>KZ308155.1:356245-554250 GCA_000376725.2 Ladona fulva
TGAATAGAATTCCTTTTAGCGCTAAATTACTTGAAATGAGTGAATCATCAACATTTCTCTATTCTACACAACGAGCAAAAAAATGACAAATTAGTGGAGAGCTTCCAGGAAATGTTTAGTTTCTGGAAGGTGAAGGCTGCAGAGGTTTATTCGCGGGGCCAAAATCGGTTCACAGCTCGAGCACCACTGATTTTGCTTCTTAAGTCTTCCTAAGGGTGTGAATACTTTTAGCATGTGCCTAAAATCTTCAAATGATTCGGTATAAAAAATTAGATATCTGCGAACGGAAAATCTTACCATAAATATTCTACAACTTTCAAGTACTAAACCCACTCATTTAGAGCTTAGAAACATCAAAAATATTTCAATTATGCACCTTGGACTGAATGTTAAAATACCTTACCTTCTTTTCTCTGATATTGTTAGCAAGATCCTCAATTTTCACAGCCATAGAGTGCTTCTCTGTATTACGAGGACTACTTTCCTTCTGCGAGGAGTATGCTGAATCAGAACTCTTCCTTTGAGAACCGGTATCCTGCACTCCACTTTTAATTGACGAAACAGAGGAGTCTGAATCTGAACTTATTCTGTAATTTTCGCTTTCTCGAAATCCTCCTTTCTTGAATCCCTTCATTTTAGTAGCCTTAGATGTTTTTGATGAACTATTTTTTTCTGCATCGAATGCGGCTGATGAGGAAGAATTGAACGAATCCATACTTTATCGAGTTGCTAAACTTTAGAATTAGAATTGCTTCCCCAAAGATTTGTTAGGACGCTGTAAAAATAGTAAATCACTTTAAAGTGGAAACCTCTACGAGGCACGAAATCTTACGGAAGCTCTGTCCTCACACCGTGCTGAATGAAGTAAATGAAGAATGACATTCGACCCGAACCTTGCAATTAGTCAGGTGAGAGCGCCTTCAATGATTGTGAGGAGCTATGAAATGATTTTATAAAGTAGATGCTTAATTAGGTTTCGTCTTGTAATCCTAAGTTTATTAAAGAATGTCGTGTGGTCTTATTGGTAAAATATTTCTTCGCGAATATTGTCATATTGCGAGAAATCGTTCGCCGTGATGAATTTCATTTCCAAAATACTTCGACCTGACGTGAATGGACATCAGAAGTTGAAGATTTCCCCGAGCTGCTGTTGGTTGTCGGATATTTTTCTTAGGAAATATGTTTGGTCTTTGTGCATGAAACGTGACTATGATGAGTTATTATAACAACTATTCCCTGCGATTGCTAATATCAGGCATAACTGCTTAAGTTTTAATGAATTTATTTTATTAATTTCCATAATTAAAGGCTGTCGCCTCATTAACGGGGCATTAATGGCGGGTCATCTATTAAAGGGTGCCCGGATGCAAATGTTTACTTGGATCGTTTATTCTAAGGAAAATAAAAAGTCGCTCTTGTAAAATGGGGTTCATTTAAACTGAGGGCTCGGATGGTAGGCATTACAGAACCATACTCCTGACCGGCCCTGGGTGCGCTTGTTTAAATTTATCTTCATAACTGAAAGTGATAATATTTTCTTAAGATTAAGGTACCATTTTCATTTGAACAAAATTTATTGGTGCATTTTTTCCGTAGGATAACAACTCCATTTCGTGGCCAAGCTAAACAGTAAATTATGCAATGAGGAGAGGCACAGTCAGTAACTTTAATAGCATCATGACTATACTGCTACTAATTACTCCATATAGCTTCCTAGTTTTTAAATGAAGCCAAAATAACAGCATAGCTACTTTTGAGAATCAAACAGACTTTTTTGGGGAAATATTTCAGTAAGACGATATCCGAGATCACCATCACTTGTATTTCTAAGACTCATCAGTTGTAATTCCTGGATATATAATCTTTATCTGTAAAATGTAGTAAAATTATCTGTTTTAGTTATTAATTAGTAAGTTAACTTACTACTTCTATTAACCAATAAAACTCTTAAGTTGCCTAAGTAATTTAATTCAATAAATCTTATCTGTTTGTTTAATTATTTCTCCAGATTTAATTTTTATCAGGCGAAAAGGAATATGCCCAAGCATTTTCCTAGCCACAGGGTGTATTAAGCTAGTGATTATGCTGATAGATATGGTATACAGCTATAAAGAATCACTCAGGATTATTGATATGATTTGCAACTTTCCAGAGTACAGCCTTAGTCCACTTTTGCTCAAACCACAAAACCAAATGATTACTGGGAATAAATGCATACAAGACCAGCTATATGCAGTCTACTGGTTAAAAAGGCATGGATTCTTTGGGTGCTCTGTTTGATGTACTTTGCAATCTACAGAGAAAGAAAGAGACTTCAAAATATTTTATCGTGGTCCCTTAATGCATACCAATCCTAAGCATAAGAATCGGCAGGTAGCCTGTTGCATTAGCTTTCTCTCCAATTAGCAGAGATCATCCTTCAACAAAAAGAAAAGACTACAGTGTCTCTATGTTTCCTTAGTTTCTTGCAGTTGCACCAAAAATGTTACTTAGAATAAAAATTCCAAATATAAATCATGTTGGGAAGTTCTAAATTTACTGAAGCAGCTGTTACTACTTTGATTTTTCTCTATAGACCCTCAAACTAAGTCGAATCATGAAAAACATGGGAGGGAATGAGTAAGCATGGCAGTATCATATATTATTAAATCAGTAAACTATAATATTTAAAAATTAGTTTTTCGTTATTTTTAGAATATCTTCCATGTAAACATTCATAGTTCTTTGAAATGATTAAAAAACAATTATACTCAAGTTTCTTTGAGAACAGGAATTTGATTTTTGTGAGTTCATATTATATACATAATATTCTCAAATGCAAGTCTTGCCTTTTCTTCTTACATTGGGGATAAGGTCATTTATACTCCATTGATAGGAAAACTTAATGAATTGGTCTGTTATTGTTCTCTTTCCAATCAATAAATATTACCTACCATTCTGATACTAATCTCTTTATTGCAATTTTCTTATCTGAATAAAAGAATAACTATTCAGAGTTTTCTGAGTATTGATGATTTATGTGTCAGGATTTTTATTGCTCATACTCATGATGCATGGTATTTCAGGGCAGAATTCACAGCTTGACTGCATTTTCAATACTACCATTGCACAGTTGAAGCAGCTCTGAGATTTATAACTAGGTGTAGTTAATGATCCAGTATAGATCTTAAAAATAAACTTATGGCAATTGGGAGATTATAAATAGGATTTTTCATAAAAGTGCATTTCATAAAGCATCTCTTTTTAAAATACATCCAGGGTACACATCAGTGCGGAAATTTACCAATGATCCCATTCTTGCAAAATAAACCAACTATTTAAATGTCTATTTCGCCCAGAAGAATGTTTAAGAAACTATATCTTACTTAGTATTCTCCTTTAATTGAAAAGTATTTTTAAAAAGAGCAATTAATCAAAGACTTTTCATAATTAACTAAAATATGCCATCCTCCATATAATTTAGGTCTGCTAAAAATCTATTCACCATGCTTTCCCTTGTAAACATATTCATGTTTATGTACTTATAAGGGAAGCTAAGACAAACAATTAAACACTACAATAAATAATATTGAAAACAGCCAGGATAGCATTTATTATCACTTCCTAAAACATAACAATGATTTGAACAAAATAATTTTTCCAATATTAATTAACGATTTCAAAGGCTGTAAATAAAAAATATAAGTAACATGTGCACTTTAAAACATCACCAGATCCAATTAAACATAATAGGTTAACCTACTTTTCTAATGTTACATCAAAGTTATCATGAAAGGAAAAAATTTTTAATGGAAAAAAAGGGAAGTATAACGTCATGGAAAACAGATGTAGAGAAATTGCTCAACTTTTATCAGCTTTAACTTGAGACGTAAAAAGACATGCCATAAGGCAAAACTGGCCACAACACTACATAATGGGAAAATGTTTTCTAAGGAATGATTCTCAACTGATAATGATTGAAATGTGCTAATGATACACGTGAAGAAAATATAGTTTAAGTAATCTAGGATGATTCAACAAAGCAATGACTACAGCCAAATACCTGCATATATTAAAGACGTTATTGACAGTTACTGATCCTACATTACACATGATTGCAATGGCAGAAATAGTAAAACTGTTTAGTTTTGTTTGAAGTTATAAAATATTTCTATAAATACTGAATATGAAATGCAGAATTTGAGATACGCACATCCTGTAGCCCAAAACCAAACATTTACAACATGAGCAATCCATTAAGGCTGATTGATTGGCCTTCTCACTATGGATATCTTATATTCATTTTCTCTGAGAACATCTTTCTTACAACCGATTGAAACATCAGGCATTTTTAAGGTCTCGTGTTTCACACAACAGCTGTATTGAAATTTAATTTATCAGAAAAGAGTATTTCATTATAGATTTTAGAATATTTTCACTGCTGCTGAGAGTTACACATTGCTGACTTTCACTCTGATTGAATCCTTCTTTAGACCACTAATGAGACCAATAGCCTCCAAGAATTTGGTGACCTCTGCAATGTACTCATGAGGATGATTCAGGTAATGGGCAACATGAGCAGATTTTTCCCAACATTTCGTGTACACCTGGAATCAGAAATAATAAATGAAACTAATGATTTTTACATCACATTTTAAATTATAAACATGATATTGTGTATTGAATTTCCTCTGAACCATATGAAGTACACTTATGATAGATTATGAATTACTCACAATCACATTTAATAACAGCATTTTACATAAACACAACATTAAATTAATAAAAATATTAACAATAATTTATTAAAGTATGATATTAAACCTCTATTACCTTCATGCCAAATCCTGTCCATTCTTTGTACAGTCCCAAATTTGCTTTAGCAGTTCCTATAGGATCAGATTTAGAGAAAAGAAGCAGAGATGGACATCTCATTGGAGCACTATGGAATATTTGGCTGGACCTTATGTAATGTTGAGTAGCTCTCTCATAGAAAACCTTCATGTGATAACTTGGAAAGGGAAAGAAAAAGAAATTATCTTTCAGTAAAATGCTTACACAAATAAGTAAATTAAATTCATCTGCAAAATTTATATTACTGCCTCTATAGAGTGTACAGTAATTTAATTTAAATGATGGAATGTGGTGTTACACACAAATGAATACAGTGTTACTTATAGGATGACACAAAATTACTATGCATTGTTATATGTCTGGTATGAGATATTTATAGAACATATTTCCTTTTTCTAATAGTGTACTTTCAATATTCCAGTTATCATTTTGGTTTAACAAAGATGACTTCCATAAATGCTCTTATAATTGAAAACTAAGTATGATAATACTCCCAAATTTAAACATAAGTCCAGATAATGCTCTAAGCATAATTTTCCAACATACTGACTTAACTGTATTTATTAAATTAAGAAGTAATAAGTGATATAAAAAATGGAATAAAAGTCGAACTAAGCATAATCAATGTCAGTGTTATTTGATGATGTATACCAAAATTAATATCTATATTATGGCAAATATACATTTTAACATTACTTGAACAGGTTATTAAATAAAAATTGCCTTTCATGATGTATGTTTTAAATACACCATACAATATACCATTATAATATGTTACCAATGAACTTTTTATCTCAATAATGCACATAAAAATACATTGATATAAATGACTATACAGGTACAAGAAATTACATTTGATTGGATGTATGGAAAAATATTAATAATTCTTCAACTGGAATTGACTGATCATAAGTTAGTAAGCATAGAACATTCCTATTCAGTCCTTTGTTTATAAGCTTAATTATTTATGATAAATGGTAGAACACATCACTATGTGGAATTTCATAATGGTAAGAATGAAAACTGTTTGTAAAAATTCCATAAAAATATATTTTATAAACTTCTGATACTAATCTCTTTATTGCAATTTTCTTATCTGAATAAAAGAATAACTATTCAGAGTTTTCTGAGTATTGATGATTTATGTGTCAGGATTTTTATTGCTCATACTCATGATGCATGGTATTTCAGGGCAGAATTCACAGCTTGACTGCATTTTCAATACTACCATTGCACAGTTGAAGCAGCTCTGAGATTTATAACTAGGTGTAGTTAATGATCCAGTATAGATCTTAAAAATAAACTTATGGCAATTGGGAGATTATAAATAGGATTTTTCATAAAAGTGCATTTCATAAAGCATCTCTTTTTAAAATACATCCAGGGTACACATCAGTGCGGAAATTTACCAATGATCCCATTCTTGCAAAATAAACCAACTATTTAAATGTCTATTTCGCCCAGAAGAATGTTTAAGAAACTATATCTTACTTAGTATTCTCCTTTAATTGAAAAGTATTTTTAAAAAGAGCAATTAATCAAAGACTTTTCATAATTAACTAAAATATGCCATCCTCCATATAATTTAAGTCTGCTAAAAATCTATTCACCATGCTTTCCCTTGTAAACATATTCATGTTTATGTACTTATAAGGGAAGCTAAGACAAACAATTAAACACTACAATAAATAATATTGAAAACAGCCAGGATAGCATTTATTATCACTTCCTAAAACATAACAATGATTTGAACAAAATAATTTTTCCAATATTAATTAACGATTTCAAAGGCTGTAAATAAAAAATATAAGTAACATGTGCACTTTAAAACATCACCAGATCCAATTAAACATAATAGGTTAACCTACTTTTCTAATGTTACATCAAAGTTATCATGAAAGGAAAAAATTTTTAATGGAAAAAAAGGGAAGTATAACGTCATGGAAAACAGATGTAGAGAAATTGCTCAACTTTTATCAGCTTTAACTTGAGACGTAAAAAGACATGCCATAAGGCAAAACTGGCCACAACACTACATAATGGGAAAATGTTTTCTAAGGAATGATTCTCAACTGATAATGATTGAAATGTGCTAATGATACACGTGAAGAAAATATAGTTTAAGTAATCTAGGATGATTCAACAAAGCAATGACTACAGCCAAATACCTGCATATATTAAAGACGTTATTGACAGTTACTGATCCTACATTACACATGATTGCAATGGCAGAAATAGTAAAACTGTTTAGTTTTGTTTGAAGTTATAAAATATTTCTATAAATACTGAATATGAAATGCAGAATTTGAGATACGCACATCCTGTAGCCCAAAACCAAACATTTACAACATGAGCAATCCATTAAGGCTGATTGATTGGCCTTCTCACTATGGATATCTTATATTCATTTTCTCTGAGAACATCTTTCTTACAACCGATTGAAACATCAGGCATTTTTAAGGTCTCGTGTTTCACACAACAGCTGTATTGAAATTTAATTTATCAGAAAAGAGTATTTCATTATAGATTTTAGAATATTTTCACTGCTGCTGAGAGTTACACATTGCTGACTTTCACTCTGATTGAATCCTTCTTTAGACCACTAATGAGACCAATAGCCTCCAAGAATTTGGTGACCTCTGCAATGTACTCATGAGGATGATTCAGGTAATGGGCAACATGAGCAGATTTTTCCCAACATTTCGTGTACACCTGGAATCAGAAATAATAAATGAAACTAATGATTTTTACATCACATTTTAAATTATAAACATGATATTGTGTATTGAATTTCCTCTGAACCATATGAAGTACACTTATGATAGATTATGAATTACTCACAATCACATTTAATAACAGCATTTTACATAAACACAACATTAAATTAATAAAAATATTAACAATAATTTATTAAAGTATGATATTAAACCTCTATTACCTTCATGCCAAATCCTGTCCATTCTTTGTACAGTCCCAAATTTGCTTTAGCAGTTCCTATAGGATCAGATTTAGAGAAAAGAAGCAGAGATGGACATCTCATTGGAGCACTATGGAATATTTGGCTGGACCTTATGTAATGTTGAGTTGCTCTCTCATAGAAAACCTTCATGTGATAACTTGGAAAGGGAAAGAAAAAGAAATTATCTTTCAGTAAAATGCTTACACAAATAAGTAAATTAAATTCATCTGCAAAATTTATATTACTGCCTCTATAGAGTGTACAGTAATTTAATTTAAATGATGGAATGTGGTGTTACACACAAATGAATACAGTGTTACTTATAGGATGACACAAAATTACTATGCATTGTTATATGTCTGGTATGAGATATTTATAGAACATATTTCCTTTTTCTAATAGTGTACTTTCAATATTCCAGTTATCATTTTGGTTTAACAAAGATGACTTCCTTAAATGCTCTTATAATTGAAAACTAAGTATGATAATACTCCCAAATTTAAACATAAGTCCAGATAATGCTCTAAGCATAATTTTCCAACATACTGACTTAACTGTATTTATTAAATTAAGAAGTAATAAGTGATATAAAAAATGGAATAAAAGTCGAACTAAGCATAATCAATGTCAGTGTTATTTGATGATGTATACCAAAATTAATATCTATATTATGGCAAATATACATTTTAACATTACTTGAACAGGTTATTAAATAAAAATTGCCTTTCATGATGTATGTTTTAAATACACCATACAATATACCATTATAATATGTTACCAATGAACTTTTTATCTCAATAATGCACATAAAAATACATTGATATAAATGACTATACAGGTACAAGAAATTACATTTGATTGGATGTATGGAAAAATATTAATAATTCTTCAACTGGAATTGACTGATCATAAGTTAGTAAGCATAGAACATTCCTATTCAGTCCTTTGTTTATAAGCTTAATTATTTATGATAAATGGTAGAACACATCACTATGTGGAATTTCATAATGGTAAGAATGAAAACTGTTTGTAAAAATTCCATAAAAATATATTTTATAAACACCAACAGGTTTCAACTAATATATATTCATCATCCTGATGATGACTATATATTAGTTCAATTAGTAAACAGCCATCATCCTGATGATGACTATGTACTACTTGAAACTGATTGGTGTTTATGACATACTTTTGTGAAATTTTTACAAAGTTTTTATAACTAAATTATTTATTTATTAATATTATATTTAATTTAAATCACTATTCTGAATGTAGTTGAAGATGGTTAGCACAAAAACATATAACTCGAAAAAACATATAATATCAGTTCATCAATATGCAACACTGGTCTGTTCTTCTGCAACTCTCAATGTATATTAATTCATTTAAATGAATGTGAAGTAGCTAACAGAGTGCAATAGTTAACACAATAATATTTTGTGATCCTTGGCAAAAATTTTCTCACAAAATTCTTTTGATGGCACTAAAACATCATATACGCTGGGATTTAAATCAATACAAACATTATCATTCTGTAGATGAGATGGTCTCGGCCTTGACTTGGTGGTAAATCATTGTAAGCTATGAGTAAATATTAAAGTTTTTTTTCTCATAGATTATCATTCTGTATTTTAAATTTTGTTCATGAATTTAACAACCATTTCATAGACAGCTGAGTTTACGTAATTAAATTTTAACAGCTTACTGGTTATAAGACGTGTCATTTAATAAATGTTAACTTACAAAACTTTAATTTAAGAAAAAATAAATATTCTTATCTATAGAACTCAAAAAGTCAGGATACCTTGAATAGGAATTCAGTTAACATGAAATGCACAGGTTGATTCCTTACATTTCATGTTAATTGATTTCCTCTGTACATCTAAAGAAGATATGATATTAAAGAAGCCTTGGCTTACTGCGCATAGCTTTCCAAAGCATTCCTCAGCATGGCTTGAGAGGGGAAAATAGCCTTGGAAACTCCTCTTGGAAGTTCCATGAAGTCACATGCACTATCCCAAATGCATCCCCTTACTCTGGCTCCCACATCATCATAAGGAGTAACAGATGACTCTGCAGCATTGTTGGAATGGCCAAGGTCTATCAAACGAGCCATTACTTCTCCCCACACATAAGCACCCACTGAGAATCCATGAATTATGAGTTGATCATACTGAGGATTGTGCACAAGAAATGTTGCTAGATCAGCTGCAACTATCTAAAGTAAACAATGAAATGAAAATGACATATAATTATGAATGAAAAACTTGATGCATTGGAATCTTCACTTTACTGTTGTTACATTTTTCTTATAAATAATAATAATAGCTCATTTAATGGAAAAAGAAAGACCCAATTACAACAGTTTTATTAATTATCATTACTTATGAACAGAAAATCATTCTCCAAGAAGAACAATTCAAATAGGGTCCTTGGGGTTACTAGCATGCAAACAACTCTGCCACTGCCGAATTAATCACTCTTTGTTTTCCAGTTGTTCTTTATGTAAAACTTTCAATATATTTCATATAAAATATATTAACATGTTCACCCTAGATACCTCCATTTCCAATGCATTTATCACTCCAAGGGAGGAATGATCAGCATTGAACATGTTAAAATGATTCTATTCATCATTTTTTGCATGCCCGAAATGTATGCAAATAAATTTTATAGTGATGATTTAATTAGGATATTATGTGTAAAAACAAAACTTGGCCTAAAGATTTTTGATTTAATTTAAGTCTTTAATATACCTCACAAAATAAAAGAATCCACAGAGTAAACAAATGGGCAATGTCTTACAAGAGTGGGACTTAAACCTGCATCTTCAACTTGCAAGGCAGATGCTCTACCATTTCACTATTTCTGAGGCCCAGTCTCACAAGACCTTGTTCATTTCAGTTTTTCCTTTGTTTTTTTCCATGGGTGCAAGACTTATTGTGCTCAGTCGACAAGAATTCTTTCCTTGCATCTTATGAAGTGGTACTTGGTCATGTTCCAAATGTTAAGTTTATGATAACCTGCACAAACTTAACATTACCACAAAAATATGTGACGTATTCCAAGAGTTTGTGACTGATTTCTGATAAAAATATTCTAATTATACATTTTAAGTCTTTCAAAAAAAAATTAATAATTGGATGGAAAGTAATCCCCCATACCTTGTTGGCAATACTTGTCCAGATATTTTTAACCAATTTAGTTTGAAATATGTGAACAACGCCTTATGGAGAAAGTCATGAAAGTGCTTCACATTCAACTAAATTTAGCCACAAAATTACTTGAGAGACTTATGCTTCAACTTAAAATTTCATAAATAAAACTCAGATGATAGGAAGTAATAGAAAAAGGAATATTAAAAAGGATGCAAGAAGTAAATGTTGAAATAAATTAAAGTTTTTAATATTTGATGTAAATGAGGCAGCAGCAAATTAGTGAATGAGTTATACTCATTAAAAATAATGACTGATTAATGAAACATTTTATTATCCTTTATATTACTAATAGGTCAACTACCATTTCACTGTATAAAATATCGTAACTCCCTGAAATTAACTACTAATGTAATACCTCAGTCATTCTAAAATGGTAGCATCATTTCAAATAAATAATTATTAAATAAATAATTGTCAGCACTACAGGTATAAATGAAAACTCTCACAGGCCAATGTAATTGGCTGTGAACGTGCTTAGTCGGATGAACTCACCTACCCTAGCCTCCCAAGTCTCCCAAATGGCATGGAGAAATGTTCTGGTAGGATACCTCCTTGGATATAGCAACCAGCCAGGAATTGGAAGACCAGGTCCCGGCCCTGTTAGACTTTTTTCATTTATGTTTCTCCAACCCTCCAGGACACCAAAAACAAGAACCCTTTCTACATGCTTGCCAACCCTTCCACCAGGGAAAGGCACTACACCAATATATCATTCCCTTTTTAAAACTTTATTCATGATGATTGAAAGGTACTAAATATTCTGGTTTTCCACAAAAAGTTTTATTACAAACTGACAACTAGTTTCAACAACTCAGCATCATTTTCAATTCACAAAAAAACCTTCTCAAAGCACCAATTATAAACCCTCAGAACAAATAATTCACAATGCCTTTTAAAACTCTCAGACTCTCATCTGTGAGAATCAGTTAGCTTTTGGAACACTAATCCCTCACCTACATTGATGATTCTCATTTACCAAAGAAAGCCCTTGCATATGCCCTGTATTTCCAGTTTTCCATTAGAAAAATGTTAGTTGGTATTCCAAAGTTTCCCGTCCAAATCTCTATTAGTTTTTGCATACACCACCAAATAGGGGCTAGCAGTGAGAGGGTTAAATGAAGAGTTTAAGCTAATCTGACTAAAAACAGAAAATAATGACTCACCTGTGATCCTTTTGTTGGCCAAAGAATCTGACCAGGAGTTGTGCGAACAGATAAGACATCAAAGTTATGGCTTAGATAATAGCTGGAGAACTTTTTGATGTGCTTTGGCTTGCTCATGAGCCATGGTAGAAGCACTACTAGAGGAGGCCGTGATTCTTTCTTGAATGATAACCTCAGATCCTTATCTTTCACTCCTTCTTGCTTCTCCTTTTTCACCAAGCTCACTCCTTCATCCTTTGTCGTCAGCTCAAATCCAGCAATAGGACGGAAAACATGCATTCCTCGAAATAAAAAGGGCTGCAATTTGGTCTCATTTCCAGGAGAAATTTGAACCTAACACGAAAGAGAACACAAGATAAACAAATTTCAAATTAAAACCATTATAGGATACCAAAGATTTCAAAAATGGTTTTTCAAATTTAACCATTTCTATTTGAACTTTCCAACTTTGCATAGCTTCTTACAAAAAGTCAAATGAAGTAGTTTTTGTTGATGGGTACAAAATTTTTGCAGAATATTTAGCTAACAAAAACAGGATTTTTGGAAATTCATAAAACTAAAGAGAATTGAATTGATTCCAATGCTTGCAAGAAAAGAAATATCTTAAAAATTTCTTTGAAAATACAGCAACTATAGATTAACTTCATACTGGAACAACTAGAAATAAGATATTAAGAACGACAACAAGAAATAAGATAATTTGACAAAACAATTCTAATAGGGTGATCGACAACAACTCAGATTGCTACAGCTGTAAATTCTAAAATATCCATGAAAGACTTTGTCTATACAATTATCATTAGTTTCCGGTATGCATGAGGTTACTAATAAATGCCATAGATTGCAAATAAGGTAAAATAAATGCTCCTTTGTTGCAATTATGTTAAAATGTAATATTTCCACTAAAACTTAGAATTAAAAATTGATAATAAATATTACTGTAAGGCAATAATTTTTACTGAATGGATTGTACTGTAATAAGGATTTCTTTTTCATACCTTTGATATGTTCAATAATTGTTTAGCAGAATGCTGCAGGAGCCAAGATGTCCAAAGAAGAACCATTTTGCAAAAGATTACTTAGGTTATTTCACCGTTCTAACATTTCTGAAAATAAAGAGATAGATGAATAAGATGGTTTATTGAAAGAAAATCTGGATATGATTTTCAANAAAAATTGATAATAAATATTACTGTAAGGCAATAATTTTTACTGAATGGATTGTACTGTAATAAGGATTTCTTTTTCATACCTTCGATATGTTCAATAACTGTTTAGCAGAATGCTGCAGGAGCCAAGATGTTCGAAGAAGAACCATTTTGCAAAAGATTACTTAGGTTATTTCACCGTTCTAACATTTCTGCAAATAAAGAGATAGATGAATAAGATGGTTTATTGAAAGAAAATCTGGATATGATTTTCAAGGTAGTTAGAAAAACAGGGAGGCAAGAAATAGTTTATCTTTATTGCTAAAATCCATAATGATTTCACCTTAAATATATGCCAAAAGACATGACAGGATAATTACTCAGAACATGATTTATGATATTGTTTTGAAGGAATATATGGCAACCTGAATCAACAGAAAGCCACACAAACAGAAATTATTGATATTAATGGTAGAACTCCACAATAAAAAAATCAATCAGACTTTTACATATTATTCGAGGTTGCATTTTATACAATAATTTGAATGAATTTAATCAATTGACTCAGAAAAAACATGAAGATTAAAAACTTTTGGGAATGCAATGCATCAAAGTAGAAAGAATTATATTAAGACTTGACATTTCTTCATTAAATTTAAGTTATTAATCATAAACTGAGTGACAGAATGAGTATTAATAATATATCCTTGATTTTCCAAAAGGTTTTGTGGATCCTTACTCAATGAAACTGATACATAAATAAGGCTCTGAAAACACATATCAAATAAATAAATTGTAAGATAAAAGTTTTAAAGTATTCCTACCATTTAGAGTAGAACGTTTGGTCATATTAAATTAAAAACAAATCAAGCATTTAACTGCTGCCATATACCTCTATTGACAATACTTGATCAATCAGAATGTACAATATATTTGTATTCTTGAGAAATCAAATTCTTTAAAGCTTTCATTTATTCTGGAAATCTGGAAGCAAATCTTACACAAATAAAAGAGTATATACCTCCTCGTTTCTATCTAAAACAAACTTGATGACATAAATATCAGCAATGGCTAACTTTAACCTTAATTTAATAAATACAACTGAGAGAAAATTCAAAAGAATGAAAATACTGTAGCAGCTTTGAAAGTAAAACAACTGTTGATGATCTACAGATTCAGCCTGTAGGTCGGTTTGAACCTCATTCCCTCAACCATTAGCTATCAAAAGCTTACATGATGGAATGAGGTTTACTGGGCAAGGAGTGAGGTAGTTTGTCCTTGTTTTTCTCACCAAGCTAGAATGCTAAAAGTGGAAGAGTTCTATACAAGTGCAGCACGATGACCCTAAAAATAACACTTTTCATAGCATTTGATAGTGAGTGCTAAAAATGAATGTCACTATACAGCATCATTTATACCTCAGTGGTATTCTTATAATCACAATCACAAAAAAACCAAGACAAAAGTAAATGAAAGACACATGCATGAAATTTTCTCAGGTTATTAGCCAGGTTACTGCTTCGAAGTCCATCGAGGTTTAGGCATCTTTCTGGTACCACTTTCATCCTTAAGACTGTACCAGTGGAAGATACTGAAACTTCAATGGAGCTCGAACTAGTACCCCAGATACTAGTACCTGTGAAAACTTACTACTTCATCTACGCCGGGAAACACCAGAGAGATACATTTCACTTCATCCTGCATCAAAAAAACAAAAACTATTCCAACTATATCGCAGGATCTTTGATAAAGTAAACGGTAACGATGTATCTAAGCAAAGAATGTGTAAGTTTAAAGCGATATTAATTAATATTTACGCAATATAAAGCGATTTTTTAGCAGCCCTAAAGCGCTTGAGCACTTCGAGAGCAACTATGCGGTTTATTATGTTGATTATTAATGAAATTACGATTGAAAAATATTGCCTTGGTCACTTGACCGGAACGGCTCACGTTCAAAAGGACAACTTGAGCACTTACCTCGCTACAACGGGGAATGGAAAGACAGATTCTAGGATATTCTCGAAAGAGGCTTAAACTGTACCACTTTCCATTCCTGTCAGTAGGCGGAAAAGCAGCAGACAGATCCGTACGGGCAATTTCACTCGACTGCAGCGCGCGAATGCAGGGGAAAGAGAGGGGAAGAAGGGAAGTTGCATCGGTGGGAAGGGGGCTTTATCAATCGCTTCAGCTGACCTACACCCGTGAGTACGTGCTTCAAGTACCGCGATACGCTGATAAACACGGGAGAAGTACCACGACCAGCTTAATTTATCATCCCTTAAACTACTGAATTTCGTAATCGACACCGAATAACTAGTTGATTCTTGGAAAGACGAATGAGGTTTCAACAGCCAGAAAAGTAAGATATTAAGAATTTATTTAATTACTAAAGTGAGGGACATTTTCGCTTCCAAGGAACCGTAATATTTTTCCGCTAACAAGGAATTTTTTCGTTGTTTCGGGCCAACTATAAGCCAAAAAACAGATTTGACTAACGGGTGTTTTGGAAGGTGGTGTCTGTAACATGGAAAGAATATTCAAAAACGAACAAATGAATATGGCTGCAACTAGAACCGGCCGTCTAGCAAAGGGGCAAATTTCAATGTCCCCTTCTGCGCTTCCTATGCCAACGTGATACGTGATGATTTATAAATAACGCATGATATTCGACGAAATAATACAAAATTTACTATAGCTTTATTGCTCGCCTTCTGCAAAAACGAGAATTTGTCTTTTTAGAACGGGGATCCTAAGAAATGGAGGCCCCCATACAAGGAACCCCCCTCTTGGCCAGCCCTGGCTGCGACCCATCCTCGCCCACAATAGTAAAATAGTGTGGTAGGTTTTCTTTAGCAGTGTTTACGTGTATTTAAGTATTTTGTGGTAGTTGTGAAATACATATATAAATAAATAAGAAATTGTATTTTGGCAACCAGATATGAATCCAAAACGAATTATCTTCGTAAGACGTTGTATCACTATCATTTGAGTATTTCTCTTCAGAGGTATTTTATGCAGCAAAACTCCTTACAGATACCTTTGAAGGGTATTGTAAGAGGAACTGTTACTTCAAATTATTCTCTAATATTATTTATGAAAAAGAAATTACAAAGCCTTTAAGAGAAACAGCCATGTTTACCATACACGTACTAATAGTAACAACTTTTTGCTACATTCCCTTCATTCAGGAAATGGCTCTTAAGGATAAGTAATTAATGTTTAACAGTTTACCTAGCAGATAAAAAAGTTATGCACTTCACCTACATCCATTAAGCAGAAAATATATTACATGTATCAAAGATAGAAATTATTTCGTAGAAACGTTTTTTAGAATACGTTAATCTTGGAGGGCTTTTAAAGTAGCAAGTATGCTGATACAAAGATTAACAATTGGTCATAATGGTAATAGATTTCGCCGTAATAATATTACTTGGTGTCTAAGAATACTCTTTACACCTTTTCGAAAGGTGGGATACGGTTGCCCTAATTTCACTGTCTTGTGCAAGCATATATCATGTCCTTAAGGATTAAGCTAGTGTAGGGTCTTCAACCTTTTTTCATGCACCGCCCCCTTGTTCCATATTTACATAACATAAACTTTACTAGCGCCCATTTTCCCAAGAAGGAAATTTGAAGCAAATACATAATAAACATTTTTATAGAAATAGCATTTATGCCTCATTATTCACTTTCACAAATGGCTTATTTTGCTATCATAGGGAGATAATGAGATTAATGCCAGTGCCCTCAGGTTTTTCAAAACGCCCCCAGGGATCTGTCGTTGGTCAAAATGAAATCGAAAGAAAGGAAATTGAAGTACAGATGACGCTACAGGAAAATTCTAATTTAAATATGTGGTCAAAGCAGTGGCTACAATTTTAATGGTTTTGGTATGACAGGAGAGACACATTTTGATTTCGGCATGTAAATAGGCGGAACAAAAGAAGCCATATCTTTTTCATCGCTCGAAAACTGTTGATCTTGATGAACAACAGTTGTCGTTGAAAACGAGATCTCAGTCAGTAAAATTTTAACGGATAAAAAAATCGATGTAATCCAAACAGCTTTCTAGAAAATCTTTACAGTGCAAATACTTCAATGGGGAGCTATCTTACACAACGCAGGTATTAATAACTGATGATTAATTATCTAAATAACTACGTAACATTACGAAGAGTAATAGAAGACCAATGGTCAGAGTCCAAACTTCAGGAGCTCCTTGCCGTGAAAATCTTCGCATTCATGCATTTCGATCGGATACAAAGGCTTTGCTCTTTGAGCAGGATCTTCTCACAGTTTGTTGTCCAGGACACAGTTCAGCTCTTCACATCTTTTGCGGGAATGATAATTGAGCGTAAAAAGTTTCTTTCAATGGATTTCGATAAAGATGAAGCAGAATTTAGAGAATAATTACTTCCTAGGTTAGACTGGGTCACTATGTCTGATGCATTTATTTATCTCTGAATCACCACAAGTGCTCCAACCAGGGTTACAGGTATAACATCACTAGATAGTTTTTACTCAAAAAGAAAAAATACAAAATATCATTTAAATTCCACATGAGACATCATATTCACGTGCCGGCTTTAGGAGTGCAGTATATTGCAATATATAATGGAATGTGTGATATTACGGTATGATTACCTAAAAAATTATTTGCAGCTCATCGTCGAACCAAAAATTATCAATATGTCAGTACCATCAGCAATTGTCGGCTCGGTGTATTACTGATTTCTCTACAACTATAGTTAAATTATCATTTCCAACCTGCAAGGTTTAAATAATAAATCAAGAATATTTTGATATAACATAATTTCAACAATATCGACAACATTATTCGATTAAATTTTTGAAGGATAGCAAAATATTTCTTAATATTCGAAAGGATAGCCAAATTATATCCCACATCCTTAATTCAAACTTGGAGCCGATATTAAACGGATTAATACGATCCATTCACTTGTTTTCCCAATTTTAAACGACCTAACCAATAATGAATGATTTTCATTCCTTGTTTATGACGATGGTGAGGGACACTCCAGATGGAAGTACCTACATTCCAAGACGAAAAGGCACCGGTTATTTCGGTATGTATAACACAATAGAAAGAATAAAGAATATAACTTAATGAAATTCTCACCATACTCTGAATAACTAAGCTGAGAGCGATCATTTTCGAAGATGATGAGAAACTTTAATTCATACGAAAATGTCTCATGAATAGAATTTGAGGGGTTCCAGCATCAACCATCGGCGTGAAACGGGTATTTTATCGATGACGTTTGCCGAAGCCTCTGTGGTGCGGCGTTATACTTTCCAGAGGCCAAAGAAATTGAAAGGTCACCTGCGACTATGAACTTTCTATACCCGACTTATAAATCTGCGACCTAAAGAACAAACAATCCCAACACACAAACCTCAATTCTGAATAAAAATTGAGACTAATTTCACTGCTTTATGTATTCTTAATGACTTGTTTCGGATAGCATACTTAATTATACGAAAAATTCTTCATATTGGAAAAGCAGTTCGCAGGTCTATAAGGTCAATATTTATACTAAATTCATACGAATAATTTACCATCGATACGATTTCATACCTCTGATCTATCTAGATTGATGTACCTGATACACTACTCTAAGCCTCACACTTTGCAAGACATTTAAAGGAATGCAATCTATTAACAAAATAATAGCAATGCATAAAATTTAAAGAACGATAGCTTTCATACAAGTTCTCAGTACTTATTTCTTATACTACCGGGATATGAATGCATTCTCGGATTCTCGGTGACTCGAATTTTAAAGAGCACATATAAATCTGAATGGAGCTAGAGGCAAGGAGATTTAATATCTTCTTTCTAAGTTTATAAAACACCCGTATCCAGCCAATACTCGTCATCGGTTTTCTTTTGAATGACGCTTTTGTCAGTATTTCTGTCCCAAAAATTCGCAGGAAGAATTAGGTGCATACATCCCTCCTCGAAAACAGATTAAGGCAATGTTCAGAAGTAAACCGAAAACTCTAAGAACCCAAACGCTACAGCTAATAAAAGCTTCCATCGAACACAATTGGGGCTCCTGTCACGAGAGCCTCTCCAGTACTTCCGTTTCCAACCTTAAATGACATGGATATATCTCTAAGTATGTATATCTACCAAATTAACTTGCCGTAGAAATGTAACGAGTAGGATGACGGAAAAGTAGGCCACTGGACTAAAATTATAACATGTGACTAGCAAAAAAGGACGGTTAGAGCGAACTTTAAGAAATTTGGCACGTAGTATGAAAGAGTTCCTGTATTACAATTCACTGGTTGATTTTTGGGTAAGTATGTAGCTGTAAGAGGTTTCTGACTTCCACAGGAAAATTCTTTTTACTCGATTCTAATATAATACTCCGGTTTTCAAATCCTTAAAATAAAAACGTGATTCGTCAGTACAGAACATTGAAAAGCGCATTTTAATCTCAGTTTCTCACAAGCGGTTTAACTAAGTAGCCATCCTGAAAGGTTTTGAACGTTTAAACTTCAAACACATTTCCCCCAATAGAATCATGAATATTCTTTGTACATACTTGGACTATTTTTGTATTTCAATACAGTGTCTGAGAATTGAAAGACTTCCTATTAATTAATTAAAGAAAGAATATATTATAAATAAAATCATAAGCCACCTAAGCAAACTTCAAACATTCATTCTTTACTGCTTACATTTTCAAGGAATGCCGAGTATTGTCCGGTGCAACTTGGCAAGTCAGGCCCAATCCGTGTCGTTGATGGCACTCATATGGGCGATAGCACGGGTGGCATAAAGGTAGGCGGGAAGTAAAGGAGCGAGCAGTGACAACGATTATGCAGAGACAACGAGAAGGTAGGATAAATTTGAGGTAATGGGTCAACTTCTTAATTCTTACGAGTAATATTAATATACGGCACAGTAGAATTATTCCACCAACTGTTTACTACCAAATTGTACCAGTTATTTTCTCCCTAAAGGTAATGAGAATTGTAGCCCCAATCAGCAATGCAACCAACATTACACAAATACCACTAGTGTGGGTTAATTCCGACATAAAAGATGAGCCTGACAATATTGGTGGTAACAATAGACATTCACGATCAATTTTAAGAATAAAACCTGCGGTCGTAAGCGAATTAGATACCAAAGAAATATATGAAAATATGAATGAAAAATTAATCAAAATAGGTACAGGAATGACAACAATCTTTTAAATGTGGCACATTTTTTGCGAAAGGAGATGACTGAATAAAAACTCGAACCATTATTTAAATAACTTCTCCATCAGCACATCTTTTGGTGGACTTTTACATTAGAAACCACCTAGATCAATCATCTGACCTAAAACATACAAAAAAATATTACGTTAACTCCCTGTTACCGACATGTAAATATAAACTGCATACTCGCTCGTAGACTGCATAAGAACCGTAGAATTATTGTCCCCGGTAACAAACCTTTCCACATAACCAACTTCGGAGCAGGAAGAACAATGCCTCATAATTAATTATCTTTCTTACCGACTCTTTAAAATGTAAAGCGGCAAGCCGATGAAGAAACGGAAGCCCTCGGCAAAGCTAACATAATGCTCGTCCTCAATATCGCCCTCTGTCGACATGTGGCGATGAGAATTTACCCTGACCACCGCCTTCACCGTCTCCTGACGAAGCAATTTCCGCCCACTGACACCACGCGTGATCATATTCTCAAGTCACGAGACCAGCACTACTAGTAATCTCTACGTTCCTGCCATCGCAGTTCCTTCTTTCATGGTTTCGCCAACGAGTATTAATTACGATTCCACACTAGCGAAAATACCGTAATCAAGACTGAATCATTTCAAAGTATTTCCTACTTTAAGACTAAATACTAATAAAACCGGAAGTATACATTTAACTAAAGAATTTTCTTATCGAAATCATTTAAAGATACCTCAGTCTTGCTTCTTTACATAGTTGTTCGGCGTTGCGTTTTAACAATTAATTGGAAATTCAACCAGAATTGAAAGTATTTCTACCGAAATTTACCAAAATATTATGAACATCTGATTATTGCCGGCCTCGGTGGCGTAGTGACTAGTGTGTAGCAACGCCGGGGTCCCGAGTTCAAACCCTGCTTAGTGCATGATTGTTTGTGATCGTAAATTGTAAAAAGTTAATTGTAAGAGTAGTCTCTTAAAACTAAAATTCGCCTAATAAAGTCACCATTATTATTATTATTACATCCAAATCCATCCGTCCATAGGTGCAGATCTGCTTACCGGTCTTTCGGATCCGAATGCGGTCGAAAGTCGACGAATTACTGTATACAATAAATATCGACTTACAATTCAATTTAAAATAAGTTTCGCCATGCCTGACGGGGTGTTTGCTGGATATGACATCGCATCAATTACGCATAAAAGGAAGGACTTCAACAATGAAATGAAGTTCTACGAAAGCAATTTTGATCCATTTAAAGTTTCGAGTGGGAAATCTAATTAGACATTCTCTAACAACGGCACGCTAAGAACCTACAACGTCCCTAATACTGATTGGAAAAGTGAATTCCGGAAATAAAAAAAATGATCCAAAACATACATGAGGCGGATTAACGAGAAACCTAGAAAAATCCTACGAGCTCCATTAGCGAAATACCATATTCAAAGTACTGGAAAACTAGTACTACCACACAAAGGTATTCAAACAACGAATTAGGATACTGCATTAAGACATTGGAATGCCCGATTTCATCACATCTTCACCAAGAATTTGTTTGTTGAATTTTAATAGAAAAGTACGCCAAACTTTCGTGGACTATTGCTAGTAAAGACAACTGCAGGTAATAGAAGCTGTTTACATTTTCTAGTTTCATTAAATATTTTTCTAAGTTCACTATCTCTTTCTCATAAAACAAAGCTTTCACGAACCTCTACTTCCAGCGTATTTTTCAGTATAAGCATCCTTCTAGTGTTTTGATCTTCGGAAGAATCCTTCGCATGCAAAATGTATCAACAGGATTAGAGTTTCTGAGAGCTTAACAGCACCCTAAAGGCCTCAATTAGATTACGGAGCAAGACTATGGAAAGACAAATCTTCAAAGGAAAACAAACTCAATGCCAAAACGGTCCGCTAATGCTTTGGGGAACTACCAGAGGAAAACAGTTTGGAATACTATCGAGTTTACTGAAGAGTACTACAAACCAGACCTCTAAATTATAAAACAGTGCAAACATTTTATGGTTGTTTTCGAATCGATAGTAAATGACAAAATATTTACAAGCTGAAACAAGAATCACGGTAATGCAGTTTTAAAAATAACCCATTTTTTTGGACGAGAATCTAACACTAGTATTGTTTAAAGTGCTTCGGAAGGTCCTTTCGCACATGTAGGCTTCCACTGGAAATCGAACCCGGGACCGCTCACAAAAAAAGACGAACGCGCTGCTCACTTGGTTATCTGGGAGCCTAGAATCTACAATATTTTAGCAAATATATAGAGCATAAACTGATTTTAATCATAAAAGAAAGTTGTCTAATTACACATAAAAGAGAATGAACAATCTGCGATTGCTCTGGCTAAAAGCTCCTTTTAGTGGCAGCACAATTCTGCTATATAATTTCATCGAAATGAGGATAAGTTAAACCAGATATCGCTAATCTCATTCGCAATATTGAAACTGCAGATAAATTTTACTTCCGAATTGGCAATATGTATATAGAAAAATCTTTGTTAGAGAAAGAGCAATTTGAAGTTCCATCATAATACAGGCTCGTCAAAGACAAGTTTGGTAGAATCAAAAATAACTATTGTTTCCTGGAGCATTTTCCTTAGGATAAAAAAATAGCAAAATTTCTCTTTTATTCGCGCATCGTATGCCAACATGGCTCTTCACCAAGATTGTCCCAGCGGTTGTGGAGGATACACCACTGTTTGCCGTACTTGAGCTACTGTTTTAGTCACAAGAGATCTAAATGAGAATCAAGCACATTTAGCCCTTGGAACTTGCTGATATAATGGGGCTGTTACGAAGGCCACCTCACTTTCTTCGCTTCGAAATCGCCGAAATAATTTTCACTGCAGATCATTAAATGGTATAATTCTGTAATTTGGAGTGATTCGCTTTTGGGATACGAGAACCATTTACGGCATTTAATTCTCAAGAATTCCACTTTTAATTCGAAAATTGAGAACATTTATTAAAGAAAATTTTTCTCGAATCTGCCGCTTGCGTACTCACTCTGAAATTTCAGTTCATTTGACAAAATGGTAACGATTTCCATATTCCCTTTACATTACCAATTTGAGTGTTCTTTGGGATAATAGATTGGCATGGATGTTCACGCATTGAAACTCGTATGACTCGCCACTTCTAGGGCAGAACGTCTCGAATTGTTCTCAATATTTAACGATATAAATCAGTTGAACGAACACCAAAGCCGACATGCGTATTACCCAGAGAGTAGAAGAGCAGTAATACTGCTAAAAGTGCTTCGACAGCTGAGTTTATTTCGCACGTAGGCCCTCACCGGGAATCGAACCCGGGAACGCTTTCACCGAGGTCCACCACAGTTATATTAGGCATGGATATTACATTAGCCATGAAACATGATCACTCGATACATACAAGTTGAAAATGCATAATTTACAAAGATAATTTGGCCCTGAGCTTTCTGGTACAGTACATTGAGTATTTGCGGAGGGAAATTTGGCAGGAGTATGGTTTTTCATTGGAATAAAGAAGATACCAAGACACAGAAAATACTTAAAAAAACAAGGAGATTATGCCGAAAATTAATTAATGCAGATAATCAATGAGTAGGTTTTTTGATTTTCTGCAGCATATTGAAACTAACTTACTTGACACTTACTTTTTACTTCTAGTTTTCCGCTGTTAATAGAATTTCCCTGGATTTAAATCAGTGACACGTTCAAAGTTGATAGAAAGAGCTTGATTTAGACGATTTCACTATTAAACATTAAGGTCAATCTCTTTAAATAAAACTTTGACAAGCTGACACATAAACAAAATATAATCAAAAATTGTTAGAGCATACCCCATCAATATGAAGGCTCGCCACATGAATTCAAACACGTGCTCTTCAAGTTGTTACCACGAGTTAACAATCCGTACGACTTTGAAGGCGCGAAAGTTTGCATTGACGTCATGCCCTATGCCCCAAGAGTCCCAAACCTGATTCATGAACTACATCAAACCTACGACAACACTTACCAATGGTCAGATTCTTAAAATCGCCATAAATGTTACCCGATGAGGTACCGTACCAAGAAACTATTGAACGCGTAACATATATTAAGAAATAATTTACGATTTAAATAAATAGTTCCTAGGATTCTACCAATATAGCAAGTGAAATCTATCTATATGCCGCCTTGTCTGTCCTTAAAGTCACCCACCTGGCTGGTTGGATCTTAACTCCCTTACTATCAGATCACATACGTTTATATAATAGGGTAGGAAACGAGGCTTGTTGTATGAGGTAATTTTCCTTTGTTTTCAAAATGCAGGAGCCAGATAACTGGAAAGATTCAATATGTAGGACAACTTACAAAAACATTTTTCCATATCATTCAATACGAAAAAAACAATGAAATCTATTATTCATAATTCAATAGTTTTCATATCACAATCGTGCGAGAGACAGACTCTTAACTAAATAATATTATTTTTCTCTCCATCCTGAAACAAAAATAAATCAAAAATATTCCATCGAACAAGGTATGGTAGCAAGAACTTGTAAAGTAAGAGGTAACGATGTTTCTGCGAAAAGGATTCGTACTTTTAAAGCAAAATATTTCACTTCCATCCTGTACCAAGAGACAAATGAAAATGCTACGATACGAATTCATCAAGACTGATAGAAAAGGCATTAACAAACAAAAGGTTGATAATAAAATTTTACATGAAGAATCAACAATTACTTGCAAGCGTACAATAGCACGCGTTGAATGCTCTGACGCTGTCGTTTTTTTTTCAAATTAATTGCCAACAAATAAATTTTGAGAGAGAAGCTGTCTCCGTGAATATTTCCTACATTTCATGACAGATTAAGAAATTATTGGTAAAGAGATAGAGAAACACGTAACCCGTAACTACCGCTAAAATTAAGACCAGCAATTTTCCGAGAATAACAACGTAAAATGGTTTTATTAGCCACTAAATGTTCGATGTATGTATTAGACCATAGAACTTGGGACTGCAGACTTCCCGGATGTTATTATATAGGCGCGTGGCTGTTATCTGTTAGAAAGATTGCCAGATCGGCACGCATTCCATATATTGCTGGAATCGTAGTTTCTCGGGGCATAGTGATAGAAAAGAATTCACAAAATCACCGCTGAGTAAGCAGAAGCAAAACATGAGTAAGAGATACTAAACTGAGGCAAAAACATTAAATGCAGTCCCTTGGTGTACTTTTAAAGCCATTAAATGTGTTAAGAATATACGATTCAATTTATTATAAACACCTGAATAAAGAAACTGTAGCTCGAGGAAAAAAAACTAACATTAACATGGTTAATGGCAAATGGCAAAACTTCTTTCCATTTGAAGTCAATAACAGCGATGTGGCACAGGGCATTTAGACAAAATACTGGTCATTAGATATCTAAGTTTTTCCAAACTCATTAGATACTAATTCAATATTCGACACCTTTAATTATTTATTTATTCGTATTTTATCTACAATATAACACGCTGACCATTTGCGTTTTAAAAGGTTCATCAAAACAAGTTTTACTGCGATCGGGTAATCATTTCTGCGGAATAAAACACTCCGAATGCGTCCGAGCCCGAAAATAACTCTCGGCACAGTTTACTTACGAATTTTATTACTAAAGAGAAGTAAGAGCGAAGACTTGTCTCAAGGAACTTGGAATCTTTTCAGCGAAAAGAGGACGTTACTTTATTAGTTTATTATAATACATTAAGAATACAAGTGGATATATTCCATTACGGGACCGGAAGACGGCAAACAGATAGTTACTTCTGATCGTTCTTTCCGTATAGCATCAGAAAATAGGGTAGATAAGGTAAGGTGTTAATACACCCCTTGCCATACGCCACTGGCGGCTTGCGGGGTACAAATCTACACATAGTATCCCTAGTACGAAAAGCAAGGCAATGATCATTAGACACATGTATACCGGTAATATTTTCTTATTATTCTTATCAAACAAAATTAAGCTTCACTTGAATGTCCTTGTTAAATTACTATCGAATGATACTTAAATTTCAACAATTTCTTGTTGGTGCAATGAATGGCAATCGTGAAGATTATACAGGCGAATAAAAAATCACGAGGCTTAAATGGGATGAAACTAAGAAACTTCAAGCATAGATGCATGAACATTTCTGGAGTCTTTGAGTATGTGAACAGCAATAAGCGAAACTAGCTCTGAAGATTGGATGACGTAATTCCAGGAACAGAGGACCATGACGTAAGCTACGAAGAAACGAAGTGCAAGAAGAGGAAAGAGGCTATCGGATGAAAATGCAGAAGAAATGTTTGGTAACTTCACTGATCAGTGAACCTACCAAACAATCATCAATGTGAGTTCCATGAAACAGATGACAGACATCTCAATGTTCGATTCGATTTCCTTTTTCAACCGTTAAGGAAACCGTTCAAGCATTAACTGCGATAAAGAAATCGATGAGAAGCGATAAATCTAATGTGAGATATAAATACCTGGATTATTTAAATTTCCATCCAATCGCCGATAACTTCCGTATGATTCTGAAATGCGATGAAATCAATAAACATCATCAAAATGTTTGCCGTTCGTTTTGAGGCTGCAAATTAAATTCCAGATTTGTTTTTCTCTTGCAATGTCCCTCTTAAAATGCAAGTAATATTTTCAATTAAAATCTTCAATATTAATTACAATCAGGACTGAGAAATACAGTGTTGGTAATTCGTGAAGGGCAATTGCGACCAACCTTTGATTTAATTCCATCAACACTGTCGTGATGTCATTACGATTAACCATTCAAAAACGATGTTCTTATCAAAGTAACAAACATAAGTAACTCATTAACAGAGGATTAGAAACTTTGGAAAAATAAATTAAACTTGAAATTGAGTACCGAATGGCATTCCCGGATTGGCTTTAGTATCGTTTTTATTCCAATAATATCCAGGCGTGATTCGATTATCAACACGAGACGCTGTAACCATCAAAGACTATATCCACACAAGGCCAAGTTCACTTCGCGGCCTTGGCATGAGATAAGGAAGGAAACCTTCCGCGCGGTCAGATTTATCATCGAATCTCTATTGCTAAACCTGCTTCGTGAAAGCACCTGCACGAAGTTTTTATTGAACCACCTCTCGTACTACCATATTTTGGTAGTTTACTTTCCAAAATTTATTTTAAAATTCCTTTATTTTGTGATACCGTGCAAGGCGTTGAGTAATCAGCATAGGCGTTGAGTAATCAGCATAGTTGATATAGGCAGTTCGCGGGGACTCATGTGTTTACGTTTCACAGTGACTAATGCGAAAACTATCCCCATGAAGATATCGCCAATAAGAAGAATCAAAGCCATTGCTTTACACAACAGACAATTCTCTTCCTGTGTGCTGAGCCTTCCGCACGGGGTTTATTCGTACGATTTCGTCCACCAATCAGAAGACGACAACAAAACCAATCCGCTTCTGAGAACCTGATTCTTACCGCAATGCTTACATCTCTTTTGTTCCCAACATCATAAATTTCCGAGTATTGAAAGGTAAAATGTAGGGAATAGAACCGTAATATTTTTGGTTCTGGTTTTCCCTCAGGTTCATCGAAATCAAAAACAAACATCTGTTCAGTACCGCTTTCGGTCCTTCTGTCAACGTCGAACCGGTTGAACCATTCTTTTCGCTCCTTCTATTGCAATATTATATCCTTCTGAAAGTTTGTTTTCTATATCAATCTTTTTGATATACCCCACATTACACTAAATTTTGGAAGAAACTTAGTGATGGCTATTTGCTAGTTGTAGTTAAGTAAACCTTGCTTCAATTACACTTAGTAAAATTTGTATTGCCGGAATTCAAAACTTTGAGCTGAATAAATACCGATTTTCGGTTCGGTGCCCTGGTAAGAAGTCCTTAAAGATAAAGACATGAAAAATTTGATCCTTAGTTTTTCCATCAAATAACACGAAATATCCGCTGGGAGCGAGTTTTTCATGCTTTACTCGTCAACTGACTCTGTAGACAGCATGAAACATTTTTCAAATCCGTCGATTTTAACTTCTTTAGGATGCTTTAGTGCCCATAATTCTGACTACGCCTACCTCGGATCTTAGGAAGCTGAGTGTAATTAAAAGAGAGTCGCTTGTAAACTTACCTGCCTTCAGACTTTTCTGAATTATTTTCCGGGTAAATAATCCAGAGAAACGATCATACAACCAATTCACACAGTTAAAATTTGAATTGAATATCAGGACGAGCATACCAAGATTTACTACTAAAATTTTCAACACCGTAAATCTTCCATTGTTATTCATAGCGAAGGATCGCAGAGAAAAGCTAAGACACTGGATCAAAGGGGATTTTTACAACGAAAGATTCACAAAAATAGATTCAAAAAATTTAGGCCACAGTGACAGACCACCAAAATCGAAGTGACCCATAATTTGAAAGAAAAAGGTCTATATTTATAATAAAAACGTACATGTGTAGTATTATTTTTCAGCGTCGTTATGAAACTTAGAGCAATGGCAGATTTAAGGAGGAAAATGCAAAGTTCCCCCTCCCATGAATTTGATGCATGTACCATTCTGGTGGTAAGAATGGTGGAAACGTAAAAAATGATAGAAAAAAAGTCATTTAATTTACAGATATTTACGATGCACTGATTATTTGATTTTTTCTATTATTAACCAATCAATATTAACACAATTTCAAATCTACGATTTAAAAATTTAGTACGTTCCTAAGGTTATCCCAATAAGGACTTCATGAGAATCCGCTCTTGCATAAGAAATGAATAAAGCATTTTAGCGATCGAAGTAATTCCAAGTAATAATACTGCAATGCGAAATCAACGTCCTACATTTTATTTAGGACTTTTCCGCTCGGAAAAGAGATTTTTTCTCTGATTTACAGCAGTCATAGTAGTACTTCTAAACCTTTCCTTTCATATCAACAGGTTGTCAGACGAAAACGGTACCACCATCCAGAATTTCATTGCAGGTACTTTCTCTAAGGCTTTTTTGCAGAAAAAGTATCGCGATGCGAGCCCATGAGATTTTCACTTTCGCAAATTTTCTCATACGTTCGTAGATGAAAGCGAGTCTAAAGCGAATATAACGAGCGAACGAACTTACTCAAGGAATGAGACCGACCAATGCATTTTTTGGAGCTACTAATTTAATGAAAGGCGCTAAGCACAGTACACTTAGCAACTGATAAGACTTCCTACAACAGGAACGAAATGTTATGCTGAGTAAATTCAAATGGCAATGATTCCCAATGGCTCCTGCTGGAATGGAATTTATTTTGCACAAACATAAGCCGAAGTTTTCCAGAGAAGAATAACAGTCTTCGATCAAAATAACGATTTTTGACGGTTATTATAAGTTCACCAAAGAAAATTGGTTGTTTCCGTTCTCGGAAATGGTTATCCCTCAAGGCTATCGAAAGGAGAATACTGCTGGTTAACGACCTCTGCGATGCGAGAAATTTATATAAATGCTTGATTTGCTCTACACCGTAATGAGAAAGGTCTATTGGTGTTCGTAAGAAATAATGTCAACATTGATTTCAGTGGGCAAAATCAGGGTGAATATTCTTGAATAACAATATTCATGTAACACAAATGTTATTCTTAATTTTCTATCGTCTATTTCAGAAGCAGAAATTCACTAGCCTGTGATTTTTAGCGATCTAAGATTTGCATTCGTAACAGATCTCCCTCTTAAGATAATGGCATGCGATTAAACACGAGGAAATAATGACAACATCTTAAGTAAAATGTTTCATGCTATCAGTAGGAAATACTCAATAACACTGATGCAATGAAAGAGTAATCTGTAAATAATCAAGAAAAAGAGGATCGTTTTATTCAAACCGTGTTCATCAGAAAGAAAATTCTCGTTCAAGATGTGAATATGCATTTTGTGGGTCAAAATGGTTGCAACAAAAAATCAAAGAAAAATTGCAGAAGTTTCGCACTTAATTTCGCCAATGACGCAAGAGAAAGTTAGATGTGCCGTGCCACTTTGCAAGGTGTACGATGAAGGTGCAACTGATCTTCTATAACTTGGAAAGAAATGTTAGTACAAGTAAGACCGCAAAAATATATATCTGAGAACGTTCGTTCCCTTCACGATAATAATTATACACGTCACACAAAGCGAGACTCATTGGTCACCGAGAAATTTCTTAATGCATAGAAATTTTTCTAAGATTTTAATATGAACAAAATAGTAGGGATAAATTGCTTCCAGATATCCCTCTTACAGTCAAACTTTGTATCAGTAAATACCACAAAAATGACGATAGAGAGAAATAAGGTACATATTGGAGACAAAGTATGACGTTGACGTATAAAATGTATTACGGAATTTTGTTTCTGATTTTCGGTTAAGAGTTTAATATGGAATAAATTATATATTGGCATCAAATCCTAATAAAGAGAATTTCCAGCACAATAAAAGACTTTTCTTTAAATTATTTTAACCACACATCCGTTTCCTGTTTTAATCTCTGTTGAGTACAAGCATACGCATTTATTGAAGCAATTATATGAATTTGACATGATTCTGAGTTAAATTTAATAAATATTATTATCATAGTTATGACGGAATATGACCTCGAGTATTCCACTAAATAAAGAAGCATTACTTATGGGTAACTAACGATATAACAACTGTAATTAATGTGTTCGCGGTGTTGATGATTGAAAACCAGAGTCGTTTTAACGAATATATCATAATATTAGCTATCTAACTAACACACATTCACATATACGTAACTGTCAATCATCTATAAGGAATTGTTAGCTCGAAAAGTAGTATGTGAAGACCGGTTCTTCAGCAGTCGCAGCGCTTGTTTTATCAGGAATGAATGAAATTGATGTAAAAATATTATGCTACTCACGTTGATTGAGTAAAAAGTGGCGAATTCTACGTGAAAAGCCGATATCAAGCCAGACGGGACATGTATTTATTGGAGCAGCCTTCACGGACACTGACGAACCTTCTTCATACGGTCGCCATTACAGACATCATCAAATTAAACAGATGAGCCAATGCTTACGTCTTTTGGCACACAATTCAAATTATGAAATGCTAGGTATAGCATAAGTTCCCCCTTACTATGATTACCATCGATTAGCTGCATAAAATGCATTATTGAAAATCTTTTCTCTTCAATTTTTTACATCTATATTACAATTTTTACGCTTTTTTATACGATGAGAAGTTCATAATTTAAAGCATTAGTACCATAATAAAATCACATAAAAATATTCTGTTTATGAGCAAATACATCTTCTATTTAATACTTCAACTTCAATTTCAAATACAACATCTGAACTTCACGCTTGCATGATACAAAATCGTATCCCATATATTAAAATTCTGCAACTATTTGGACTTACAATAAATAGACAAAGCTTTCAAAAGGAATGATTTAATTCATTTACTCAAGCGTATTTGCATAATTTCAAAGTAAATATCACTTTTGTGATTTAGAAAATTTCCTAAATTAAAAGCCAAAATAACATCATCCCCTTGGTCAATTTCATTTCAAATATGCATACTCAAATTCATGAATTTAAGTCATATAGAAACTCATTATTTTGAATTAATTCAGTTGATTTCCAAATCAGAATCTGATTCACTATCAACAGAATTCTCTTCCAGTTGCAGTTTAATTTTTTTAATGTCTTCCTCAAGATCTTCCAAGTGATCACTCTCCTTGTCATAGTATTTCACTAATTCATATGCTGCATTTAGCTCTACCAGTCCTTTATCAAGCATCCCTAGCTTCCAGAATGCTGCACCCCTTTTTGCATGACACCTGGCTCTGGCAACTGCATTACTGGGAGTTTTTGGATTGTTCAACTCTAACGCCTGAAAAGACATTTGGAAAGTAGAGTACTACTATCTACATAACTATTGCTATCAGCACAGCCACAGACAACAGAAAATTGACTTTCATCAAATAATAATAACTAATGGGAAGAGAAACTAAAAGAAAAGGAGACTTAATCAATTGATACAACCCTTTGATCCTGAAACAAATTTTCTTCTGTTATTGAAGCTCCTGAATTCCTTATACCAAAATATTCTGACACAATTAGTAAATATTCTGTTAAAGGTACAACAGCATGGATAGTATAAAATTTTATTTTAGATAAAGCTAAGTTGTACTTCAGAAAATGTTAAGAGAAGTCTTACAATGCCTTTCTGAAATCATAACTCTGATGGTAATAAATACATGCATACTTCCTCCACAAAATAAATACATGGTATCAATGAAACACAAATCATCATCTATAGCTATGAAATGTTTCTCTGAAATTGTAATATATCTATTGCTGCAAATATTTCATGAAACTGAAAAAAATATACAGATAGAAAATGCATGATATACTTCAAACTATTCTATCTACATCCAAGAAAAATTTTAACAGTCTCCATATCAAACTCTGTAGTTTCTAAGAAAAGGAGCTTGAGATAATTTAACATGAAATTATGTAAAGACGATTGCCATTATAATCTCTCTGGACTTACAGCATACATTTTGTAGGATAATCGAAGTAAGAAAATGATATATATCTGCTGTTGAGTATTTTCTAGATGTCAAATAAAGTGTGACAAATCAGTCACAAGGATTTTCTTTTTATGATAATAATTAGATTGATGGAAACATTTTTTTAAATACTAAATTTAAATTTTCAGCCAATCTTCATCCCTCATTTCAAATACTCGCTTCATATAAATTTTTAGCATTTACAAAAAGAAGTTAGATCATCAAGGAATAACTCTCTATCATTACTGTAACTTTTTATTGATTTAATATATTCATTGAAAAATCTTACCATTGTAGAATCTTCCAATGCCTTGACAAAGTTTCCCAAAGCAACATGTGCTGCAGCTCTATTAGCATAGAGAGCTGCCATTTTGTTATTCATCTTTATTCCATGTGAATAAGCTGCTATTGCACCAACATAGTTCCCAACTTTAAAAAAGGAGCTAAAATTGGAAACATAGAAGAATATAAAAAAATTGCAAAAAATGCCATCAACTTAAGATTAGCATTCCTAAACATATCCATCATCAATGGCAGCAGGTACATAGAAAGATTACTTTGGATTCAGAGACATGTGGAATTCCTTGTAAATCAAATTAAAATACTAACAATGTTATTAGGCACCTAAAATTCAATGCATTTTGCTATATGTTGAATAATGTGAATGGAATTTGATAGAAAACTATAGAAATAAAATAGCTTAAGAATATGTTAATCAATTAAGAAGTTATCCAAGAATCAACACAAAGGGTACAGTAGAATTGAATCTCAATAACTTAATTTTATTCCAGACAAATGATGTGGCAGTCTACAGGAAATAAACATTATGGAATATTTATAGATATCCAGATATGAAGTAGTAAAAAGGAAAGTCTACTACAGGCTCTACCAGTCATTGTGGTGATTTTATAAATGGAGAAAACTAGTCCAAAAGATACACTAGATGCTGTAGATAATTATAAGATAACTATAGCCATAACACAGTGATTTTATATGCTGAACTATAGAGTAAAACATGTCTATTTATACAAATGTGACATTGTTATAGAGCACATGACAAGGGTTTCATTCCAAAATTATAATATATTAGCAAGTCCTGAACAAGATGATGCCTATGCATTAAAACCTGGGTTGAGCTATGAATTACATTGGGATAATTGTATAAATTAAACTATTTGACTCCTTTATTTAGTTGAGAATACTTGGAGAGGATTGCTCATTCACATTAGAAAATACCTTAATTTACAAAGAAATAGAATTTCTGATACTTCAAAGTTGATCAGGATCTAATATAGTTGCATATTATATTGGTAAAAAAATAGGAGATTTTTTTATAGGCCTTTTTTGAGAATATATTCCACAGTGCTGAGTTTGAGGGTATCACAGTGTCATGAGTTATGGTAATGTAACATTGAAAGACAATCATATACAATGCTGCAATATCTGCAAACTCAGCACCAAAGAACAGATTATCTAAAAATTATATTGTTAACTATGAGTCAATGTAACGGATATCATATATAATTATCCTTACTCTCCCTTGTTTTTCAGCCACACTGGATCTTTTTCTTCTAATTTCAAATCATTGTCAACAAATCCTGCCATTCTTCTACTTTCTGCTTGTTTCTGTAACCACTGGAAGGATATTATATTCATAAGGATAGAAAATATTACTGGGCCTCTAAAAATTCATAATTTATCATCCAATTGAATTTCAATTATTAATTTTAATATTTTTTCATTAAATCCCATCTTTCTTTATCATTGGAAGCTTGTTCCAGAGGTTAAATTTAGTTCCTGAAAGCTGACTAAAAAACATTACTCTTCAACAAAGAGCACAATTTTTATTTTAAAATAACACCTTCATTTACCAAGGTATTAAAAAAATAAAAGAGCATCATAAAAACTGTGAAAAAAACTATGAGTTACTGCACTCAACCTCATCCTCTTCAACAGCTCTTGACTCTCTTTTAGGAGTAATGAATTCCCTCGGAGTAAAACTGACTTTGATGGTGGCTGGTTTTCTGGGAGCAATCATCTGAGGTTCTAAACTTTCTTTCTTCTGTGGTCCACCATCATTCATTTTACTAGACACAGCTTGAGGGGCAGACTCTATGGCTTTCACATGGCTCTGAGATTTGGTTCCTGGCAGAGTTTAAGGTCATATTTGAAACTCTTTGGCTCCTAATGTACATCCTGAAAACACTAATTATATGACAGTTAAAGCAATCAAAGAAAGATTAATTACAACTGTTGCTTCATATCAATGGAATTCTGCTATTAAAATACATCCACAGTTCTGTGACAACAAAATAAATTAAGGTCATAGCAAGTCAGCAGGACATGAAAAAAGAAAGAAGGGCCTGTTGCAAATTTTCTCACTTAATGGAACTATAACTTAATTAAGATTTAAAATTAATACATATGACATTGTGCAACATTTTTTTGGTTGTCTAAATTTACAACTATATGCATGAAATGGGAAAGATAATTTCATCATCAGATGGAGTTTCAGTTTTTCATTGAAAAAACAACATAGAACATATAACAACATACAACAACCCTTTGTATTTGTTCTGTCCTATGGCTTACGGCAAAGCCAAGTTTTACTGGCAATTGATAATGCTACATCTGCATAACATATTATGTGCCTCTGTGTGTAGCTTTCTTTATGCATTAAAAGAATAGATTTCTATTAAGGTAGTTCCTACTAGTTTTACAATTCAGGGCAAACATCATGATTCTACAAGGAATAGGGCCAGTCAACCTTTATAAGGTTCATCCCTGGATAGCAATGTGGGTAACATGTTTGCCTTTGGTGGAAGCAGTCCCAGATTTGATTTCTAGTGGAGTCAACATTTATTTTGATGAATATGGATAGCCATTTGAGTCAAGAGATGGTGGGTCCAGTCGAGAGGACAGCAAGTGCTGAAATTTTTGTCCCAGGCTCAGCCTGTTCATTATTGAGTTCAAACTCAGCATAGCCAGGGCATAAGAAGAAATTTTTGCTCTAGAGCACAACCCAAACTTTTCTAAATTATTCAGGAATCAGTCATTACAATGCATTTGGGAATAGATACATTTATTTTACCTCTATTATTCCTTCAGTAATCAAAATATATATTTGGAAACATCGAAGCTAACATAGAGATAACAGAAACTAAAATAACTAAATTCTAGAAGCAAACAGAAAATGTTTCAAATGGTAATTTTATTTCCAATCTAAATTGAACTTATTCTATCTAACATCATGATTTTTTAAGTTACTGATCACCCTCTTCTTTGGACAACATTTTTACAGAACAAAAAAGACTGTGCATACTGTATAAGCAAGTTTAAAAGGCCTCTTTCCCTATGCAAGAAACAAAACTGCTGTTTCAGAACAAACAATTGATTCCTTTTTAAGTTATATTCACGCCCAAGCCCAATAGAAGAGCTTAACCCAGCACAAGCAAACCTCTAGTTCAGTCTAGAAAAGCCAATACAGAGGCTTGAGAGTGGATGCACTGACCATGTGTCATAAAAAGCAGCATTGCTAGGTCATCTTATTTCACTCAAAGGGATGCTCTATGGACTTCACTTTACTTTCAATCTATGGTAAACAAGATAAGGAAAGAACTATGGTGCGGGTGAGTTGGGGATCCTCTTAGTATGTTTTCTTTGGTTACTGGTGCAGAAATTTGGAAATAGGATGCCTTTGTACAGTTTTGCTTTACTGTTCCTAGGTGCTTAGGGCTGCTCTTGATTGCAAAAGAGACCCACAATATTACCCATCAAAAACATATACCTTACTTCCTTGGATATCCAGAGGAGAAAGATTACACTATCTTAAGAGATAGCATGAATGAATTATTTCCCAACCTGATGAGTCAGCCTTGAATTCCTTGATCTCCTCAACCATTTTCATACGCTCATTGTTTTTTATTTCTTCAATTTTTTTTCTGAGTTTGTCATCGAGTTTGATCTGATGTCTTACAGCTTTGCGATTTTGCTCTGCCTTCCTTTCTGAAATGGTATTTTAGCAGATTTCACAAATCAAAAAGCTTTATCTGGTTTTTATGTGTCAACAGTTGTAGTCCCAATTTTCTGCAGCTGAATATTTAGTTAAAAACAAATAATTGTTGAACTTTATTAGTGGATCTAGTAAAGCTGACTAAAGAGAAGTAGCGTCCATGACGTGATATATACTTAACTGGCTTCTCTGAAATTTGAAAACAATGGGATATGATATTCCCACTAACTGCAGAAAGTTGCAATCAAAAAATTTTATAAATATTTTATAATTAGTATTTCTTGTTCTCATGATTTTAGAAAAGAACACTCACATGAAATGGCTTTGAAGCAATGTTACCTAACTTATATTCAAGAGTGAAACATGGTGTTCTGATTGATAAAAAAACAATACTTGATTTGATTATACTGTCAGCATTGACTTCATGGAAATTAAATGAATTTTCACCGCTTATAATGTAAAGACTTAGTAAATATTATAGCCAATGCAATCGAGAAAGATATGTAAGTTCTGAAGCAGAGAAAAACTTATTTTCACAGGAGGGATTCCATGGAATGGAAGACTTCAAACAAAAACATAATAGCCTGAAAGCTATTAATAAAATGAGTGGTTTCAAACTTTATTACAACTTCATACTATGATAGCTGATACTGAAAAAAACTTATTTAATCTAGAATAAATCCAATATGTCTCTTTGAGATCAAAATATATTTATTTGACAGCAATCAATGTGAGTAAATTATTGTAAGTCAAATGATTCCTAGAAACAACATTTTTCTCTTTTTCTTCCAAATACTTTCCAGAAGCATCTTGTAGTGTTGTAAAATATGTAGATTCAGAAAGACCCACCAAACAACATGGATATTTTTTAAGAATGATTATTCATTTCCTTCTAGCTTTCTAGCTCCTTTAAACTAAATCTTTTAACCTATGATAGAGAAATACAACCACACGGAAATATCTCTAAAACTTTATGATTAATTTACCTGATTTTTCTTTTGCAATCTGGTTAAGCTTAATTGCATTGTCTTTTTCAATCTGGTCTCTCAATTCCATCTTTTCTGTCTTTGATAATTCATTTTCCAAAACATCCCAATGGCCCTTTTCTTCCTTCACTAAATTGAATATTAACTCATTGTTGTTCATAACACAAGTACTTTCTGTTTCTTTAATATTTTTCGCTAAAAACAACTCAAAAATATACGGTGGAAAGCTTGCCTGAAAATGAGAAGTTACGGCTAATTATAACATTAAAGAGGTACCCATTTTCTGGGAAACTGATTAAGTAATATCCACCTTGACATATTTTGTCGCAGAAATGATGTCAATATTTTTCATATTTTCTTCCTTACAAGGGAATCGAATAATAATAACATCTTCAGTTTGTTTCCAAGAGAAATCTTTGATCAGAATAGGCATTTTAGAAGCTCTTCGTAATCTCTACGTAATCTCTTCCTATGCCATCCAACTGTCCCGTGGAGTTTAGCAGCGAGTTATTTGTTCCCATGGGAACGATGGCCATTCGCCCTAATCCGCTTTCATCGGTCCTTGAGCTAGATTTTTAATCTTGGAATATTCTAATTCTTAGAATCTAAGCAATGAAAGCTTAACTCCGAAGACCGATAAGTGTTGAATAAATTGTTAATTTACTGAATTACCGTTCCAAAAGAAACATATGGAACGAGGGTCCAATTGCGGTGACATTGTATTAATCGCATAATATTAATTGCAAATCACGGATTACTAAGTCAGGAGAAATTACGTTATTGTTACGCGTTCGACATTTATTATGTCTTACGGGTGAAGTGGAATGCTAATTCTCGCGATGAATTTATTTTCTCTCGAATTCCACGAAGAAAACAAAGAGATCGATGTATATGAAACGAATGATGAAATATTTTATTAAGTGAAAACTAGAAATGCTACAAATTATAAAATTATCTAGTTAATAACAAGAGAAAATCAAAGTGTTTTAAGAACAAACGCCTATATCTCCACAACAATCGTATCATAAACGGATTGAAAAATGTCCGAGTTAATTAACGCTAAGGCGTTTTTGCAGAAAAGGAGCGCAGACACTGGATTAAATATGTAGGATTTTCTATAATAAAGTTAAATATGTAATTTAAAACCTCAAGTATAAGAGTTTGACAACGTTTACATTTTATAGATACGATCATCTTACTATGCTAATTCGGAAAATCATTGTCGAGCAACCAGAAAATGCAGTGGATTATATCGAAGAGTACAGCAGACAGCTGAAAAAAGAGTATTACAGCCAAGAGACGTTCTTTAGAGACACATACCAGCCTCCGATAGATATTGAATTCTCCTTAAAATGGTCCAAGTTATTGCAAGTTAAGTTCGTCACATGAGTATACTAAATAATATAAAAGTATACTAAATGAGTATAAAAAATCACAAGCAGTATGTTTATTTATTTCTACGGGTGTTTCTCCCATTGTAGACACCTCCTTCACACGAAAAAAAGTTTAGAGCTGATGATGACTCTATTATTAAACCTATTCATCCGAATGTCATGGAACTTTTGCACTATTTAGAGCAAGCAGGTGTTAACATTCCTCCCCATGAAATGTTATGCATTGGAATATGTATCAATCAATTCAAAGAAAAAGTAAACGCAAACAAAATAAGGTGAATCTCGAGAAATCAAAACATTTTACACTTCTTTTAATGATGAAAAAGCACTTTGAAAGCATTGTTGTAGAATTTCTCATCAATTCAATCAAATCACATCTCCAACACAGATACTGGGGGAAAATTTATGGGACTCGAAAGAATTATTTTGTTTTGGAAGTTACTGTATCAGAAGATGACAAGGAAGAAATTGAAGCTGATGACCACATTGAAGATGACAAAGATGTTGAAACTGAGGAGAAGGAGAATTTAGATGGATCAGAAGTTGCTGACTTAGCACACACTGCACAAATACCAACTATTACTCCAGAAGGGATTTTTTCCAAAATTAAAATTCCTCCTATTCCAAAAGTTTCAAATGTTAAGACTGTTGTAGTGCCTCCAGAAAAACCAGGTTATGGGGTAAACTCTAAGGTTAGTTCATAGATTTTATTCTCTTGTAATTATTTGTTTAAATAAGCCAAATAGCATTTGTAGGCATTTGTGAAAGAGATGCACTACAGTTAACATTACTTTTAAAATATCAAACTTAGGTATATTATGTCTGCAATGAACTAGGAGATGAGTGGATAAGGCTGCCAGATGTTACACCATCTGAAATAGTAGCTGCAAGAAAATTAAAACGATTTTTTACAGGAGATTGGGATGCCAAGGTTAGCTTAATCATTTTTAAAGAAAACTAGCAACGACGCTAGTTAACTTCAATCAGTTATTTAGTTATGTAAAAAACTGAATCTGTAGACAATTGCCAACTTATCTTGTATTACATAGAATAAATGATTTGACTATATTACACCTGGAATATCTGGATACTATTTAAAAGTTCTACATTGTTAGGATTTTTGTCCAGTCTTTGTGGATTCAGTGATTTCTTGAATATTAATCATGATGATAGATAAATATGGTTTGGACACATTAAATGTGACCTTNACTGTGACTGTGTACAATCTCACATTGCATATTCATGATATATCCAAAAAGTTATATGTAGAAAGGAAAAGCACATCTGCTTTAAATTGGTCACACCAACACTGTCATTAGAACGTTTCTTCCTCTCAGGGAATTTTTACCGAACTAATTGGTAGCCGAAAACAAAATCCATGGAACAATCATTTGTAAAGTGTAAACAGATATTTTGTAGAATACCCACCAAATTCCTTGAGTTTACCAGTAGCAGACACCCTGGATAAAAGAGGTTTGACTGCAATTGTTTCTCATAAAAAATTATCTATAATTTCAGGTCACCGCAAAAGTTTGAAAACTTTTATGTGGGATGGGGACAAAAATTTTCCAACCAATGCTATTCTCCACCTCCCCTTCCAAAGATACAATTTGAATACCAGTCAGGACCAGAAATAATGGAAATGCTGGACCCAACATTTGCTGATGAAGAAGCAGTTCGAATTGCTAAAGAGAAGAGGAAAAAGAAAGAGGAGGAAGTAAAGGAAGAGGAAGATGAAGAAGAAGAGGAATTGGATGAAGATGAGGAAGAAGACGATGATTAAAGGAGAACAAGTGATGTATATGATTGTGATAGCTTGCATTAAAACTCAATACTATTATCAAATTTTAACTACAGTGACATACTACAGTATATTACATAATAACAGGTAGTCACAATTATTCATTCCGACACTTCATTTACCTTCGCTTCTACTTTCTTGCTCAAAATATGAAAATATCAACATGACTTCTTTTCTTGTATCTGAATCATTTTTGACTATTCCTACAAAAAACTGTCTGACCATCTTGCATAAACAGAATTGGACTCAACTTTATCTTCATTACTCATATAAGTCATTCCAGTATTTCATGCCAAAAGGCAATGTAAAACTAATGAAATATCTCCTCCAATCTTAAATAGTTTTAAACTAATAAAACAAATTATTTATTCATTATAAAATGGAGTTGATGTTGCTAAAGCTAAACTTTTCTCTTTTTTTGACAAACACTGAAGTTTCTTTCATTCAACTTGATTCAAAGCTGTGTATAAAGACCAAATAACCAGATAATCTTTCAGTGGTGATCTAACACTTTCTTTTCATTCTAAAATGTGATCTACCTCTCATACAACAATATTTTATCACATACTATTATTTTCAAACCAAAGATTACTTTATTAATACCTACACAAACCAACAACACTCATATGATATCATATCACTAGCATAGTAATAAGTAAAATCAATGAGGTAGATTATATATTAGAAGAGTATCCATTAAAGATTTAAAGGTTCTAATGAAAAAGGCTTTGGCTTGTTACATTAAATTCTTTGTTTATGTGATAATATTTAAAATGCAATGGCATTTATCTATCTACAGCTGTGAAGTTGATATAATCATTTACTTTGATATGTAGCTAGAAAACAGTTGCTAGAGAATGAGGAGTATGAACCAATCTCAACAGATGACTTGATTGACCCATCCATGGCATTTTGGGTTCACCATCATCCATACATACTGAATCAGGGAAGGACTACTTGGTGGAATCCAAAGGAAAATATTGAGGATGAAGTAAAGGAGTCTAAGAATTCTCATTTTTTTAATAATAAAAATAACTTTATCCTTCTTTTTAGACTTTCTATGGCTTAAAATTCATTAAATATATTTCAAACACAAGTTAAAATTACATTGGTATAAGCATAGAGAATGTTCTCTATGCTTGAGCACCAATATCTTTTTCACTTAATGGAAAAATTAAATTGAAATCATATGTTCCTAGATAAGTATGCTATGCAGTTTATGAAACGATTCTATCTGCTATTCCAAGAATGAGTTCTTAAAATGACACAATTCTTGAATTAACACATTTGTCACCATTTAGTTATTCCCTAATTCAATTCAAAGTCACAATCTCTTAAAGGTCCGCTTATCAAACATGAAAAACTACCTATTCTTTATAAATAAAAACACAAGGCTTAGGTATGCACAAATAATTTACATTTAAGTAAACATATTAAGATTATATCACAGTTAAATAGATGGGCAGTGCAAATAAATTGCATGCATACAATCAAATAGGAGCCAAACCCACAGCCTATGGATCACAAGCAGCCCTTTAACCAATTCCATGATGCCAATAAGATTGTTCTTTTTTGAAAGTTTCATAAAATTTTCTATGCTAGTTGAATATGCCTTGATATTTTAAGTGAGAAAAAGCAAATACTTGCTGGAATCTAATCTAACAAGTTACCCACCACATTCACTTCACTTCACTATTACTGCCCATTGGGGAGTAAAATATTGGACACTCCTACACTAAAACAATAAAATTTCCAATCCAATTAAAAGAGCTTTCTTTATAACAAATGGAGTTCAGTCTTATTCAAGGAATTGTTGGGTTTAGTTTTCCACTTTGATCAGTCAATAAAAAAGTGCCAGAAAATTTATAAAATCTATTCTTACTGTTTTGAAGTTGCTTATTTTAAGCTGGCGTTAATACTTTCTAATGTGCACTTCACAATTCAGATAAGGAAACCCTTTCCACCTTCATCTTTACCTTCACATACTTAAAAGTTTGTTTTTCATAGAGTATCTCATAATGAAACTGACAATTAGTTTCCTTTACTTAGGAAGAGTCAGAGGAAGAATCAATAGATGCAGCAGATGAGGAGCAGCCAGAAGCAGGTCTACCATTGCTGACTCCCCTATCTGAAGATGCAACGATTGGGGAAACAGCTCCCTGGACTGCTTACTTATCATCCAAGATGTTGCCTGAATGGGCCATTGCTGTGGTGAAGTCAAATCTATGGCCAGGAGCTTTAGCCTATTGCACAACTACGTAAGAGAATCTCAATTATTTATTCATTACATAGAAACTCCTCCGGTAATAAATATTAATATATTTTGTATAATTTACAATATAGACTTCAATTTATCTACCTGGAGAAAAGGCCATACCATGATAAAAAAAGCTAGATTGGAAAAATCATTTCCCTTAATACCCTCATAAAAATACATCCTTGTAATTTCTTTCCACAATGCACCACTGTTTCATGAAAAAGATTTCCTGTGCAAATAGTGGATCCTGAACTAAAATTAATAAAAGAAAGTCATGAGCAGAGTCAGATTGAAAAGAAAACAGAGAAAAGCCTTGATACTGGCCAAAACTAATGGGTTACACATTTAGACATCAACTAATGACCAAAATCCTTCTAGTACTAGACAAATTCTTATGACGCTCAATTTACTTGATCTCTCACCCAGATAGAAATTAGATACCCCCAGAAACTGTGACTGTGTACAATCTCACATTGCATATTCATGATATATCAAAAAAGTTATATGTAGAAAGGAAAAGCACATCTGCTTTAAATTGGTCACACCAACACTGTCATTAGAACGTTTCTTCCTCTCAGGGAATTTTTACCGAACTAATTGGTAGCCGAAAACAAAATCCATGGAACAATCATTTGTAAAGTGTAAACAGATATTTTGTAGAATACCCACCAAATTCCTTGAGTTTACCAGTAGCAGACACCCTGGATAAAAGAGGTTTGACTGCAATTGTTTCTCATAAAAAATTATCTATAATTTCAGGTCACCGCAAAAGTTTGAAAACTTTTATGTGGGATGGGGACAAAAATTTTCCAACCAATGCTATTCTCCACCTCCCCTTCCAAAGATACAATTTGAATACCAGTCAGGACCAGAAATAATGGAAATGCTGGACCCAACATTTGCTGATGAAGAAGCAGTTCGAATTGCTAAAGAGAAGAGGAAAAAGAAAGAGGAGGAAGTAAAGGAAGAGGAAGATGAAGAAGAAGAGGAATTGGATGAAGATGAGGAAGAAGACGATGATTAAAGGAGAACAAGTGATGTATATGATTGTGATAGCTTGCATTAAAACTCAATACTATTATCAAATTTTAACTACAGTGACATACTACAGTATATTACATAATAACAGGTAGTCACAATTATTCATTCCGACACTTCATTTACCTTCGCTTCTACTTTCTTGCTCAAAATATGAAAATATCAACATGACTTCTTTTCTTGTATCTGAATCATTTTTGACTATTCCTACAAAAAACTGTCTGACCATCTTGCATAAACAGAATTGGACTCAACTTTATCTTCAAAACTCATAGAGCAGAAATAAAAACCTTGTAGGGTTGAATTGGTTAGACTCAGGAGTCATTACGTGTAAATATCCTCAGGATTTTGGTATGAGACATCTATTTTAAATCAGAATTATAATAAAATGTTACCAATGATACATACTGTCTGTTGAAATCAACTTCTATAACAGTCATATAATTGGCAGCTTCCTTATTTCTATGAGCCAGTCTTTCAATGAGCCAATCCTCACCCCATTTCATTTTTATTTCACTATAAAAAGTATGTTTTTTAATGTTTTATTTGTTAATATTAACATTGTATAAACTATCCAAGTATATACACAAAAATGCTCTGAAAGGGTCATTATTACGGAATGACTTTTTCATCACAAAATGTTCAATTTAGATGAGAGATATTAAAGAAACTCTAAGTATAAATATTTTATTATTTCAGTTTAACCCTGTCATAAAGCTAACAAATTCGGTAGTTAAACAATTTGATAATAGCCACCACTAAAGCATAAATTTCTGAAGATGGTGTGCTCAAAAGGATAAGAATACATTTTGTTGAGTGTAGGAAGTAAACTTCATATGCATGATCATGTTTTCAGGATATAACCTGAAGAGAAGACTCATTGCATCACATCAAATTTTTTACATAAAGGAAAAAATTCAATTCAGAAAGTAAAAAAGTAACCATGAATAAAGGATTGGACAATATCAATCTGTCCTTTTCACCATTTTGAAACAAAGTTTTCTCCACATTAATTCATCAAGTTCTATGGAAAATTAAGTTTACGCAAAGATACAACTGTCCAGTATCTCGTATTCAATATTACAGAGTGAATGAATAAATGAGGTTGTTAAAAGAATAAATCACAACAAAGTTTTTAACTGAAATATTGTATTCATAGCAAAACATTTTAAAATTTATTGGATGCCATGGGTGGAAGACAGCTAATAACAATTTTATCAAACCATATGTACAGAAAATTTTTTTTGCTGTAAGAAAAGTACTTGATATTTGGAGGGTCAAAGTTAAACCATATAAAACCTAAAGCCTTCACTGAGCCTATTTACAAAAGCTAACCAGAGGTAAATGCCACAACACAGCATTCCACTTTGAAAGAATGCTGTAAAAACCTCATTTTGCATCTCTACATCATTATGTACAAAACAGTAAGTTAAAAGGTCATGAAATATGTAAAATCAAAGATTTAAAATACAACATAATACAAACATTCCTGAACAGATATGACATCCACAATTGTGCTATGTAAATATTTGAGTCTGAAGATGTTACAGTAACATTAATGTACAACGTGTAATATTTCAATAAAAATATTTAAGGCCAAAACTACAAGAGCTTATGACAAACTGCTTTCTCTCATTCAGCGTGTTCTTGCAGTATCTTTATACATTACAAAACTATAACAATAAAATATGATAACACATTATATATCTTTGTTACAATGATAATTGCATACAAATGTTTGCTGGTAAAAGTCAACATTTGATAAATTTTAAGAAAGCTTTCAATAAAAAGTTACACTAGGTTAATCATTATTGTTATTAAGAATTTTGCGGAAATTGACATGATTTCGTAAAATTACAGTGGCATGGATTTACTGAATCACCTAAGGCACTCGTACGCTGTGCGTGGTTATACACAAGATACATGTGTGATTCACAGAACTATACTTAAAAAAAAAAACAGACTGTCTTTGCAGCTAAATTCAACGCATTCTTTTCTTCATGACGACCATTTATGAACAGAATCAAATACATGATTATTGCAAAGAGTCAATCGGTATTCATCATTCAATGCCTAAATATAAAGTAACATTTACACATTTGTCTAAAAATACTATCCACACAATTTCAAATGCTTTTAGTACAACAATAAACAATAAAGAAACTGATTAAGATGACTTGGAAATCTGAATGCACCATTGACTGTTTCAAGCCCATCCTCCAGTCAACTTATGGAACAGTTCCAGGTTGAGAGATTGATTTGCCTCCTTAGAACGCATTGACAAGAAAATATAACCACCAATAAACTCATGAATAACTTTACAATCAGCAGAGAGACAGCTGAAGACTATGTTTCCTTCTTCGAATTGAACCATCATGTGCTTCACTTCCCAGTTCACATTCCAAGCCTGGAATCAGAAAAAAATGTAATCATTATCTTTCATGAACATTGTCATACTTTAATATTGAGTATTCTGTTACAAGCTGCACAAATACAAAATGTTTTGGTTGAAAAATCAGTGTCTAATGTGCCAAACTTAAACAGCTTTTATTACAGAGGTCTATATTTTCAGTTGAAACAAAATAAATACCTCTCCAAAATCTTATTTTGCTATCATTGCAACTTCCAGAAAAACTGTTGCAGATTGGGAATAAACAGAAGTTCATAAATATTTAAAGAATGCTACATAGGAAATGTCAGTGACTAAAATGTTCTCTCTTTCCATAGTCTTATATACACAGTCCTCCTTGGGAAAATGACATAGAGACTCCCATGTGGCTAATTGGAAGGCACATTTGCACATGGTGAAAGTGGTCCTGGATTTGATTCCCAGTAAGAGGTAAACCCAATCCCAGACAATACACTATTTTCTCTTAGGAAGCTGAACTTGAAATGAGATGGAAAAATTCTCTAAGGATCCATGAGATTGTGATATATAAATGTTCAAACAAGCAAGTTTCAATGTAGAAAAAACTACCAAGAAAATATCTTGCAAATAGTGGATCCTGAACTAAAATTAATAAAAGAAAGTCATGAGCAGAGTCAGATTGAAAAGAAAACAGAGAAAAGCCTTGATACTGGCCAAAACTAATGGTTTACACATTTAGACATCAACTAATGACCAAAATCCTTCTAGTACTAGACAAATTCTTATGACGCTCAATTTACTTGATCTCTCACCCAGATAGAAATTAGATACCCCCAGAAACTGTGACTGTGTACAATCTCACATTGCATATTCATGATATATCAAAAAAGTTATATGTAGAAAGGAAAAGCACATCTGCTTTAAATTGGTCACACCAACACTGTCATTAGAACGTTTCTTCCTCTCAGGGAATTTTTACCGAACTAATTGGTAGCCGAAAACAAAATCCATGGAACAATCATTTGTAAAGTGTAAACAGATATTTTGTAGAATACCCACCAAATTCCTTGAGTTTACCAGTAGCAGACACCCTGGATAAAAGAGGTTTGACTGCAATTGTTTCTCATAAAAAATTATCTATAATTTCAGGTCACCGCAAAAGTTTGAAAACTTTTATGTGGGATGGGGACAAAAATTTTCCAACCAATGCTATTCTCCACCTCCCCTTCCAAAGATACAATTTGAATACCAGTCAGGACCAGAAATAATGGAAATGCTGGACCCAACATTTGCTGATGAAGAAGCAGTTCGAATTGCTAAAGAGAAGAGGAAAAAGAAAGAGGAGGAAGTAAAGGAAGAGGAAGATGAAGAAGAAGAGGAATTGGATGAAGATGAGGAAGAAGACGATGATTAAAGGAGAACAAGTGATGTATATGATTGTGATAGCTTGCATTAAAACTCAATACTATTATCAAATTTTAACTACAGTGACATACTACAGTATATTACATAATAACAGGTAGTCACAATTATTCATTCCGACACTTCATTTACCTTCGCTTCTACTTTCTTGCTCAAAATATGAAAATATCAACATGACTTCTTTTCTTGTATCTGAATCATTTTTGACTATTCCTACAAAAAACTGTCTGACCATCTTGCATAAACAGAATTGGACTCAACTTTATCTTCAAAACTCATAGAGCAGAACTAAAAACCTCGGAGGGTTGAATTGGTTAGACTCAGGAGTCATTACGTGTAAATATCCTCAGGATTTTGGTATGAGACATCTATTTTAAATCAGAATTATAATAAAATGTTACCAATGATACATACTGTCTGTTGAAATCAACTTCTATAACAGTCATATAATTGGCAGCTTCCTTATTTCTATGAGCCAGTCTTTCAATGAGCCAATCCTCACCCCATTTCATTTTTATTTCACTATAAAAAGTATGTTTTTTAATGTTTTATTTGTTAATATTAACATTGTATAAACTATCCAAGTATATACACAAAAATGCTCTGAAAGGGTCATTATTACGGAATGACTTTTTCATCACAAAATGTTCAATTTAGATGAGAGATATTAAAGAAACTCTAAGTATAAATATTTTATTATTTCAGTTTAACCCTGTCATAAAGCTAACAAATTCGGTAGTTAAACAATTTGATAATAGCCACCACTAAAGCATAAATTTCTGAAGATGGTGTGCTCAAAAGGATAAGAATACATTTTGTTGAGTGTAGGAAGTAAACTTCATATGCATGATCATGTTTTCAGGATATAACCTGAAGAGAAGACTCATTGCATCACATCAAATTTTTTACATAAAGGAAAAAATTCAATTCAGAAAGTAAAAAAGTAACCATGAATAAAGGATTGGACAATATCAATCTGTCCTTTTCACCATTTTGAAACAAAGTTTTCTCCACATTAATTCATCAAGTTCTATGGAAAATTAAGTTTACGCAAAGATACAACTGTCCAGTATCTCGTATTCAATATTACAGAGTGAATGAATAAATGAGGTTGTTAAAAGAATAAATCACAACAAAGTTTTTAACTGAAATATTGTATTCATAGCAAAACATTTTAAAATTTATTGGATGCCATGGGTGGAAGACAGCTAATAACAATTTTATCAAACCATATGTACAGAAAATTTTTTTTGCTGTAAGAAAAGTACTTGATATTTGGAGGGTCAAAGTTAAACCATATAAAACCTAAAGCCTTCACTGAGCCTATTTACAAAAGCTAACCAGAGGTAAATGCCACAACACAGCATTCCACTTTGAAAGAATGCTGTAAAAACCTCATTTTGCATCTCTACATCATTATGTACAAAACAGTAAGTTAAAAGGTCATGAAATATGTAAAATCAAAGATTTAAAATACAACATAATACAAACATTCCTGAACAGATATGACATCCACAATTGTGCTATGTAAATATTTGAGTCTGAAGATGTTACAGTAACATTAATGTACAACGTGTAATATTTCAATAAAAATATTTAAGGCCAAAACTACAAGAGCTTATGACAAACTGCTTTCTCTCATTCAGCGTGTTCTTGCAGTATCTTTATACATTACAAAACTATAACAATAAAATATGATAACACATTATATATCTTTGTTACAATGATAATTGCATACAAATGTTTGCTGGTAAAAGTCAACATTTGATAAATTTTAAGAAAGCTTTCAATAAAAAGTTACACTAGGTTAATCATTATTGTTATTAAGAATTTTGCGGAAATTGACATGATTTCGTAAAATTACAGTGGCATGGATTTACTGAATCACCTAAGGCACTCGTACGCTGTGCGTGGTTATACACAAGATACATGTGTGATTCACAGAACTATACTTAAAAAAAAAAACAGACTGTCTTTGCAGCTAAATTCAACGCATTCTTTTCTTCATGACGACCATTTATGAACAGAATCAAATACATGATTATTGCAAAGAGTCAATCGGTATTCATCATTCAATGCCTAAATATAAAGTAACATTTACACATTTGTCTAAAAATACTATCCACACAATTTCAAATGCTTTTAGTACAACAATAAACAATAAAGAAACTGATTAAGATGACTTGGAAATCTGAATGCACCATTGACTGTTTCAAGCCCATCCTCCAGTCAACTTATGGAACAGTTCCAGGTTGAGAGATTGATTTGCCTCCTTAGAACGCATTGACAAGAAAATATAACCACCAATAAACTCATGAATAACTTTACAATCAGCAGAGAGACAGCTGAAGACTATGTTTCCTTCTTCGAATTGAACCATCATGTGCTTCACTTCCCAGTTCACATTCCAAGCCTGGAATCAGAAAAAAATGTAATCATTATCTTTCATGAACATTGTCATACTTTAATATTGAGTATTCTGTTACAAGCTGCACAAATACAAAATGTTTTGGTTGAAAAATCAGTGTCTAATGTGCCAAACTTAAACAGCTTTTATTACAGAGGTCTATATTTTCAGTTGAAACAAAATAAATACCTCTCCAAAATCTTATTTTGCTATCATTGCAACTTCCAGAAAAACTGTTGCAGATTGGGAATAAACAGAAGTTCATAAATATTTAAAGAATGCTACATAGGAAATGTCAGTGACTAAAATGTTCTCTCTTTCCATAGTCTTATATACACAGTCCTCCTTGGGAAAATGACATAGAGACTCCCATGTGGCTAATTGGAAGGCACATTTGCACATGGTGAAAGTGGTCCTGGATTTGATTCCCAGTAAGAGGTAAACCCAATCCCAGACAATACACTATTTTCTCTTAGGAAGCTGAACTTGAAATGAGATGGAAAAATTCTCTAAGGATCCATGAGATTGTGATATATAAATGTTCAAACAAGCAAGTTTCAATGTAGAAAAAACTACCAAGAAAATATCTTTAATTTTGTTTCAAAATGTTTAATTAATTAACATTTTAAATGAGTTAGTAAATGAAATAAAACATTATGAAATTTCTTTGATAGTTTTCTGTTAATAATAAATATTTTAAAATCACAGCAACTTCAACAGAATCTTATTCATTTTATTTTTTTTGGATAATCCTGAGAGTGGAGTTATGCGGGAAATACATTTTTAAACACTAAAAATATTCAAGAAGGGCAGAGCATTGCATAGATGCCATAAAAGCATAATATCTAACTGATGGGGTGGAATCTGAATTGAGCAGAAAAAAGGATGCAAGCTGACAAGAGTACTACCCAAAGTATTATCAGAAAATTAAATGCTTATCATTTATCCTTTTAGACATAAAGGAGTATGAATATTGACATCCCTCAAGTTTTACACATAAGTAAGCATTTCAACAAGTCAAGATGTCAATGGTTTCTACAAAAACATGTTAGGAATGACTACCTGATCACTTTCTGCCACGAAAAATGTATTTTGTCAACTGTCATCTTCACAGGTTGAAGTGATATGAGGGGATAGGAGTGGGGTATTTGTGTATGCTTAGAAATTGGATGTCAAGAATATAGAGAAAAAGATATTTGGGCCAATGATTTGTTGACTAAATGAGTTTCCAAGAACTCTTCACATGATTTGCCTTAGTCTTATGATAGAGTAATCTTATAGAGTGCTTGCGTCCATGCGTCCAAGAGATATGCCTTTTCCTCGTACTTAGGGATGCACCGACCAGTTGGTGCTGCACGTCATTGCATCGGCCTTCGTGTAATCGTATCAGGCCCAGCAACCGTGCGGATTATTTGAACCTTCTTGAGAATGTGAACTGCTCTTCACTCAATTGTATGAGTAGAGGAGTTCTCTTATCGCGTTCAGCACGAGTTAAAAGGAACGGCAGATGCACTTCATTGAAAGAGATGTCAATCAATCTTTGTTATATTGTTGCATTTTCCCCAAAAAGGTTGCTACAAAGTTGCTTAAAAGCAGAAACACATGGCTAACATGTGTTATACAAATATTACATCAGTTCAGATATTAAATGAATCAAACATATAATAAGTACAGTCAAAGAGAGCGCCTTTCTTTATTACTTCATTTGGTCATATTTCACTCTACGATGAAGCTGTTTTTTACCAGGCTGACAATTAGGGATGAATAACAAATTCTTTAACTGCAATGATTCACATACAGCAATTGCTAAACAAAATTTCTGCCGCTTGTTTATTCAATATGTTCGCAAGTTGAGTTTTCGACTAAAGAGTCATATTATAATACACGCTATAAAGAACGAGGGAAACAAGTGATGGAAATTTCACAAAGAAAACTTTGCAAGTGGGCTGGAATTTGTAGAGCCTGGTCAAGAGACCAGTTTTTGTTTCTTTGAGTCCAGAATTCGAACGTTTTCACAGTGTTTTGCAAGAGACCATATGTGATCATGAGAGTCAGACATCGATGCCTTACGAGTGTTATAAGGGATTGGAAAGATCTTGAGAGCAATCCCGGCAAGAGGATCTGGTGGGGTTCACACAAGAACAATACAATTTGGGCAATAAAGAGGTGCAAGGGCTCTGCTATTTTTCCAGTTGTAATCTCAAACTCAAACAATAAGGAAGACATTGTTGTGAGGTACTTGTAGGTTAATGGAATTACAATAAGGAACTGCTTTACAATTCTAAATATTCGTTTATTCGCTGTTGCATATCGCAAGGAAAGTTTCGATTCATCACTCTTTCATGCATGAATTTCAGCACTAAGATACTGAGGAAATCTCGAAAAACAAAGCTAATGACTTTGAAGTCATTAATGAGGAGTAAAATTCTCTGGATAAATATTTCCGTTATTAAACACACGGAAAATATTCCCTTGTCACACTCATCAAAAAGTGGAGATAACTCTAAATGTTATTGATCATAAATAAATCACAAACAACCCTATATACGGCCTACCATACGGTCATACATAAAAAATTATACATGACAATAAAGATGCATAGTTTATATCCCATAGTTTAAAGTTGGTATATAAACTCGTTAGAATGGATAAACTAACGTGGAAGTGTAAATAAATATTCTAAAGGTCCACTCTCGAAAAGGACAAACTCCTCGGCGCAATCGCTTTCGTAACCTTAAGTATATTGTAAACTTTTACAGTAGAGAGAAAGTTTTCAAAAATTATTATCCCCAAATTTCTTTCTCTATGCATAAGCGTTTACCCTCAAAAAAAGCCAGGGCTATAAGATTAACCTTGTGTTTTCAAGACGTTGGAAGGAGTATTTAAGATAAGATAAAAGGGTTCCAGGTTGTAATCTTAATCCTGGCCGTGCCGTACCCTTCCTCCTCGCTGATTGAGAGAGAGGATGGTAACGCCAATACCATCTATCGGAGATAAGACGTGAAAAAAAGTGATATCAAAATGCCCCATAAGGTTATCCCTCTATAAGATTACTCTATGGTCTTATGGTTATAGTATTTTTGGGAATTCATCAAGTGAAGTAGAGAGATCCAAGGTGACATTAGTATCAATCCTACATGAAAGTGGATGAAGAATGATTAAAATTGTGCAATTAATATGCTTACTCATCAGCCAGTGTGTAAATGTGTTTTTACTCACAACATTAAAGCACAACTGCATCTCCTTTTGTTAATTCAGGCATCTTTGTTTCCATTCTCACTTTCATAAATCATTTCCTTTTTTATCAAAAAAGTAAAGGCTTGTTCCTAGATATTATTTCTTAAGCAGAAATCAATCATGATATTTACAGCTGAATTTTCTCATTGCAGTATTAACTATATAGATTAATTAACTACTATTAGATTATTAACTATAAGATATATTAACTATATAGATAGAATCAAAGGAATAAAGTCTGACATAAGCTAGTCTTGAACCTGGTTTCTAACATTCTGGGCAAGTGCTATAACCTATCAAATTACCACAGTAGAAAAATCTCTACTTTGATGGGATATTATGAGTAACCACAGGTACCAAGCTTTAACTGATGGAACACTTTGTGTTGGAATGTGTACCATGCATAAATAATTACTAGTAGCACTATTTTTTAAATAGCTTCAACAGCTGAGGTCATTTTGCACTTGAGGGCTCCCACTAGGAATTGAACCCAGAACAGCTTTCATCAAAGGAGAACATGCTGCCCACTTGGCTATCCATGAGCCATTATTATTACTTATTTTATAATGAAGACATATGACTAAGTTTAAAGTGCTTATAGTTAAAAGTTAGTTTACCTTCATGGTGTTGAATCTCCACGTCTTGAGGTGGTCACCAGTGCTAATGTCCATACGCATGAGCCTGTTGAAGGCTACACCAACAAGCTCCTCTTTGCGGTGTCCCATGAACTTCACAACAAAAAGAGAAACACCATAATCAGGGAGAGACTGCCATGCCCTGATGTAATTCATCTTGGCTTCCGTGAGATTAAGTGACTTTACATTGGTGTGTGCTTCAAGGATCCTATGCACCAACTGAAAGAAAGACAAAATATTAATTAATCGACTTAGGTAGGTTATAAAACATTCTAACTCATTAAATATCCACAGAAAGTACTGAATTTTTCATGGATAAATGAAAGCCACCAGCTTCTTAATGAGCAACTAAACCATGAGAGGAATGGATGCAGGAGAAAAATATTCCCTAGTGATAACCATCAAGCATATTATTTAAAGCTCTGAATAATGCCATATTTTAATTCATTTTTATTTTAATTTTGCATTCTTAAATGAATTATAATTATAAAGTTTATAAGAAAGCCTTTTGCATATTTACTTATAAATAAAATTTTACATTAAATTTTACAAATAAAACTTTAGGATTCATAGAGAAATGATAAACCAGACATTACCAATCTGAAAAAGAATTTAGGGGTGATCATGAAACTATTTTTACCTACGTGATCACAAATAATTACTTTTGCTACATTTACTTAAAATAATATTTGTGAAATAACTCACAAATTTCTTACAAAACCTGAGTAGATAGTCTTCAAATAAATGTTCAAATATAAATTTAAAATTCCAAGAACATAGTAAGGCATATGACAAAAATGTTTGGATATAACTTCATAGAAGACTTTTACAACAAATCTCTATCACTAAACTAATTAACCAAACTAACGTGAAATTGATTGTAAGAAAAACATGCATATCTATTCTAATAAATGCATTCTCCAATGAAAATTATAAAGGATAGTACAAAATCTAGACAAATGAATCAATTTCATAACATGAGAATTCCTACAGGCTATTCCTAGGGCTACACAATTCCTGCATGCCAGAATTTCTAAAAGAAGGTGGGGTTTGCAATGCAAGTTCAGATGGTGTGGAATTCTGTGAAGGAATGTGCTGTGCTACGGAAAGAGACACATCAGGAGAAAAATGAATTACCAATTGTTTGTCGGGAGGGCAGCACACCCTACAATTCTGCAAGAAACAAAGAGATGGAAAGTGCAGATGATAGATGTCCCCTGACACATTCATAAAATGGAAAATCTAACAGATATGTTGGAGAGTGAGCATAAAAATGGTCTATGGTATGATGATCTATCATAATCATATGATGTAAATAAAAAATAGATACTTTCAGCTGATAAACATAATAAAATTATGGCTTTGATAATTAGATTCTTAGAACAAAAGAATTGCATAATTGATGAAAAGGAAATTTGAAAAATAGCTGTTTTATTCAAAGAAAGCAATAAAATATTTAAGTGGTAAATATGAACTCAGGACAAAAGACTAAAAATGAAAAATATACAACCAAATGAAAATAACAAAATAAAAATGTGAATGAGCAAGTCATTGGGGATTTATGAAATAATTAGATAAGTAATTACATCTAAGATCCAAAAGTGCTAAGATTAAATTTTCACTGTATTTTACTTTTATTACTGCACTATCAAATGACAAGTGATATTAGAGAATAGGCAGCACAAGGACAGACATTCCGTTAATATGAATCATTTAAATTCAAAAAATTAATTTATGCAAAGAGAGAAAGAAATAATTCTTGAACAGTCAAGCAATGAAATTTATAGACATTAGCAAAGCACTACACAATTGTGTTATTGAATTTCTTACCTTTCCCTTAAGTTTTCTAAGGAACTTGGGAGCTATATAATCATCAGGATTGATGTCTAAGGAGTCAGGGCTGATTGCAGGAGATGGGGCTGGCCTCTGCATATTCAAAAATGCCACAATGGACTTCACCTCTGCATCATAAGAACTATCAGCCAGGGATCTTCCTTTAGCACCCAACCGACATGCAGCCATCCATTTGGCGTATTGCTCTTCCTATTAAATTCAAGTTTAAAAACAAAAAATTAAGACAAGAAAATGATTGATAATTAAGTATAGACTTGAACAACTCAAATATACATTCAAATGTGACAATTTCATATTCATTTAACCATGACCTCTTGAGTGATCTTCCAGATAGAGCATAAAGAGTTTTAAATTCTGCATAAATTTAAGCGATTTTAGTCTTAATTAATTAGAATTGCTTAATTCTCAATCATGATAATGTATCAAAATAATTTATCAAAACCATAAAGAGGCATGGTCAAATACTTGAAATCAAGGCAATTCTAATAATGAATCAAATTCTCAGTAAGATAACCTTGTATGAAATAGAAAGAAGGAATCCATAAGTAGAGAGGTGTTATTAATTTTTACATAAAGTTGATTGAAGCAATACATAATACATTTCTCAATTAAGAAGGATGGCTGTAGATGCAAATCAAGTACATTCAGTGAATCATAAACAGATCAGCTTGAGAAGTGAAGAAATTGATGAACCAGGACCATAAGTTTAGAATAATATGCTACACATATAAAAATCACAAATAAACTCACCGAATCACATCTTATCCACATTTCTGACATTCCTTCAGGGCTTGGAACTTCCAACTTAATTCCAAATTTCCTACTGGCAAGATTTACATCTGAGGTGACTTCGCAGCCCTTGAGGTTAATTGTGTGTGATGGATCAATACCCTTCATCGCATCATCCTTTGTCTTGTAAAGACTAAGGTGGAGATCCCGACATGTGAACCACAACCTTTTGTAGGCTTTTAACGTAAACCTTTTAGGCCTGAGGAATGGAAAATGAAGTTATCACAATGTTTATATGTAATAATTTTGTAGATTAAGATCCAATTGCTTTCATCCTGTTATTATCAATTCTAAGCAAGTGTTCTGAAATTAATTAATTTATTTTTATGTTGCAGTTTGGCTTTCTGATCAGGAAGCAAGGGTCTGATTAGTTTTTAATTATGTTTCCATGTAATAGATATTGTACACATAAAACAAGTAGTAATTCTTATGAAAGTGTAGAGAAAAAGAACTTTAGAAATTTATTGAAATTGTATTAATTGCATAATTATCAGCACTAAAAAATTTGCTAGCATTTTTATACAAAAAAAGCTAAGTGTACCTAGAGAAAAAGTGTCATTGGACAAATGAATCAGAAAATAATCCTTTACTTCTATTTCAAAGGAGTTTTAATCGCATTTCAAATACCTACTGTGTATCCAAATTCTGTATGATGCACTTAGTAAATATTGTAGTTCACAAATAGTTTTACAACTTTTCACCATTTTTTGGTACAGTATGTGATCAGTACCTACCAGAAAATATGGTTTGGTACTTCATATTAAATTACTTTAAAATCAAGCTTTATTTCAAATTAAATCATTATGAGAAAAGATATAATATTAGTCGAATACTAATCACATAAGGTAATTGAGAAATACAGAATTATTAAAGATCTATGACATACAAAGTGAGGAAGTCTTCATCTCAAGATAGATAAAATAACTTCCTAAAACAATTACAATAACTTACTTGAAGAAACGTAGATAGTCACAAAGCTCAGGCACTTGCGTGATGTCTTCTCCAAGGGATGATGATGTGATATTCGTTCCTTCTAGAGTAACTTGCAAATCAGTGAGGGCAGCATCTATTTCATCATCATCATCAATACCCAAACTTGAAGATCCACTCTCGTCCAACGGCATTGGCTGAGGAGATCCTGCCTGTAGGTTCACTTGAACCTAATTTGGAAGAACAAGATGAGATATGAATTATACATAAGGAATTTGATCATAGTGTGAACATTGCAATGACAATTTTGGTTGGTCTTGGTTTGTAAATTAGGATTATGATTAAAAAAATATTTTTTAGGCAATATGAGATAGAAAACCTAGCACACTGATTTCCAAAGTAAGTATTTCTAAGCTTTAAATTATATTTAAATATAATTTGATAAGATCAGTGTTTCCTAACTGGTCGATCAATCAATAAAACAAATTCTCTGCACATTGGTGGGACTCAGTAGTCTTGAGGATGCAAAAAGTGGTCAAAATATAGAAATATAAAAAATTAACTTTTTATTACTTTTAACTTAGATAGTTTATTTTGTTAGTAATTTTTTATCAATTTGAATTCATATTAATTATAAATTAGAGGAAGCTTCAAAAAGCTAGGAATTCCATGTAATCAAAATATTTACACTTATGAGCTGCCATAAATTGACTTTATTCTTGAAGAGAAAATAGCAACTAACATGTAAAGGGAAAGAATATTATTTATTTAGATGATACTTCTAATTTAAGAATCTGAGAACAACAACTGACCTGTAGAGCAGCAAACATAAGCATTTCCTCTTCTGTGCAGTCAATCTCTTCATTGAGAAGCTGCCACTTTGCTTGTTCATAAATCTGGTTGATACGAACTGCATCATATTTTGGGTTGAGGTCATAGAAGCAGTAGAACTTGAAGCGAAGGCACAATGTGTCAAATTCCCTAACTCCCTGTTCCATGATTGAGAGGGACGAGTCCAACCATCTGAAACATAAAGAAATACATTAAAAGTTAGCAAGCAATAAATTGAAGATGACAAGCTGGTAATAAATCCTAAGGTCTGGTGGTTTGATATATGCTTAAAACAGACTTTAACAAATATTCACTTTAGGAAATGGCAATATACTAGTTTTTTAGAGTAAAAAAGAAGATTATAGATAATCTTCTACTTATAAATGATGGATTAGCAAGGAGATAACTATAATCTTCACTTTAGCTCTAACAAATCGTTATATTACAAGGTGCTTAAGTGGGTATTAGTTGAAATCCATTTTCAGTATATATTATAACACTGGACCTAAGAATTGGAAAATGCTGAGCTCACTACAATAAAAATATAATACCAAAAATGTATGACAATGAATGCCAAGAACAATACATTTAGGAGTGCTGAAGTGAATTTGAAGGAAAAACTTTGCAGTAAAAGAAAAGTATGATTTTCAAAAGCAGAAAGTGTTTCTTCGTAATAGTTCCCATTTAAAATACAACATTCACCACTCTTCAGAACTAAAGCAATAGTCCAAAAGCTCATTTCAACATAACAATTCCCGAACAAAATAATAATTCCTGATGAATACAACTTTCATCAAAGAAGTGCATTGCTCCTTTCTTATTGAGACAGAAAATACAATCCCTGCTTCTCTGTCATTGTTACTATTGTTATTTCAAGATAAGCATGCTACATTTTATTTCTTTCAGGGCACAGAAATGTAAATGGTGCTTTCTTTCAAGATTACAAAACAAATCTGTAAAAATTTAAGCCAGGTAAGTAAAGAAGACACCATCAATAAATGAAAAAAATATCATAGGGTTTATAGTTATATTTCCATGTCGGTCTTCAAGATTTATTCTGTTGGTTATATTGGTAAAAATTACTCTTATTTGATGCAAGTACATACAAAAAACCTAAATAATTAATAATGACTTCAAATGCATTAGCAATATGAAAAAATTACTCAATGATCTCACAGAAATGAAAAAAATTGGGAACCAGAAAGAATTGAAGAATTTTGAAGAAAAAATCAACAGTCCTGGTTCAAACTTGATACTGTACTAAGAAGTATTGATGTTTATCAATTAAACATCAATAGAAATTGGTTGCTGTGAAATACGTTTCTAAGTGGGCAAATATTTGAGAGGAAAGTCATGTCTGATGACAATATTTTACTCACGCAACATTTAGACGAGCTCTCTCCACAAGGGTCTTTGGCCTGAGAAGCTTAGTTTTTGCTTCTGGGCTGGGAGCAGCGGGACTGTATGCAAGTGAAGAAGATGAATCAAAGAAACTGCCTCCTCCATTTGGAGTCCCATTGAGGACTAGACTTGGAGGAGAGATTGCAGTTCCATATCCTGGTGATCCAAGTGATCCGTTAGCATCACCATGTGGAGATCTCTTCCATGTTCCTCCCTGAGAGTTTAACATTACAAAAAATAATCAATACACTTTTAAAAAATTAGTTAATTTCAATGGCATACAAAAAATTGAAAAAGGTTTCAGTTAAAAATGTACATAAAGAGTTATGGTCACCCCAATTACACCATTTTAATAATTCATCAATGGTTCAAGTGGGATTCGGACCCTATAACTCAACGTTTTTAGGCATGAACTATAATTATGATTCTAAAGTGGCCGAAAGAATTTGAAATATAAAAGTCTATTCATAACAGTACTGTCTAAACATAATAGGTGAACTTTATTAAGCACCATAAATTGCTTTTCTCATCCTTTTCACAAATTGAAATGTAATATTCCATAATAAATGCAATATACTTGGAGACACTAAAACACTTAAAATGCTTAAAAAATACAATATGAATGATGAATTTCATCTGGTAGGAGATTTACTGCCTTTAAATTTTATACAAAGTAATAAAAAATACCATTTTAAAAATTTGGAGAGGAATCTAATTAATAGGTTTTCCTATTTTCCACAGCATAGTGCATTTTCTGAGACAAATTATTGCATTTAAAGATTTATTATGAGGAAGTATGCAGTTTACTGATTTCATAAGGCATACAATGCAAGGGGTCATTGTACTGGCCTTTTTCAAGCAGTACTTTTCCCTAGAGAAATTTAAATTTTTGTTACCTTTCATCACAAAGTGGGTTATTCAAAATATAATTATTTACACTACAATTCCTTTGCTAGAAAAATAATACATTTAGTGCATTTAATAAATGTATACATGTTTCAATAATCCATGTATGTTTAACACAGTTTACTGATTGCTTAGTCCCCATTTTTTAATGTTGATTTCTCTAAACTGACTTTATTCTTCAGCATCTTTATCCTCAATGGGGCAAACAGAGCAATACTCAGTGATTACAATAGCCTTGCCCTCATCACACATGAAAAGAAATTTTACTTTCACATTAACGAGCTTCAAGGTTTTTTCTCGAGCATAACCATTTTAGGAATAGCATCAAGCCTCCCTCACTTCAGCTCTTTTCCACAATCCTCTCCAACAGTCATACATTTCACTTTCATTAAAGGATTTCTTCATGAACCATAGGCAATATTGAAATGGGATCAATACATGAAGGGCAAAACATCAGAACATAAAGATAAAATAATTTACTGGGTGGGATATTGCAAAGATTTGCCAGGCAATTTTTCTTGTATACACTGATTGGAATTATGAATAATAAAAGGAAGGGTGCAATAAGTGCCTGCCAGCTGATAAACTTACAAGAGAATTTAACAAAAATTGAATAGGATCATCGCCATGAATTAATCATTAATTTCTAATATAATGACTTAAACATGTCTTCAGGTGCAGAGAGATTGTCTTTAGGCTACAACAAGAAATCATAAAAATCTGAAGAATAACAAAAAACAAAAGTTCTTTGTTTATAAAAATATCTTTGAGATCTTATGCATTTTAATCCATAATCTTATAATTTTAACTCCATAGTAAATTTTCAATTCATAAACAGCTAATTAGAAAACTTTCAAGCATTATTTTAGACCAACTTGAAGTATGGATAGCACCAAGTATCAGAAATACTCATAAATGAAAATGAAGATTTTTAATGGAAAATGAATTATTTTCAAAAGAAAATATATTTGATAAATCATAGCTGTACATAATCAAATCGAATTGCACTTTATGAAGTACCTAAAATATCTACCCTGATCCTACATCATGGCTATTATAAAAGAATAACCACTGAATTAATGATTAAATGATACCTTCAATCAGTTCAAAATAAAATCTCTAGCATTAAACCAATGGTTTCAATGATATTCCAAAATGTTACAAAAGGTTTAGCCAACCAACCAGTTCATATTTATTTACTGGTTAAAGATTACAACAACAATAATGGTTGGCAAATTTCATTTGCAACTAAAAAAATCAGAAAATAAGCTAATTACAACACAAATAAGAAGAAACAAGTACATTTAAAAACTAACAAGGTTATGAAGGGAAATTTAATGAACCAAGTGATGGGTGTTTTTAATGATAGAAATAGATGTAGACTTAGGCAAAAAAAAAGGCCAAAGAGAAGGTTTTAAAGAGAAAAAAATTGCTAAATCTGTGTGGTAGGCAGAAGGAAATACATCTTTGGGAGATCGAGAGACAGAATCACAGTAATTGAAGGAAGTGAGAGGTACTCGGGAGATAAGAACAGACACATAAAAAGAAGGAGGAGAGAATTTCAGAACTGAGACAATTGTTGATGATGGAGTTTAGGAATCGTAGAATTTTTCGACAGTAGGGAAGAGGAGAAATACTTAGGGAAGAAAATATTTGATTTTGGCACATTATGCAGTTTGGGGATGCAAGATTTAGGGAGCTAAGGGTTGAGGGGGATGCAATGCACCAGACTGAGAGCAGAGTACTCAAGAATGGAAAGAAGGTAGCAATTTAGTAAGGACTTTAGATAGTAAGGAGTAGATGTACGAATCCATGGAGTACATTGAGACTAAAAAGTCTACTGGCACTTGTAGTCAACACATTCATTTTCTGGGTGGATGCTCTTGCAAACAGAGATACCATGCAGTATCACTGTTCTTAATTATACTAGAGACAATAATAATTCTCTATTTTATAGCAAATTCTAGTTTAATGACGCAAATGTTGAGATTAAGACATTAAAGACTGGCAAAAACAACCAAGCCCTAACCTGGATTCAAACCCTCATCACAGTTATGCTAGGCTAGCACACCACAGAGACAAGCAAATGTTTTTGGGTAGCTTTTCCATGAGTGCAACGCATTTTTTAAATTAGCCTAAATCTCTTTCCCAATTCGTACACATTGACTTTTTATTTAACATATTTTAATGCCTATACTCACTGGTGTGGATGTAATAGGTCCTGAAACATTGTGGTGTGAATGGTTTGGAGAACTGGCAAGTCCAGAATCTGAAGATGGTGGCCTCTGATGGCTTCCAGCAACTGGAGCACAAAGGAATGGGGAAGCAGGACTTCTATCCAGACTGTTGCTTGAGCCACCAACATCATCACCATTGTGCCTGTGTCCATTATTACTGCTGCTGGCATGAATGAATGTATTTGTGTCTGGGGAAGTTGCTCCATTTTCTGCTTTACGCTTCTTCAGATCCTTATAGTTATTTTTGAGGTGTTTTGGTTCAAGAGGTTTGCAGAGGGATAATTCTTCTGGATGTCTGATGCCTAAAAACAAAAAGTGCAACAAAATTCATGAATTGAAAAACAAATATAATTCAAGCAACTAAAGTAATGAGATATAATTAATGCATAAGAAAGACATTTATTTTATAATCAAGAGGTCCTACTACAAACATACTGAGGAAATTTTGCAACAGAGCCATCTGGAAATGAAAGATAATTTACTGTATATATATGATGCATGTTCAATTCAGCAGGGCAAACTCAAGAAAAAATTTTTAATGGCACTGTTAAAACTAGGTAGTTCTGTTTAGCTTTTAAGTATCAGTTTCAGTTTTCACAATAAGTTTTGTCATGACCTTATACTTCAGTTGATAGAGGACAGTTAATATCTCAATTGCATCTCCTTTAATATCATGGAAATGGGAAAAACAAAAATAAAAAAAAAACAAAAAAAAAGCCAAACGTCCACATAAAAGACAGAGGTGTATCTTTTGAAACATAATTTTGAAAAAAAAGTTGTATCTTAAATGTCACCATATATAGTAATCAATGGATGTAGCTTAAAATTTTTAAAATTGTATTTTCAAATAATTAGGTATCATAACTACATTAAGTTTTCCACAAAAATCCATCCTTAATATCTAGCATTGTTCTTCTGTCTAAGGATGACTTTCCGTTCAAACTGCTTGCGGTAGAAAGAATGATCTTTGTTTTAAACCCAAATGAATTCTTTTCACTTATTAAAATGGGATGGATGTATTAGGAATGTTAACCGAGGAACTTCTAAGAATGCTAAATTAACTTTCTTTTTAAACTGTGGTTGCATAGCTCCCTTCAGCCCACCAAAAATCTTATCTCTTAGAAAAAGGCATTCCCAAAAATTCTACCACGTATATTATAAAGAAGACAAAATAAATTAAATTATCGGAATACATTCAACATCAGCAACAAACCTTCTGATTTCAATGGCAGAATTGTACAATACATCATTATTGGCAAATTTGATTCTGGACCTAAAGGAAAGTCACTCACCAAGTTCCTTGCAGAGATTTATGACAGTGCTGATTGTATCGATAGAGAAGTTGACTCGGCAGTTCATGTAACGGAGATCCGGAAGCTGTACCCTCAGCATTTTGTGCATTGGTGTGAACTCGAGAAGAGCATCTGCTTGCACACCACATTGGTCTAATGTGGACCTTGTCCGGCAAAGCCAAATATTTCTGCTGGGCCACCATAGTGCGTGATCTGACCAATCTATTGCAATATCTGTAGAGAAAAGAAAATAGTCTTAATTCTTTGCATTGACAGAAAACAACCAAAAATACAAGATTAAAATTAAATTTTAATTCTGTGATATGGTTCATATGTTAGATAATCCAAAATTCAAATACTGATGTTCACAGACATAGGCATAGCCAGGCAAGTTGGGTGTTAAACCCCCCTCCCCAGAGCCAAAATGAGATATGAAAAATCGAGGTTAGGGTAGGTAAATTGTAAGTGATTTAGTATTTAGAGTTACACATGCTACTGGTGACTCCCAGGTGATAATTTAAATATAAATCTGATTCCATTTTTATTACATCTAGGGCAGATGGTTGCTTCCTCCAGGAATATAGGCAATTTTGCATTAACTCCATGGTTCAGAAATCTTCCCCCCAGAGACTAATCCTGGCTATACCCCTGCTCACAGGTAAGGAGTCCAAGATATTGAAATGAGTGGCTGATGATAGTCAATTTAAGTTACAGTATTGCATTGAGAAAGCTGAATTTAGAAAACACCATAAATACTTGACATCAACCATTATGTAACCCAAACACCCTGTCATACACTGAAAGGTGGCTTGCAGGGTATTTATGTATATGTAGATATCTCAGAAAAAGATGATACTGAAGTCACTAAAATCTAATATAATAAAGAGGGAGTAATCACCTAAAATGGAAATAACTTATCACTTACTAATTAATGAATTGATTGTTCCTCAATGAAAAAGTGATAATATTTTTCTATCATTTCAACATAATCTATGGTGCTTTCTTGTGAATAAGTCACATATGAAATATTTGCACCAATTCAGGTTATCAAGGATTTATTTATTATTAATTTCGGAATCGAAGGCAGATATACACCACACAGAATACTGAATTTATCTAGAAAGATGTGAGAAGCATAATGTCTGCTATGCGCCACAAAATTACCAAAAGCAGATTCCTCAGTTTATTCTTCTTTGAACATCAAATACAAAATGCCCAGGAGTTGCCGAAGAATAATAATAATATTTGACTGATGAGCGTTATCAGTGATTATGTGTTTCTCCGAAGTGTACGATGATGATTTTGCATCTTTGGAATAGCAGTATTACATCTACCAGACAGTACAAACTGCACCAAATAGTTCACTTATTCGCACCACCTACGGATGAGCCACACTTTGGCGAATATCTCCCAATCTAAGAGATATCCGCCACACACCGGTATCTAAAACATCCCATCTTCGGTCCCTCCCACTTCCTGACCCTTCCCGAGGTCATCCAGAGTCCAAATCCTACGCCTCCATCAACTGCTGCACCACCGCAGCAAATCTGTCCATCCCACGTGGTCCTCCGCAGCGGCTGTGCCTTCAACATCCGTGACCTCGGCTTCCACCCACCAGACAGCGCTACGCCCTCGGATATCACGCCTTCCGACCAAGTTTGGCTACGACAACACGCTCACGAGCTTCTAATGCGACCACGCGTTCGCCACCATTCCGGGAATACGGGAGACCGTTGACCTTACCACATTACGCGGCGTGGAACGCGATATCGGACCATCTAACAGCCATCGGCAAAGAATGAGTGACGTGCGGCCGAAGAGGCCGCGTCTGTCAGCAACGGAGACAGGAAATGCGGCATTGTCATTTGCGGCTATTTTCTTATGGAATCAACTAAACTATACGAGTGGTTATGCTGAACCTCGTGCTACCATAGACGGTTTCAGTGCTTCCCAACCGAAGTGCTGTGAATAAGCACCTAGAGTTCCAAGTAATATTCGAGAGTAAATATTATAGTACTTTTGCTTTACATAAGCTTCATTTTGCGAGATATTTTGCTTTCAAAAGTTGGGGAGCACTGGGCATTTAATACGTTGCATTAAATCGTCTTAACTACAACTTCACGCCAATTAGCTGATGTCAATTCACAAATTCAAAGAAATAATAAATGGAAACATGATATATTTTGCCTTGGGGCTAGCCAGCATTTATTTGAGATTATCATTGACTTCATCTAAATAAATTCCATATTATCAGGAAGGGTTACCAATCCAAGGGTGGGTTTTTTCAGCTCTCCAAGTCATTCTACTCCTAGCCTTACTACCCTACTGATGAATCTTTTCCAAACTTATCATCAGTCTTTTGTAATTAAACTAAGCTTTCATCTCCAATCTCCTTCTTTAAAAAGGAATTTCCACTAACCCTTTTTGGGATATATAATTCAAGATCTTCAGAAGGATTTATTTGAGAATAGTGTATTAATTGAAATATGATTCGGTGATTGCGGGGATAAGACAACAAGATGTTCTAACAAGTGACGTGCTCATTATCTTGAAAATCGAATGTGTCGGCCTTTACTTGGTGATATTCCATAACAACAATGAGCGAGTTAACTAATACATTTATCAGTCAACTCGCTGGTAGCTCACTGACTTTGTTTACAAATAAATGTTTTGAAACGTTTATGAATCGACAAGGATGAGGATCTTCTTTCCTCGGTGAATAGAAAAATCTTCTCTTGATATTTTATTTACGAAGTAGCACTTTTCTAAAAGATAAATGATATTGTAGTAAAAGATAACGTACGATTTTATCGAATCGAAATGATTAAATACTGGCGTTTAGTCTGGCCTTGAAAGAAAGAGTTAACGTGATAACATCGACTGAAGCGAAAATAATGAATCAATTTAATTTCTTTTAGTATCTTGAAAACAGTAGTCATATCAGTGGCAACTACAACAAAAAAATCAGTCCTAATTTACGATGAACTAGTTTACTGAAAACCAGGTGCGTTACATAATCGTTTCCATAACGAAAATGAAAGAAAACCAAGATTATATTTTCTTTTATTACAGCTGTAAAATTGGCATAACAATTTTTCCATCATTCACTCATCATACGATAAGAATTTTTTTTTAGGAGAATGCTTACGGCTCTTTAGTGACGATTTTAAAACGACTTCAAAGAGACAATGCTATTACCTGCATCGGACATCATTCTCATGAAAAACGTATGCTTCCTTATCAGATTATTCACATATATATGTGAATCTCTCTTAAGAATGACCCAAATAAGTATTCGTCTTCCACATCCTTATTTTCATAGGGGCTCCATGAGGACTTCAGGGTCAGGCACGGATGCCCCCTAAGTCCCAGACTAGATACTAACAAGGCGCCTATTTCAATGGAACAAAGTTCAACACAATGAAATTATTCGTTGAACTTGGTAGACGTGGTCTTCCGACGACGCTAAGTTAGTCAACCACCAGATCAATCAAGTAGGAGAAAATATTAAATAATCAGAATGCTGCGAACAAGAAAATATTCCAAAGAAGTAGCTTTCTCGTAACGGTGCTGTAAAGTGACAATCGACTCCAAGATTTAAAATGCAAAGGGGAGGTTACTATCCATCAGGTTGTTCCGGAAGCAGTTCAACTGTTGATACAATGTTTCCCTTAGCGGCCACTTCGGCAAGTTTCTCAATAGCACGAGCTCCGCGATGACGTAGGCCAATCAGAGGATCGGAAGCTAAAGGGTTTTGCGATAAGCCATAAAAATAACGCTTACGGTTGTTTGCACTTGCTCCCGCGCAAGCAAGCACATCAATTTTGTACACAGAAAGATTGCAAAAGCTCTTAACAGGCTTCCCCCAAACCAAGTCGTTTTAAACGTTACATTAGTTCGCAACAGGGAAACTTTTGTCCATCTACTAGAAATAAAAATATATAAACGTAATACAAAAATATAAACGTAAATAAATCCGAGTTTTGAATAGGATTACAGTAGATTAACGATCATCTGCGAAAGCTTAAGCGTATTAAAGCCCCGGAGATCCGGCAGAAGGTATGAATTGTATATTACACTTCGGCAGAGTATGTTAACACAGGAGAACTCCTTCTATTATCTTACACCTGAAATTATTTATTTAATTCAAAAAGCCCTTTGAACGATCGAATCAATTCTAAGGATGACACCCAAAAACTGGGTAAATCTTTACTGAAACGTACGGTTTTGCAAGTAAGATCATAATTTGATGCACCGGTTTACTCGGGACATATGTTCTTAGTCCTTTCATTAAATTCAAGAAGTGTATTTTGCTCAGTTAAAAACTTTCATCAGCTTAAGTTGATGTTTCAGGTAATGTGGGTAATACTATTATTTTACGAGTACTTTTTAGACAAAGAGATAATTCGTTAACGTTCCACCAGATGGGAAGCATACTTTCTGAAAAAAATACATTTACTAGTTTACGCAGTAGAAGTAATAAGTCACCTTTTTCATAGAGCTCTTCACTTCTTCTGTAAGTATCAGGAGGATCAAATGCCAAGGATTCCCCCTTTTTGACATCAAATCACCATTTACGAAACTGCCTAGATTATTTAAAAACATGTGTTGATGTAAGTGTTTCTGTTCCACTACGTCTATTTTACTGATGAAAAGTATCGATAATCTTTAAAACTAATTCACTGCGGTTAACGATAAACACCTCCCACGGATTGGTCTACAAATTTCAATTTCACCTTCGCATTTCAGCATATTTGGTTCCTCGTGCAGAAAGAATGAACCGGTAAATTTTAACCGAGTTTCGGCTTTGGAAGCTCGCAAAACTAAAAGAAGGCCGAGAGGATCGTAAAAATAGGAACAAGATTGCGGGAGAAAACACAGGAGTCACATAAAAGCCTGTGATATGTACACTTTGTAGTTAAGTGGGTCAACCAATCTCCTGGCCATATGCTAAGGTTTGCTTCGAATGCTATCTTTGCTATGCCAATAAAATAATCTACTCCTCACCATTTAAATCGCGCCGAAAATAAGAATGAAAATGTGCTTTTAAATCCATTTAAATTCGCAACCCACGTCTGATTTTAAATTTAAGTATCGATACAACGGCATCAGCGCTACGAAGGCATTTAAATTTCAATTTTTATCCGAAAGAAATCCTTCAAGCGAACCAACTCCGTACTGTTTCACCAACTGCTACATCGCAGTCACTTCGAATCCGCATGGATTGCTTTGCCCAATTACGAATGTTTACGGAAAAAATATACATAAGTGCTTGTTATGACGACCTCTCGACGCGTTCTGGTTGCCAGAGTAACGAAATAAACACAGACTGCGAAAAAAGCGTGTGCTGTAACACTCGGCATCTGAAAAAAACGAATGCCCATCTTCACGCTCAATTACAATTTCGACGGAACTTCAAAGATTCCGATAAGGCAAGAATTTCAACTTTCGACCAAGATTGAGAACTTTGCGATCGGTATAGCGAAATCGATCAGAATTCCTGTTTTACAATCAAGTGCAATATGTCCAGCATTAAGACGGAATATGAACATTTCAAACATTACTACGAATATGAAACGGGGTTTGTCGGGAAATATCTCTATTTTGTAATTCCACAAACATAAAAAATATCCAAATCGAAGGACAAAATCGTCGAGAGATGTATCAGTGAGTCCTCACGAATAGATATGACTATCTTTCCAAAAAAATAATCTGTGAAAGATAAAATATGAAAGGAAAACAGACGAAAATTTGAAGAGACCATAAGAGTTCCAAATATAGGAAAACCAATCTTTCTGTAAACAAATAGGAATAAGAAAGAAAAGCACGAAGAATTTAAGTCAGAACCCAGCAATTATTAAGCAGCAATAACGCAATATCCCAGCACCATGTTTACTTATTCATTATTTACTTATTATTAATTTTTTCTCTTCTATCGTAGCTTTTCCTAAAAGATAATTCAAATTACATTTCACGCGATTACTATGCCCGATATTCTAAACATCAAACCCGTTATAAAAAGCTTAATACTGTCAGTTTCACTAATCAAGAAATTTCCAAGTTGGAATTTCAATATAACTTACGCAATAGATTCTAAACAATAAAACGGTAAATTAAAATTAGTCACGCATCCACAATCTTTCGACCGCAGAGCAAGGTTGAATCGAAAATGATTTGCAATTACAATTTCAGGGGAATAATTTATTTTATGGCACTTTGTTTTAACAACCGATAAAAATTCATCGCAACAGGCATTTATTGGAAGTTATCAATATCTCGAGGACTTAAGTACTGCAGAGCTTCGGAAAAAGTCGCAGCGAGTTACGATTAAGCTGGGAGGAAAGTTACTAATTATTTCTTTAGATCACATTAATGTATGTACCCATCAGAACAACGCAACGTGTTGTTCTACTTCATTTTGCAAACGAATAGCCATTCTTATCTCGGAAAAATCGAATATCCGGCGAAATTTAATTGACTATCACAGCGACTTGAAATGCATTAAATAAAATAGGAGAAAAGCTAACGCATAGAAAAATAAACCAAATAGCCACATCTACAAAATTTGTTACGCTACGACGTTAATCATTCAACGCTGTTTTGGTAAAATTTGTTTTTCATGCAGCAAGAAGTTGCATTAAATAGAGAAGGGTAAACTTTCAATGAATTAATCAAAGAGTTTAGATGGTGCGCAGAAAATAGACACTCGGCGGTGTTTTGAGCTAATAATTTCGAGGGGCGACGACCAAATGAATCAAACATAAAGCGTGAGATCTACGTGTATACAGACGTACACTACGAGATAAAGATGTAGAAGAAAAACCCATTTCTCCGAAGCCTTCGGCTTTTCAGCGCCTTGGGAATTTATTTATAGTTCCGATGCCCCAAAAAGCTGGAGCAACTGCAGCATTTTTTCCTCTTCGGTTCGAGTTCAAGGGATGTTTGAATCTCTACGTACCTCGGTGGCCCGATGTTTCCTTTTCCTTCCCGATTGTTTACCAAACTCCGCTTACTACGCCGAAGAATCGTCCGAAAGCGATTTCGACCTCGTTTCAGACTCTTTCTATCGCGGAAATTTACGCCTCTGCTCATCAAACCTCCACTCGACAAGCGGTGACGACACGAGGATATAATTCACTCTGTTCGGGTCACTTTCGTCCAAAAGCTGAAATTCCTCCAGTCGTGAAATAAACTGCGAGTGAGGTCATCCGCTGACCGATATATTTCCTCGCGCTGGCACATCTAACAAGCCCCATGATGGCCCAAATGGCGCGAAAAGGCCTCCTAACCCCATCATTTTTAAGAATTGAGTAATACGTCGAACATTCCTAAGTTTTAGCAGCAGATGGTAGCACCACTTAAAGGAATTGTGTGGGTACGAAAAGCCCGAGGAAAGACAAGGGGGGAGGATATTTGGAAGGGTTTTGACAGAGAAAGTATGAAGGGTTCTAAAATCGGGTAAGCCACTGATTGAAAGTAGACAGATTGCGAAAGAAAGCAATTGAAGGAAAGAAAGAAATATTTATACCAGGATGAGAAAGGAACAGAAGATTCTGGATAGTTTAAAGGATATTGGAAAATTCAGAACACTCGGACCTAGCGAGAGGTATTAATAACAATAAGTTATAAATCACTAGTCTTGCGTCGTTGGTAACAGAGAAAGGAAAATAAACACAGACTCTAGTGCAAGGAAAAGTTTTCTGTGGAGCTCTTTTATTCAGAATTAATCAGCCATGTATGTGTGTGTTTGCCTAAACTAAGATGTCGCACAACTTTCAAACTTTGAAGATTGTTAAATGTCTTCCCAGGACAGATAATAGGCTACTTATTATTCACCCTACAGTTCCTGGTTCTACTCCGGACGTTTAAAACTGTTTCCATAATAAAAGCACGTAAACGTAGCACGCTCACTTTTATCGCTTGCATGGCTTATTTCATCTGCAAAACTAAATCAGAAGGAATAGCCGTACGAAATCGAGACAAGCACCAAAAGAAGAGAAATTGAATGAGAATTCTTAATTTGGCAGTGGAACATTACTTTCGATTCGAAATTGCGAGATTTTTTATGAAATAGACGAAATTTTTGTGATAATTTGAGGTTGTAAAAAACCAGTCCCCCTGACGACTAATTCCACTGTTGAATCCGAGCACATGCATTTTCATATTTTCCCCGTTGAGAATCAAAGGGCACTTCAGCTAGTAATACATAAACATTAAATGGAGTGGATGGCTGAAAACCATCAAGTGATGTTTGCAAGTAGTCGCAGCAACAATAAATCTAAAACAGAGAATGAATGAATGAGAGCAATGATAACGTCCAAAGGGAATATAAAAAATAATAACGTTGAAGATATTCATAAAGTTTCATCAAAACATGAGACAGGAAGTCACAGAGTTGTCTAACAAAGATCAACAGGATCTCTATAGCGTTTCTAAAATTTTTGGTCGCGGAGAATACTTCGGGTATTCATTTCACAGTAGTATCGGTAAAATTACCAGAAATCTTAAGCCTTCGCTAGGGCGCTGATATCACCAAGTCTTGAGAAAGTATTTCTAGCAAAAAGATCTTTAATTAGGAGAATAAATTTATTTTTCAGGGGAAATATTGCCTATACACTGAACAAAATTGAGCGGAAAATTTGTGTTAAAATATTTTCGATTCTTGTCCTTATTAATATTGTAATATTTTTTCCGCATTTCATGTGGAAATTTCTAAATATTTTCTCTGAAACTATCATTAACTTCTTTAGAATGTTATTTTTCGGACAGTAATAGATGACAAACCTTTAAAAGCATTTGAAAATCCATGTTCTTCGTTAAACTAAAAGACATCAGGGAGTTCACCTTTCATACATCTCATTTTCCTAGTTAAAATTCTCACTTTATTCACCAATTTACATCATTTAATATATTTAAAATTGTTTTAGATATTTCTTTCCACATACGAACGACAACATTTATTTGTAAGAGAATTTGCGATTTAATAAATTTACGATGTGGGAATCTTTCCAGATAAATGTATGTTTCATTAAGTAAACAAACGTTAGTTAGCGGCCAGTGGCTCATTAATAGGTCACTTGCGAGCAAGACGGTTTTCATTTCTCTAGGAAAACAAACAGGAAAACACCAGCACGCAAATCGCCCTCCAAACTCCATCATCACGGCGATCCTACCGATCTAGAACACGATGATTACGACAACCGTATAGGACTCTCGCATTAGCTCGACACAACACGTCTAAACGCCCATCTAAACCCATATAATTCAAAAATGGTTTCGTTAGGCGCGTCTCGAATCGATCTTTTTCGGAAAATCGCTGATCTCCCGCCCTTACGTAATGCATTCGCCGTCCTTGGAGGCCTTTGTTCAAAGGGAAGAAAAGATAGGGAACCCGACACTTTGGTTTTGGCCTCTGAGCGAAAGTCTTTGTCCCTCATCGTCTTGTGGTTTCAACGTCCGCCGACTTTCCAACAGCCCGTGTCGATGACCCTTTTCTCCATCGGAATTTTCCAACGATCATTTTGAAAGAGCACTTTACTAAGAACTGTTTGAAATTAACAGAAACCCTTGAAACAAAACGGGGTTCCGGAAATTTTGATCCAGTTTCAATCACTGAACTTTGGTCAGGAGTAGAACTACAGTCGTCGTAGGTGATTTCATCCTCAGGCGCGGCCGAAAATAAAGAAAAATCCCCATTCATATATAACACGGATGAAATGTTAAGCCTTTGTTTATCACTATTAAACTCGAATTTTCGTAAGGTGATGATCTTCAGAGATTATGAGTAATTAGAGTTATCTTGCAATCAAGTAAACTTGTTTAGGATTAACATGGCTAAAAAGGTTACACATCAACGTTAACATAATATATGCATGATTATATGAATGAATGAAAGGTTACACATCAACGTTAACATAATATATGCATGAATCTACCAAAAATATTAATCTGTAACATACGATTAGATACGGCAAACTGCAATAAAATAAGTACTTTACGACCAATGAAAACCGACGTAAGAGGCGGTATTTGAACCGTCCTTAATTATTGCTCTTAGAAACTCAATTACGATTTTTAATGAAGAAAGATGCGATCAGGGCCGGCAGGGATGCTTTGACCCCGGATGGGAGTTCCGTGGATGCCTTAGCACCTTGGTCTCCAGATTGAAGGGGCCCCATTCCACAAGGATTCCACATTCTCCTTACTACGCAGATAGTAAACGATATATATGTGAGAAGGGGCCCAGGTAAATGGCCGGCCCTAGATGCGATAATGGGGACATAATTACCTTAATAAGAAAATAGTAAAAATAAATCTCAATAAGGCGGCAAGAGGGATATGGTTAAACAGCGATGCCTCGGATAACGAAGATGATCTGTTCGGAATCATATTAAACCTGATGTTATCAGGCATCTCACTTCTCGCTGCTTTGACATTAACAACCTATTTGGGTAGGTGGTTGTGTCCTATTATATGGGTGAGCTAATTTCCTTGCCTCATATACAGACAGAAAAGACAAGACACTGGAATGGATAAACCGTTCATGTTTGCTGCTTTATGTTAGGGTGCGCATCCAGTCAAACTTTCGTTAGCCGAATCCATTCGTTAGCCGAGGTATCACTGTACTTGAGTCATTGAAAGAGCTGACAACAACGCAGTGCTTACAAAGCATCCATCAAACAAATCAGTGATTTTAATAATTACCATAGGTGATTTTTAATATTTTACTACGATGAGAACTGGAGGGTTAGATGTAAGAAGAGACTGTGTAGTCTCAATATCGCCCTAATAAAGACGTTTTATTATTATTATTATGAGAACTGTAGGAGGCCTCGATCCAGTCTCCGCACCTCTAATTGCCTAAATTGTCTCTGTCCATGACTTGGCGGTGTTTGCAATCCTTATCAAGCCCCAACTGTGCACGGATGTGTTTTGTCAATTCATATCGCAGTTACCACCGCGGACATTCCTTCCAGTCTGATTCTTCCCGACTGTACCAGTCTTCAATTCCCCTCGACTTTCTTGGCATGCGACGGAGGTGAGGGCAGTTGCATCACTGCCCAAGTGACAGCATCCACGGCCTTCTTGGCATCGAGTTTGTGCAACTGTTATCATCTCTCCGTCTTCATACGCTCCAATGCGTCTCGCTGCATTCTCGGCGCGTGAAGTGAGACTTATTTGGCGTTAATGTGAGCGAGATTTCAATTGGAGCGACGGCGTTAATCTTTTAAACGTCTTGGAAGCTATTCCATGAGAAGTTTGTTCTCGGCTAGACAAGGCTGCCGCTTTTCCGAAACACGGACGATATCGAGTCGCTTTCTAAATTACGGGGTTTTGACGAGAAGAAAGGTGTGAAGCTTGTGTGTGCGAACAGGTAGTAAAAACAAAATAAATACAATAGACGTCCACAACTTTTGCCGATCGTCAAAAGATATTGATACCAGTTCAGTAGATTCATTCACTGATTAAAGAACCCTTCCTCTTCGATTAAAGATCATGTAATGCTGCATTCCCGCATAAAATAGTTTTCTTCGCACTGTTTGCTTTTTACGGGACTCAAATGGCAGCAGCCTTTGTTTACTCTCATTCGGTATTTCATATCTTTATGTAATGTTTATCATTTTCAACGAGAAATGGCCACTATACATGAATCGGTAAATAATGAAAAAGATAAAATCAATGTGGGAAGGCGTAAATTTCTGGAAAGCCATGAAAAGAAGAACAATTAGTATTTCCCACAATATTCTCGCGATGAAACGCTACTCGCGCTTTTATAACTAGCGTGAATAAAAGTATTGTGGAAAATACTGAGTGTGCTTCTTTTCATTTCAAAAGATAATTAAACCAATTATTTGAGTAAGTTTAGAGCCAGAATTACAATTAAAACACTTCCAAGTTTCCAAAACAAATTTTTAATGTAAAATGTTTTAGTTGCAGAGGACACGGAGTATTTTAAATTTCATACTCTTACAAATAACTTAAACTGGAACGCGCATATCCGAAAAATCTGCGATGAAGGAACTAAAAAAATTCGGTTTTTTATTTTCGGTGTTATTTCACCCTAGTCAGCCCAGTCAGGCTGGAATATGCGGAGAGTATATGGGGTCCAGCGGATAAAATGTATGCTCGCGAACTCGAAAAATTGCAGCGCAAGGCGATGCGATTTGTTAAAAACTGCTACGATAGAAAAGCAAGCGTTACGCAAATGCTCTCAGACGCAGGTTGGGTGAAAGAAAGGAGATTAAAAGCGAGGTTGCGATTGCTTGATAAATTCAGAGGAAATACATTTGCAGAAGACGTAAATGGTATTATGCGACCCCCTTCTGCTACTTCGGCCGATCCGACAATAAATAAGAGAAATAGATTCGAAGACAAGTCGTTTTAGGGACTCATTCTTACCGCGAATGATAACAATGAGCTAAAGAGGTAACTCGAACGCTCGGCGTTTACGCTCCCTGCCACACCCTTAAAGGCAGCCTGCAGGGTATTTATTTAGATGTTATACAATACGAAGTGCTGCTGAAGCATATTGCGTTTAAATATAAACTTGTACCATCTTCATAACAAACAACTGTAAATTATTTAGTTTGTTGCTAAGCAGATATCGTGACAATAAATTTCACACTTGTAAAAAAAATTAAATTTGGGGATAGAGGGTGCATTACATTAAAATTTCCTTATTTGACAATTCTGAAAATAAATCTGAAAATTTAAAGAAAAGATCTAGGTATTTATCTAGTGTAACTTACGATTTAAATTAGATGGGAAAGATGAATAAGCAAAAGGAGATGAATCTCCTTCCCACAATGTACGAGCCAGCTTTCTTGAAATGTTTATGAATTTCCAAAAAAGCAGTTCTTCCACCAGACATGCGGTCTGGTCGAAGAACCATTGAAAAAAAGTCCGTGAACGGCATATTAAAACGATTGTCTCTTTCATCAGATAAAGTGACTTCCTCATTTAGGTTGTTTTGGTTACTTCATTCTAGGAGAGACCTTCAAAGTGATGTCGATATGATTAACTACTTACATGATTTGTATGGTTTGTAATTGTGGTATCGAGAAATAAAAATTTTGAAATGATAAAACGTCGATTAAACGCAAGAATAACAGCAAATCAGGCCTTAACAATAGAGATTCCGGAGGAAATAAATAACGACACAATGGCAAACATACAGGTGTAACTTATCGCTGATCAAGGACACTGATAGTAAACAGATATAATAGTATAGCACGGATAAAAAACACAAGATTTTAATAGGCCGTAACCTCATTGCATAAGAAAACCATAGACATTTTTAAAATGCGGCATTCATACATATTTTTACTACTAAACGAAGCGAAAAAATGAGCATATGAACATATATAAAACAGATATAAACTTCAAAAAATGGAATTTAGTAAGACCCTGATTAACGTTACATTCGGAGGTAAAATGAAGTGCTCTTAGACTTAAGCAATCTACCATATATCTCAAATGAAAAACGCAATAGTCGCATTCAGATAAAAATGAAGACAAGTTCAAGTCGGCAATCGGTCAATCGAAATTCTTTGCTTGGCGGAAACTAAAAACTTATTTTAAAGCGAGGAAACATCAAAAACTATAGTACGTATGTACCCTAAAATCGGTACTACACCTATTCGGTTGCGCTTTTTAAGATTCCATTTGAAGAAATAGCGTGAGACACTCTTTCACATAACTTCGGCTGGATATAGGGCAAGGGAAACGGAATGATCTTTCAGTTTTGCAGAAATCACAAACATTTCCACTGCCTGTTAGTCCAAGAGAAGGTTGGATGCTTATACCCTCCGCTACAAGATATCAAAAGCTTCGGAGAGGGAATGAGGCTAACAAGGCAAGATGAGGAGTGTGGTAGTTTGTCCTTATCACTAAATTGAACTAGAAACATTGCAACTGAGAAGCGCATAAGTTTCGAGCCTGCGTTGTCTGAGGTAAGAAATCCTAAGAAGAAGCTTACAGGAACTGCATGACAATACCGCTTTCAAGATCCTGTTATATCAAAATGCAATTCTATTAATAAAATATATTCTTCTGCAGAAAAGTCTGTGAATCAATGCCGCGGCAATCCAAGTAAATAATTCTGTACTTATGTAAATATTTTAAGATATAGTTATAGTTGATTTGTTTCTAGTTTAGACCTTCTCCCGATAGGTACTGCATAGGTACTTTGTTGAATTCTCTCTAAAATGGTGGCATCACTGTACGCGAATCTATTGAATAAAAAAATAAAGTAGATGTAATCATACTGGGGAGGAAAACTGATCGGGAAGCTCTGCGATAGAGCGCATATTGGAACATCATTCGAACGAATGAGACTTAAAAAAGAACTCCCTTGTATTTCAAACGAAGTAACTTATGGGATGACCGACACGAACCCTTCACGACGAGGCGATTCCTTCCCCTGGATTCAACGGAAGATATAAAGAGATGTAGAAAGGAGGGCCTCATTCGGAGGGTGAGGCCAATCCGCTAATCGCAAGCGCGGCACGTGGGCAGGTCCACTTCCATGTGCGGTTATAAAGGATCTGCCTTGTGTAGGATGCTGGAGAGATCGCCCGCCCACCCATTGCGGCCCACACCGCATAACGACGGAGGCGAAATCGCTTTAAAAGGAAAAGAAGGAAGCTTCCTTCTAACATGCACGGAGCCGCCTGGAATGAAATCCTCTTCTTGTTCTTCTAATGGAAGAGTTCAACGATCGACCGCTCCGCCCACGCTGAATTATTCATCGGAAGAACTCGATTTCTGATTTGAATCCGACCCTTGCCTTTATCCCTGCCGAACGCTTTTTCCCATCTTATGACTGTTAGATGGGATGCTCATTCGGTGGCCGATACGCCCATCCATTGGATCGACCTGTCATTAGGTCCCGGTGAGAACGGCTTTTCGTTACCTCTTGATTTATCGGTCGAGATTATTTTGAGGCTGAACACCCATCGATTAGCATGGAGCCAATCCCAGTGGTGTGATTCTTTCGGAAATTCGACGGCATACAAAGGAAACGCATCAAATCCAAGCCAAATAGATTCCGGATGCCAATTAAAGAGCTGTTAACTGAGGGTTGGCTAAACTATGGTGCACCCGCTAAAAGTGGCGAATTGAATCTCGAGACAAATTAAAATTTTCGCTATTTATATCTATACACGAATACTCACATTTATTGGCGGATTCATGAGAGGACGAAGGGGCTATCATCCCCCCTGGATGATTTATCTATGCTATCTTTAGTTATACTATCTGTGCCTAGGATGTGATGAGGAACTTGAATTAAGATCTGATAGTGGGTTCATTACTGCTCAATATGCTGTGCGATCTGTTTTCACTATAAATATATAACAAAAGAATTTCCAAAAGTCTAATGAGCTCAAGAGAAAGTCATTTTACTTCACCCTTTGACAAATTCATTCCCAGGTCAACCCCTATGACACTTACGCACCTGTCGCAGCATTCTAAAGAGTAATTGTTAATTTTATGACAAATCTCAAAGAGAAATGAAATACTTGACGCACATATGTAGGCCACCCCTGTGTTAGACAATACACTCGCTTTAAATGCTGGGATCCTAAAATGTGGTTGGTACTAGTATTGTTGTTATGAGTGCCCCGACAGAATCGAAGACCGAGAATCGAAGCCGGGACCACTTTCACCAGAGCCTTACGGCTATCCTGGAGCCCAAAATGTTGTTTGGTTAAACTTTCTATCCTTATCAAGTTATCATTATACACTGATATTTTTTTCCTTTCCATCCTTATCATCATATTAGTGTACATTGATATTTGATAATGAAATATGTTATGCTGTATTTGCGAATTTTCACGCCATTTTGCGGATTATCCGGGGATTCGGTTATCCGTGAATAAAATTTCCGAACCCGCTTGGTTAATCTGGAGGCTTCTGTGCTTAGGAAAATTCGACTTTGGGCCAACAGTGGACAAATGAATACATGTGTTGGCCGTACTTTAAATCGTCCCACGCGAATTCGATGGGAAAACTTTCTCCGATTACCTTAGCGCAGCGCTTCGACGGAAACTGCGTAGGCGTGTGTTTGGGTTCGTTCTTTTTAAACGCAAGATATTCCTTCTGCGGCGCATCAAAATACACTAACGCACTTCTGGGAGTTAATTTACTTTCCTCGCGGTTGCTTCGAAAGCAATCACGTTGAATAAAGATACCAAAAGAAGAATTCCGTAAAGATCTACTATATTTCAATTATTAACACTTTTCGGCTGCCAATCACTTCAATACTTTTCCAATACAAGTAACCGATCACAATCTATATTGATCCGATTCATAAAACATAAAGAATGAACGACATTGTTTTGACATGGATATTCATCGGATACCAGTTACTACCAAAGTTCCTACTGTTAAGTGAACTTATGAGGACTTATACCACTATTAGCATTTTGGCTCTATGAGATAAACCAGGGTAAATTGCCTCATTCCTCATCTTACCTAGTAGATCTTATTCCCTCTCTAAGGTTCTTAATAGCTAGAGAGTTGGAGGTTCAAGACTCTAAAATACTTTACAGACTTCAAGATAATAAAAAAAACGGCGTAAGATTTACTAGCAATGATTTACAGATTTTAATTCCCCAAACCGGTTTCCTTAAGTTATACACCTGATTCTCATTGCAATTTGCATTTCCAGTGGGTAGATAATGGGATAATGTTTCGCGATAAACGTGTTTTAAATTCCTCTGCGGTTACATTTCCGTTTAATTCTTTTTGTTCTTCCAAATACTGCTTCGTAAATCATTTAATTCGAAGCGAAGGAAATAGATGATTTCGAAATCTCTTTCTCTATATACAATTCCGTTCTTGTTTTGGATCCTCAATTTATTTATTTACTTGGATACGAGTGTTTGTTGGCACGTGACTCCTTTCACCTCCTATTTATTTTTCCTTCAGGTTATTAAATGTCCCTGACCGACCGGTCTCTCGAATCGTTAAACATGTCGCAAGTTAACAGCTGTTGCTAAAATAAGCCCCCCGCGGCTGCCGCTCTCGATGTTGTATCTGTAGGGATTTATTGAGCCCTTCGATCTCCTCTAAATTTCGCCGAAAACGCCGTAAAATACATCTATTTGCTTGGCTAATAAGTGGTTGGAAATAAATCCATTGAGGAATCCCTGCTGTTCGGTTGAGTGGAATTTTCGTGAAGCAATAACCTGTGGTGACGTTAAGAATACCAGGCCAAAGTGTGGTGTGCATCATTTCCTTTCTTTTGTTTCATTTGGGTTTTTAATGCGTTCTATTTACAGAAAGGAAGTTGTCTGAGTGGTTTCAATGCGGGAGGGATTTTGCTTGGAAGTACAATGAAAATGTATACTACGAACAGTGATCATAGTTAAAGTTAAACTTCTTCTAGTTAAAAATGCAACTGCTGTACAATTTTTACTAAAATGTGTTTATTTAATTATCATCTTTGTTGCAGCATCCTTGTTTAAATAATTTTTTTCTACTGTTACTTAGGCTTTTAAATGCGTCACAAACTATTTTATACGTAGTATTTTATTGTACTGAATATAAAGCTGGACAGTCATCAATTTACTGGAAATATATTTAAATGAATTCGAAATGAGATTCAGACGTACGAATATATTAAGGGAGAGACTGAGACTATGTAGTCTCTTCTACCATTCACCCTAGGAGCTTTCAGAGTGGATGAAGACCACTTGGGTCGATTTCTACTCGATAATAAGAGGCGCTTAAGGGTCAACTAGAAAAAGTATCAAAATTAGTAACAAAATAATATTTATTTCTAATGGTGTATATTTGTTTCTCTCAAGCGTTAAACGGGAATAATTATGAAGATTAGTCTATCATTATATCGCGAAGTTAAATTAATATTTAAAAAAATCATACGTCTCCTTATGCATTTCCTGTTACAGTCACATGAAAGTTAAATAGGTGGGGTCGACGAAGTGTCAAAAAATTCTTCTAGAGGTGGATGGTCACAGGAGCGGACCTCTGTTCCAGCCCTCTGCCATTTTATCTTCAGGAAGTTAGGATAGAGGGAAATGGGATAAAGATAGTTATGATACTCATCAATAGTGGGATGAGCTAATAAACAAGGCAGCACAGAACCTGGAGTATGGAAGTAGCAGCGAAAATGTCATGTTTCTATGACGTTTGGTATTCCGCAGAAAAATACACTCACAATGAGTTTTTTAAATAGAGATAATGTCGATGGGACGTTTTGAAAAAAAATATTGTTAAATTTTAGTTAAAAATTAGCCATTCTGGAATTTAGGAATAAAACATGTGAAAAGTGTGACATGGTTTTATCAGCGGAGAATGAAAAAAAAGAAACGATCCCACTGATTTATACGTTAATTATACGTAAAATCGCATTCCAGACGTAAATTTGACAACTATCTTGTACGTTGTGTACTTAACACTTAATTTAAAAGAAGTTAAGTTTACCATGATGATATATTTTACATTTATACTTCAATCACAGTCAAGGGATAATTGTGTCTCAGGAAATACGTCTAATTGCTAATTACTTATAATTGCTGTAATTTTTCTCAGATATGTCGTGTTGAATACCATTAACGCGCAGCTTTCCAACCTATATCCGGTAAGTTAGGGAACTTGGCGAGCTGATTTCCATATTCGTTAATGCGTTTAATGTAATGTGATATATTAGCTTGTTTTTGCTACCCACGTAGTACACGAAGGTAGGTTCTGAGGAGAGTATAGGAGGAAAGGATGCTGATAAAATTAATCAATCGAAGAAAATGAAATTGAATTGGGAATTCATTCAGAAAGACGAGCACAGGTGTGAAAAATAGCGATATGACTGGGACTCGAATCCTGGTCTCCAGCTTTCCGGGCAGGTATTCTAACCACTGAACTACCATGCCGCGTCTCTTCCACACACTGTTTGAGAATACTTTGTAAGCAATCACATCTGTTATTCTTTGGGTTCCTTGTTATTCCACACTCACACCTGTAATTCCTTGGGTTTCAGCTGCACGGCTATTCCGTACTAAGTAATTCACCTTTCCCTAATCCTAATGACGGACTTGCTTAGAGATTTGGTAGAAGAAACAGAAGAGGGAAGAGTAGGAAGGAGAAGAGTGTAGATGATTGACTGTTTGAAGAATGGAGAAGGCCCTGCAGAAATTAAGAGAAAGGGCAGAAGATAGGAAAAGATGGAAGAATGACACTAAACAAAAAAATAACAAAATCTGGTCCTCAGCTGAAACAAACACAAATCTCTGCTGTTACGGTTAAAACGGAGAAACTAGCAAACATACGGTTGACGTAGGACCCATGAAAACGAGTTGGAGTCAATTTGTGGAGTTAAAAATATATATGCAACAATTAGCATTTTAATCTAGCGCAAAAAAAAATATTTCCCTAGATATTCATAACCGAAATATGCCATTAATTAAAAGTAAATAATTACATTCTTTAAGTTCTATTTGTTTACGTGCGGTCTCCAGGATACGTAGGTAATTACGTTTCTAATACGGCGTCATCGTAGACATTTACGACTCATGTCTCTCCCCCTACAAACGCTTCTAGGACCATCTCCATACACCTCCATTGTTTCATTCAAAGGATAGGAGAGTAGTTTCCTATAATATTTAAAGTCGTGTTAATCCTAAAACAACTCCGAAACATAAACCTCTCCTTAGCACACGTGTTTCATTTCTGTTCTCTATTCTTTGATTTTTTTCTTCTATTCTTTCCTCACTTTTTAGCCTTCCTCTAATAGATACCCGGTGGTTTTTGGACTCATTCTGGGATCTATTTTGTCCTCCGTGAAGTAGTTACGATGGAGACTTCTCAGATATCCAGCCACGCCTACATTTTAATCTCGCATATTTTTTTCTATTTTTACACCTCTACTCTAAAATTCAATCATTGTTCCGTCAGGCTGCAAGTCATATTTTTTCGGCGAATCTAGCTTATTAGCTTGGATTAAAAAAACACCACATCTGGTGAGGTTAGGCTCGAGTAAGAATGTCGTATAACGAACCTATATCATATGAACTACTATAATTTTACTCTAATGTACTATACTTATAAAATTAAAATATTAAATTAATTTAAAACNAACGAAAAAAGAGAGAAATCGTCCGGACTAAAGGTTGTCGAAGAAAAAAAAGGCGAAGCGAGAAAACAGACAAAGGACATAGGTGAAAAATACAGTGAAAATTAAGCAGCACAAAAATAAAATCCGCCTCTCAAAGTATTAAATCTAAGAATTAAGTTTGCCATGTTAAAGAAAAACATTAATTGAAAATATACCGTTGCAATTCTCACGGGAAGTCGTTGAAAACGATTTCATTTTCCCAGGAATTCAATTAAACTTGAATTGATGCTTTAATACAGACTCCCATTTAAACGTAAAATTGTATTAACTTCTTTATATTTTAAAAACAGACTGCTAATTTTCGCAAACAACTGGCAAGAAGTGTTAAATCTTTCGCATTCCCACGCACAATCCTAAAAACGATGGGAAAGAAGTTCTTTCAGTTCACAACTGAGTACATCAACTCGCATATATTTCGGGCCAATAAAGTGCGGGAACTTTTTCAGCTAAACCAGCAACGAAGAAGACGCTCTATAAACCCCATTTGAAATGAGATTCATACTTTATAGCGCGAATATGTGAGACCTGAATTAGATTCCACAAATGAGACGTTCGACGAATACATTATTATTTCTATAACGGAAACAGGAACCCCAAATTAACAGTTTTAATAACTGGAACTATCACAGGCACCCATGCTCTAGCTTGGAAAAACACGGTTAGCCGGGACTCGAACCCGGGACCTCAGTGCTATAATACTAGCGCACTAACGATTCCCCACCGAGGTCGACGGAATCATTGTATTGAAATATATTCCGCGGAAATACACAACCTAAAAATATTAGATGAAATTGATCAGCGCTCATCCGACAGGACCTATTTCCAACGTAAATAATTAAGACCACAACGCCATTAATGCACACACAATGCAATTAATATTAAGTTGATGAAGGTTCGTTATAGCTTCCGGTTCTCAAAAGATTTTGCATAATAAAAAATATGAGATAATTAATGGCGTTGAACAGGGAATATTAAGGAACATAATCCTACGGAAAGGTATATATCATACTTACGTATGAGATAATTCCGTTACCATTAAGTCCGAATCGACGAAATCCATGTCTACTAACATGGATGGTATTAAATAATGCAAATATAAAAATACACACTGATTTTTGGGAAGGACCAGGAAATAAAATTAATTGACGAGGAATTGCGCTGCATAATACTCTGGCATAATCAACAGTTTTTAATTGAAATGACGTTGCATACATTTTATGGTCACCGTTCTATGGTAGAAGAGGTTTAGTGGATAATTAAAACCAACATGAGTGACATTTATTTATCATAATATATTTCCAGCCAATTATTATATATTTCCACTTTGGAAGAAGACGATTAAAATTCAGATTTGGTTGCAATTTAATCCATCCAAGAATCCATCAAACTCGTCGCCCGTCATCATTACAACTGGAATAAATAAGGTTGAATCATTAAATTCTAATAAATGAGCTTCGTTGAGGACACGGAAAGAGATTCGAACTTTTCAACGAAAGAAAAATACGAAATAAGGAACCCCTTAACGTGCAGTTTATTTTCCACACAGGATATGCAAAGTGAAGAAAAGTTATCTTATTTTAAGACGGCGGCAATTTTAGTTTGACAGCCACCGGAACATGTGCTAGAGGACTTAATTATCACTTGACAGCGAGCCATCCAGGCTTCCGTTAGGGTCGATTTTTGGAAGAGGCGTTCCTATGTTAGAAGCTATATTTATTTAGTCACCGTTTAAATTTACGCGGGTTATATCGGTTATACGATAGCATCGGAAGCTTTTAACAAGTACGATCACGAAAAACATCCTGGTACATTTTCCGAATCGTACTCATCAAAGATGTAAACATTAATGTACTAAGAGGAAATCCGCTGTTGCGGAGCGCAACGGAAATTGGGCGAAATGATTCGATGTACAGCGCAATACCTGAAGGCATAGTCTCCCTCATTGAAGCGCAAACACATTTAGGATGAGGTAATTGGCTTGTTCAGAGGTTTCCTTTTTTTGAGTCAAAACGGACCGTGTGTCACAAATATTGTATATACTTTTAGCACCTTGAATAAGCTAGTCTTCGCCATTTTCCATGCTGTTTTCGTTTTTATCTTAATTAATAAATTTACAGACCTTCTTCAATGAGACTTGCATTCTTTAACTCGTAAGATTCTGCAACACTTTCGCCAATAGATACGATCGAGAGTCTTGCTTTGCAATAAGACCTTATTACAAAATTAACCGAATTCAATAGTAAACATTAAAAAAAAATCAGCCAACAAAGAAGGGTTTTAGTACGATTATCTGGAAGTCGAGGTTCGATTTTGTACGAAAAAATTAAAATCACAAATTAAGACCAATTTATAATGTTACGGACTGCAGTAAAAATAGTTTTGCATAGTATTTAAATAAATTTAGATAGAATTCAGAATATTTCCTCGTTTTAGGCTGGAGAAATGAGTTATTTCGAAAACTATGGGTCAGATAGTTCGATAAATTAGGTAGACCACGCAAACAGTTACACAGCAAAAACTAAAAATAGTAAATTGCAGCACCTCATGCAAATTTCAAGAGGACGTTCACTAGCATTATTTCCACAACAAGAAGGATGCAAATTGCGGAAGAAACTAAACAAGGATAATATTTAGCTTTACTTAATTTTATTCCAACTTCTGTAACTAGAGAAATATTAAAAATAGCTAAATCCAAAAATAGTTCCTCTAAAATACTAATACACAATTATTAACTAATATATATATAGCTATACTCTAATATGTAACTATTATTTGTAATTTCTAATAATAGAATGGAGATGGCGCTTATCAAAGTTAAACTGGTAGTTCGAGTACAATAAAAGAGGTTTTGATAAAATGGGACAGTTCATGACTAAAACAGCAAAACTGAACACGATAAACTAATCAACAACTCAAAAGCTATTACTACTTTCTTCTAAATTATTTTCATTCAATCTTTTCTATGTAAATTCAACATCCTTTATTTTCTGTATGAATGTGAATTTGTGTGATTATATGCATAACATGCAGAACCATGTTTTTCAGGCTTGTTGCAGACAGTTTCTTATTTTCTACCTTCTTTAATTTTAGTAACTACAGTCAGTATGTTTTCGCAGGTTTTTCACTCCTCCTTTCTCCTGCGGGGTTTTATTTTTAGAAATAGGTCTTTTTTTGAACCTATTAAATAATTCGTTTCTCTTGATGATTCTTCCCTTCTTATATCCCAAAAGCTAGTTCTTCATTTTCATTACTCAATTACTAAGGGTTAGATACAAGAATGTACTAAGAAGTCTCCATCTCGCCCTTCAATAAAGACGTTTAATATTATTATTAACAGCAAAATAGAACAAAAACATATCCCTCGAATTTCAGACACAAGAATGGCGCTGGAAATGTTTTCGAATACATAATAATTCCCGCGTAAACAAGACATACATCGTGTTTCGTTCTAAAACATATATCAATCAATCGAGTTGGAACTTAGTGAAAGGGTATTTAAAAGTGATAAAGAGTAAACGTGTAAGCTTTGAAACCGGTATCGAAACCGGTCGTAATAAAAATATTCGGTGAGAAGATTACAGCCGTCACCTTTATCAACCCGGCAATAATTCAATTTTGGAAATTCTCTTTCGTAAACAAAAAGTTACAATTTAACTCAAATAGTTACGCCACGGCATTCACGAAAACATAAGATAAGCCACTGATATGGAAAGTCGCTTGGGCAGAGACTATAGAAGATAGAAAGTTTTTTCAAATTTTACAGGCTCAACTCAAAGGAAATGAGAATACGAGCAATATTATACGCAGAAAGGTTTTTCATCTTAACCTGAAAATAACTTGATATTTGATAATAATACATGACATTACTACCGTGCAATATTATAGGTCAGGGATGGCGAGTCTTTTGAGGCAAGAGTGCCATTTTTAATAAATATAATGGACTTGCGTGCCAATGTGGTGCAAAATCATATAGTGAGATGCTGATATTTCATATTTTATTACGTCAACGACGGGATTAAGATGTCGTCATTGACGTTAATAATCAATAACGAGTCATTTTTAGAATTCATTCTTTCCCATCCATACATTATTTATTCTGGGGCTTAATTTTTTAATGAAAATATATAACAAGGATAGTGCAATCGGAGTTCCGCGTGCCACTCTCGGCACGCGTGCCGTAGGTTCGCCATCCTTGTCACAGGTGATCGACTTGCATTTCATCGAAACTTAGCAGAATAAACTTTTGAAAACTTAATTCGCACAGTTACAGGGCCGGATTCAGAGTTTCAGCCTTCTTGAAGCGGGAGGTTTCTGCCACATTTAGGCCCCAAAATGGCTAGAGGATGCCACTGGAGCAGTGACATCGGAAATTATCATTGAATACTAATGCTTGTCGTCCCGGGTACAGCCAATTTCCCATTTCTCGGGAAAGTCAAAGTATGTCCCGGGAAATCCCGGATTTTCCCTTCATTTTAATTCACTTCTGAGCATCCCTTCCACATCCGTAGAGGCAGAAAGAGCATAAAAATCAGCTGGCCTTTTCATTACCAATGTACGCTCACTCCTAAGTGATCCAAGTTTCATCCCTATACTTTTTAAAGAGTTGCTATAAATCGAGTAATACATTAAAGAGATTTTAATAGAGTAGTCTTACTAGGTTTTGTGACTTTGAGAGACATGAGTAAAACCTTTAAATTTCTTACCTATATTATATTTTATTCAATTTTATACGTAGTGTTTAAAACATACCCGTTATTAAATTCTGCATTTATTTTTGACATGAGAAATTTTAGCAAAATATTTATTAGACTGGTTGGAAATCGATAAAAACGTAAAAATGAGAAGAATTTGTATAATTTTACAATCGATTTGACTTAAAAATTAAATCCCGATTTATTCCCGGGATTGAAAATTTTTTCATCTCGGAATCACGGGATTGTTAAAAATCGGGGAAATGACAACCCCTAGCGGATACGTATAGATTTCAAATACTCCCTTATTTAGAGTACAATTTTAAGTTTAACTTATTAATATAAAGGATCAAGCAGACAACATTAAATATTGTTGAAAATCACGGGAAGAACAGTATACCTCAGGCAAAACATCTTGAAAACTTTTTCCTTCTTTCGAAGAGTTCAGGAAAGACTAACTGGCAATCGGATAAGCACTGAGCCCTACATTATAAGAAGTTATTCGTCGTTAGAATAATCCCTGTGCATGACTATGTATGTGCATGTATGACCCCCCGAGAATGACTGATTTTGCTCTTTTATTGGAGATATATTATATATCCAATTTTATATTGGAGAGAAACAAGTGAGGCATGATCAACAAAGAGCGAAGTCCGCCCTTCACCTCAAAGCCTGCTTTGTTCGGTACATGCATGCATAGCTAGGGTTCCTTTAAGTGAAACTGTGTTTAAAAGAAGTCTTTGGTTTACGCGAATCACTTTGTATTTCAAACCATTTCCAGCCTAATACATCACGAAAATAAGGCGGTAAAACTTCCCTTTCACCTCCACAAAACTTTCCGTAGTCAAAATAAGCAGGAACTTCGCTTGGAAGAGGAAAAAGCGAAAGAGATAACAATTAGATGCGAAGACGTCCCTTTCAGGTGGGGGAGGTTTGGGAAGGGTGCCGAAAAGTCTTAGCTAACTTCGAAAACAACTTTTGTTCCACCAGAAGCAGGAGGAAACAGAGGAACAAAATTAGCACCGGGAAAACATAATGGGCACTCCATGTGTCGAAAAACTGAATCCAAGTGCACAAAAATACATCCGTTACTCACTTGTCAAGCCTGATAATCAAAATAACCTAGGGCTGAACAACCGTTGAATGTAGCTGATATGTTTCGGCTGACATACATCGAACGCCACAAATTAACCAAAAGGTTAAAACAAGACTTCCAAAAAAAATCACTGCCATTTTTATCCCTTGTTAACTGACGTAATCACCAAGTTCCTGCACAATATCTTGATGAATATAATTAATGATAGTCAATGCTTTTAGATTAAACACACTTCAACACATGCCTACAGTTCAAGACCACCTACTTGAGCGTAATTACGCAAGCTATGGAATTAAAGTGGGTGTACCCCAAGTGTATTAAAGTATGAAGGGGGGAACAGTAAGATACCCTCTCACGTTTAACGGTTTACAGACACGTAAGTCTGAAATAGAGGATCATCGATTTAAGACGTTCGAGAGCTGCGGTTTGTTCGTAGCGAGTCACAACGTTCGTCTGCATCTACGTAGCACGCAATTCTGGAATATTCATGGAAAAACCTTTTAAAAATATTGGAAATTGAGAGATTTCACACCATATTCAATCATACGTGTTCAACCTTTCGGTTGGTTCCTGTTCCCTAACACTCCCTAGTTAATTCCATTTCCTTTTCCTCTTGATAACTCGCCCTTTATATCATATAAGTTTAAACTTTTCTTTTCCTCTCTGTCTTTTTCCTTGGACACTGTTTTACATTACATTCAGACATCTAATTATCCCTAGCTAAACCTAACGAAATCCTACCACAATGAACAGATGAGTTTAAATTAAAAACGCTCATTGTTTTGTAAATTCATGGCTAATATGATCGGTATCTTAAACATGTTTTCAGACGAAATATTTTAACAGCGAGAAACTTGATGTTTCGCAAAATACTAGTATCCTTAAAATTACCACTGCTATGAAATAACCCTGGGAAAAACCGGTGTTATATAACGCACTAAGATATAAAAATGATTGTGAATCAACAGGAAGCCGTTTTATAAAATAAAAGTCAGTCAGAACCAATTGGAATACTCAGAAAATTAAAAATAAACAAACAGCACAAACGGAATGTTGCAAACGTCGATTGTTGCAGATATCTAAGGAGGAATGGACAAAAGACGTCAAAACTGCTGTGCCCCAAATGGTCGCACACAGTTTGTAATAAGTGATTCAGTTTTATTTAGAGATGTTAAGAGAGCAAGTTACCGGTTTTACAGATTTGATTATTATGAAGTGTGGATCGTGAAGTGTTTCATTTCACCGAAACAAGGGTTCTGTCACACGGAATCCATGACAACGTAATGGCGTTCTATGTATCAGGTGCATCAACGTTAAAAATTTTATGATAAAGACATTTTAATCATTAAAATGGTTGGTATTTCGTATGCATTCTTTGGTGGGGTCCTTTAATAACAGAATATATTTGCTGTTTCTCAAAATTGTATGAATATAGTAAGGCTAATTGCTAATTGTATTGTATTTGGTGTTTCTCTGTTGTTTCACTAAACAATTAATAACGTTAACGACGCATACGGAAATAATTTCGGAGTTAATGGATAAAAAACGTGCTATAAAAAAGTACAGCGAAAGGCGATACGTTCCGTAAAAAATATTTCGAGAAATCAGTGAGTGTTACTCAAATGCTTCAGGACGCAGGGCGAAAATCCCTACAAGATAGAAGATGTAAACAAAGACTTAATATATTTAATAAGTTCAGAGAAGGTACATTCTTAGATAAAGTGGCTGATATTATGCGTGCTCCCAGTTACATAGGCCGTTCTGATTCTGAGAGAAAAATCAGTAATAGATAGATGCTAGAACAAGTCGTTTCAAAAATTTATACTTTCCGCGAACGAAGCGCGAAAGGAATCGAATAGGGTAGTAGAGTCATGGTACATGCACCCCCTGCCACATGCCAAAGGGCGGTTAGCAGGTTAAATTCGCAGATGTAGAAGAAATATATAGATTATAGATGCTAAAAATCGCACCTACATTGACACATCACTAAAACATCAACAATTCTATTACGATATTACGACTAACTTCCTGTGGGGCCCTCCCTAGGATGAGATTCTAATAGGGAGGGTCCTTCAGCTACCCCTTAGTCCCCTAAATCCAGCCGTTCTTGATTACCTTAAGAGGTACGTGAGATACACTTATGAAATGAAAAGAAATGTAACACTTAAGTGAGGTAGTTATTAATCATACTTTTATTAAACAACATTCTAAGCAGAGAATTGAAGAATACACATGTATCAAAGGCGTAGAATTGAGTTGTGGATCAATCTGATAGAATGAAACTTCGGCATAGTGCAACTGAGATGATTAAGTTATAAATAAGTCAAGGAGACGGGATTGAGAAGGGAGAGTGGAATGCGTGCGTGGGTGTGACGGCAGTAAAAGACCGAGGGGCAGTGGACAGAGCATCGAGTCCTCTTCATTCTCATTCAGAACGAAAGACACGCGCACTCGGCCGTAACGTCATGCGCACGCGGGAGGGACTAGAGACGATCGTAAACAACCTTTCGACGTCGTAAAACCCAAATAGCACTCGCATTCCTCATCCGAAAAGTAAATAAACACTCCTCGATTCCTTTAGAGCCCGACGGCATCGCGAGTTTTACCAAATTTTCAAGGCGTTTAGGCTTATGCGTACGACTCGGCGCACATAACAACACGTGAGGAACCAAAAATAGTTTAGTCCAGCCGGATTTTTAATTTTACCACTCGACTTTTCGAATTAACGGCAAGAAAAAAAATATCCAATACTCAAAAATCATATGCAGTACACGGCAAATTTATATTCGTGTAGTTATGGTAGCAGGACATGTATATTTCCAGGCCCGGCTACCATATCTTGACGAATGAAATATTTATTATTTGTCTTGTGTTACAGGATAAAGACAAATATATTTTTTATATACTCGTGTCTCAGTCTTGTTCATAGCTGTGATGAAATGAAAGCTACTGAATTATAAGTTATGCTGAATAATGACATTAATTAAGGTTTCTCTTTATGCAATGTAACGAAAAGTGTTTTTCGTAGAGTCATTGTACTTCACTAACGTGTGTTTGTTCTGCTTATAGTATTCTGGCTCAGTGAGGAAAGCAAGGGCAAACTACCTCACTCCTCATCTTACATAGTAAGCCTCATTTTCTTCTCCTAGCTCTTCGTAGCTGATGGTAGAGGGGATGAGGTCACAACCGGCCTTCGGGCTGAATACTTTAGAGACAGTAGACGATAATAATAAAGCATTATTTTTCCGCAGATTGTTTAACATTCTATTGGTGTCGCAAGTAACTGCGTTATCTTTTCCTGAAGATGCAAGCATGCTCGGTCGCACGTAACAGCCAGTGGAAAAATACTATGGTAAATAACTGTGCAAATTCTACACTTATTATTTGCACAGTTATTAGCCATGCTTCCTTTTATGGAATTCTACCAAGTTAAGGCTTCTTCGATTGATTTTATTGAAAAATACTGTTTTATTACTGCCGTGAATAATATTATTCTATGAAATCACGGCTGCAAATATCGATTTCATCCCACCTTGGGTTGATTTTAACAGTAAAAAATTGTGCGTTTTGTAAGTACAAGCAGCATAAACTCGTTCTCGATTGGATAAAATGAGTGGAAAAAGGATATCACGCGACAGATAATTAAACATCATGCAAACATATCCAACTTGTAGGGCCAAAGTCAACGCTAAATCTGAAATAACAAATGCTCGAAGATAAATTTACCTCCCCTTCATATTCGTGTTAAAATAAAAAAAAGCTTAAAGAAGAATCACACTCCAATATGCAATCGTTTCCTTTTCCAGGGGGAACTAGAAAAGATAACTACGACAAATTAATAGATAAAGCACCAAGTAAATCAAAATGCTCCAACCTAATCAGAAAGGAAATAAACGTCCTGGAAATGTTTAACGGCACATGGAGATTAAAACTGTCTCCGAAACAGATTTCGCAAAACTCACAGGAAACAGAAACGCTCCAACCATAAGTCTGGCGCCTGGGCGACCTTCCAACGTCTCTCTATGGGGCACACGACCAATATTTAGCCCACGTAGTTATGAAAGCAACTGCGAAAATACCTCACTCCTCATCTTCCCTCGTAAGCCCCATTCCATCTTCAAAGGTTTTAGTAGATTATGGTGGAGGGGATGAGGATCCTACTAGGAGATTACAGAGCAATGTTACTGATGATTATTCATTACACATAATTGATAAAATTCGATACGCGAAGGCGTTACTTCGTGGAAGGCCATAATGATGGAAAAGAAATCCCTCGTACAGCACGTACGCACGTTTTTCCCATCCCCTCACCCCTTCTTTCCCTTCCCTTCAAAATCTTTACACCCTGAACCTTCGTTTTACTAAAATTCCCCCTCCCTTTCCTTCCTTTTTTCTGTATACATTGAAGAATCGAAAAACAACTGTGGAAATGTTTCACTAGCTCACCAGTGAAACATGTCGCATCAATAAAATTTGTTGAAATGTACGAGCGATGTCTGTTCCATCATTATTAATTAATTATGATATATCTTGATACGGCTGTTTTAAATTTTCAATTTTTACTCCATACATTTGTGCGGCACTACATTGAGCGATCGACTGCAAAATCAGTCAGTGCAATCAACTGTCTAAAACAAAATACACGCGATGTTTACTTTTGGACTACAAAGGATGGGATGAGGGATAGATATTCACAAAACATTCCTGGGCATTCAAATACACTCCGCCCCTAAATTCATGAAAATCTTCGAGAAAAGAATTCCGAATGAAAAGGCAATTTCCTCCTTTCGAAAGTCAGATCTCCCAGTGCGCAAAGGAACTCTAAAGAGTCCTCAATCAAGACATCCCTCTTCTACTTAACTCTGTTTGCTTTTCAGCTCTCCGTAATTAAGCTCGGCGGGTGGCGACTCGTGACTGCAACTGCGTCGTGACAAAGCTCTCTTTCGGGCGATGCAGACATTTTCGTCCGGTTCCTTTGGCGAACCAAAAGCTTAGGGCTGCAGATCGATATCTATAATCAAGATTGATACTCTGTTCAAATCGATCTGCCGATCTCATTGTTACATCGAATCTACGATTACGGATAACCTGAAGTTTATTGTTTCGAGATCTTTCAACTTAAGGTTCAACACATCATTGATTCATTATTTCAATACATAACGCTTTGATGACCACTGCATATTCGGAATACCTAATTCTGGAAAGAAATGTGACGCAAATTCAAAACGCGGAATAGTAAGAAAAACTTCGTATTGTTCATAAAATTGCAACTGAAATTCAATAATTCAACACTGGCCTGTATCAGCATCTTCATGTCATATGCTCAAGTTTTAAATGTGTTCGGTGAAATTTTCTTGTGAGTCAGGTCCTGCCCTAGATTTCTTTTCTAAGGAATTTTTAATAGTGTCGTGATATCACATTTACGAGTAATGCTTTGGTGCAGTCGCAGAGGTTTAACCTCCAAATTTATGCGCTGAAACATCTTTTGTGGAGGGTCCTTCGTGTCGTGTTATGAGTCACTGGATTTGAACGCGCAAGTCAAGCGTTCGAACCCTGAACATAACAAGTTTGTTTGTAATGACCAGTCAGACCCTTATTGGCTGCTTATGGAGTGATGGAGAACAATATATTATTAATACTGATATATTTAATGAAATTAACGATGACTCAGTCTTTGTGGAAATTCCACTTACGAATGTTTAACAACATGCAGTAAAAACGCTGAAAATTGGCGTAAACTCTTCATTCGGTGGCATAAAACTGGATAAATTTACTTAAGGACGAGAGCAGGAATCTATTCATTGCATAGAAGAAAACATTAATATTAGTTTTGCCTAATGTTATCTTGGGGAGGAAGATCTTAAAAAGTTGGTGAACTCAAGTTAATGGAGCAAAAAAAGAAGAGTAAACCCTAGAGGAGGGAAAGGTGAAAGTGTAGGGGAAAATGTCGTCGTGGAAAATGGCGGGAGCGAGGGGAAATGGGTTGAAGGAAAGACGAGGAATAATTTGGGTAAAGTGCCAACGCGTAGAGGACGAGAAGCAAAGAAAAGCCACTTCTTACACTGGAAATGGTCCAAAAGAAAGTCCCACGCACTGGGAAAGATTTTATGAGACCACCCCTCGCAAAATTAACTGTGAGCAGGAAAGAAGTTGAAGTCAGAGCGGGCATAAGGACAGCCAGAATTTAGTTTTCACCCGATCAACCGAGCGAAATGTCTTTGCTAAGATTAGTTCTACTCATCCAATCGAACCTGAGCTAGGTTCGTCTCGTCTTGAGTGAAGGATGGAGTGTTTTGGTACATCGATCTTTTCTAAAACATCCACTTTTTGGATATTTTTGCCTTTTATATGTTCATACAGTTATAATTAATAATCACAATTACAATTTCTGCTATTACAGTTTTACGAAAACGAAAATTTTATTGAAATAATAACTTATTTGCACAATTTGTCATTTACAACCATTATATTTTGATTTTATGATTATTTACCTTTATAACATGTACTAGTATGCATGGATGCACGATAGTGCATAGGAATAACACGTACAAAAAGCATTACTGGCTTTCACAAAGCCGTGACATAAAAATCTTCCCTGTAATAGAAATTTAGGACAGGAGACATTAATTCTCTCGTAATAAATAATAAATCAGACGGTAAATGAGAAAAATAACCCTAACGGCTGAAATTAAGTTTCCTCAAAAACTACGTATTACCAGACTAGAGGACTGTATCATGAGGACTATGCCTTAAGTTATACACTGCGAGGACATCACATAATAAAAGAAGATCTTATCTGTTATCATAAGTTACTGCTTCTGTGTTATCAGTGACTTAGTATGTTCACAGGCTACCCAAAACCCAGTTATTTCACTAAATATGCTCAACATTCGCGACTGTTCATACACAAAAATCAAGACGTAGATCGGATTTCGTGCGAATGAAGGAACTTGTCTTCAACTCCATAACGTTCTCCTCTCCTACGCATTTCCCTTCCCCCATTTTCTCCGCACCCCATCTAATTCTTAATAAAGATGACTTCCTTCCCCACACACCCATTCTCCGCTAAGACGCACTATCGGGCGTGGCCTCTAGCTGTGAACGAAGAATATGCGCTTTCGGAGGCACATTCCGACCGCTGTGTATACAATCGGAAATTCCGCTACGAAATGGGAAAACTTCCAAAACGAAACCAACAAACAGACCCAAACGAAAGTATGTATGTACGTAGCAGTCGCTTTGACGAAATCGGATCAACGATCAAACGTCCATTTCCGTTGTGAGACAAAGCTTATTTTGATAAATGAACGTTATCTGTTCTAACCTTTTAACTGGACATTTCCGAGGACTTCATTCGATCTGATAAGGCGGGAGCAATCTTTAGTGACAGCATCGAAGATAATCCAATGATAAATCGTGACAAATAATTAGCCGCTATCTATTCACAGATCGATTAAATAATTGATACAAATTAAATTTTAACCATCGGAAGACGGATTTCAACTTTCCATTTCATTCAGAGGTGGCGATAAGTGTTTCAAAACTACTGTATTTACATTTCCGCACAATATATTTTTGTATTCCTAGAGGTTTAGCAAAGGTCCCTCTGATATAAACCTTAACAGAGCTTAAATACGGCGATATTTAATGGAATTAAATATGAAAATGAAAGATTGAGTTAACGTCATTCCACGAAAAGAATTTCGAAAAAGGTATGAATAATGAAAATCGTCCAAATTTTCTTAACACTATCCTCAAACACGCCGGAAGAAAGCAACCACAAAAAGGCCCATCAGGAGGTGCCATAAAACACACCTTCAATTTTAAAGTTACCTACTTCATACATTCATCACAATCAAAATGTCTAATATCAGTACTAAAGCATATTACAACAAAGTCAGTATAAAAGCATATGAAAACAAATACTAATAATAAAAACAATTACTGACAATGATAACTATTATTATAATATTATATTAATTATTATTATCCGATAACAATGTCTTTATTTTGTCTAATAAGACCACTCTCACAATTAACCTAGTAAAGACGAAAACAAACAACCATGTCCCGGCCCAGGATTCGAGCACAGGACTTCGGCGTTGCTAAGCTAGCCCTCTAACCACTACGCCACCGAAGCACTACTCAAGAGAAAAAACCAATGAAAACTGCAAGACCAAAAACGAATTCAATACTTCGTGACGCGATGAATAATAGGGCGGCGATTCACGTCTCACGCGAGAACAATTACTCGTCGAAGAGAGTAAGCGGTCAATTAGATGCGTCAGAAATGGAATAATCACAAAACTAAATCGGCCATGCGATAGGACTGCGAGCTTTAGTCTTTCCCAACACAATAACACAATCGGAGATAAGTTCCCAATTAACCAAAATACACTAAATGAGACGGTAGATCGTACTGAGCAACAGCCGGTGTATTTCGTGACGTAATTGATTACGTTTAGCAAAAGGGAAAATATATTCCAGAAGCATACTCGCACTATATTAACATTACTTTATGTTCATTGAAAAATAACCAAGTAAATCTTAATCTATGGATGTCTGTAAAATCTCACAATCACCGAATTTCCAAATTGTGCCATAAATCCAAATTTCACACCGGAATTGTAAAAAACCACCGATTTACAAATGCTTCTTCTTGAAATGTAGTTTCATTTAAAACAGAATTAAATATGGACTGACAACACATAAAAATATAATTTCACTGAAGTTAAACGTCTAAGAAATGAAAAGTTGTTCATCAAAGATACGTGGATGGGTCTGAACCCTATAAGGTAAGAAAGGATATTATGCAAATTATTTAAAAAATCGTTAGACTAATCACAGCCCTTACCCTAAAGAGAATAGAATGACTACAGAACATGAATGTATGGAACGCTATGATTGAAAATTTGAATCGACTCAACCTAGAGTCTTTTCTTCGTAAATATTTGGGAAAATTACGTCTATTTATCCCTCTAAAGCCACGATAAAATGAGATTTTACTTTCTACATTTCTGAAAATTTTGTCAAATGCCTATCTCTTACCAATAATCAGCATTCGAATCAATAATCCATTCCACCAAGTGACGCTTGACCACATCAATTTTATTCGACAATATATTTCACATTCGACTAGTTAACGCATTGCCGACAAAAACTTTTTGAAAATAAGCTTCTTAAACAGTGATAGCCGCAACATTATCCATGGCTTAATGCAGCTTTCAATAAAATCGATAATCCATTAGCCGCTACGCTGCTCCGGCTTTATTAAAAATAGCGTAGAAATCGATTGAAGTTGAGATAGCATATCCACGACGACGGACCCATTCTTTGTTTTCTACAGCGAGAACTGTAGATAAGCAGGTATTTACGACCGGTAATGTTACAATTTGACGGACTATAAATGGAAGACCTACAGCTTAACAAATCTCTAAGTTTACGGATTGTTTCAAGAGTTCTTCGAAGTTAATTTCTGCACTCTTTTAAATATTACATTAGGTAGGGATATACTAACAGAAATCGTTGTTTCTTAATCAACCTCGAGAAAACCTTTTTCCTTAAATTGCAGCCTTCAAAATAAAAATAAATGAAAACTATCGTAAGAGGATTCATGGGAGAGAATAGCTTATGCAAGTTGGGTTGCCTATGCTCGAGGATACGGGATTAAGTCTAACAAGCCAATTCACGGTACCACAAAACAAACTAATAGCGATAAAATACTTGGGTAAACGGATCAAATTATTAAGTTTTTTACCTTTTAAGTACATAAAACCTTTACCCTTGATTTCTCATTCACGGGCGAATACCGGATCGAGTTTCCTAATGTTTAGTTCCCAATGTATTAGAGTATACATGAATGCATTGCCTCCAACTTTGTATTTAAATAAGAACTTATGGATTAGTGAATAATAATTGCTGTTGGTATGGGGGTTTGGTGCTGTGTGGTGCTGGACTTGTTGGGATTTGGGGATCCCTATAAATGTAATGGATATGTGCAGATTATATTTTTGTGTGTGACTTTGCCACCGGACAGTAGTCCAAATGTGACGTGATTATGATAACAATAATGGTAACAACTCACACACAAACAAAGTAAAACAACCTACCTCATAGAAATATCAGAACCAAATTCCACTAACTCAAAAAAGAAGTATGCAGAGAAATTACTGAAACACGACGCACTAAAAGAGGAAATAAAGCAAATGGGGTATCAAGAATTGCTAAAAATAGTTCCTATTCTACCATCATTAACAGGATTTATACCACAGCAGCATACGTGACACACAATTGCCTCCAAAAACATACATTTCAATCCAATTTCTGTAATTCTGGATATCTACCCAATTACAAGAAATTTCCTAAGTTATTAATTAACGGAAATAACAAACACAACTCGTTCAAGAAAAATGTGAAATAACGAGTGACTTGGTTAAGACCCGTTACAAGTTTAGAACCAATACCATGACAACTGAGAAAAAAGAATATTTTTAGAAGCTGTAGAGCTACAAGAATTAAATGTATAATATAAATATTAAGTTACGAAATCTTAGCAAACTGAACGCAATGCTAACGTAATTTTACACTAGACCGTGCTATGTTAAGAGTATCTGAGGAGGGTCGACGTAGCAGAAGATGCTCCATAATGTGTGAGATGTCACTTAAACAGAAATTGGTCGCCAAAAGAAGTAAAAAGTCGCTAAATATAGCGGCAAATCGCTAAATTGGCAACTATGATTACAAGGGAGAGAAAACAGTGTCAATCTTGCCTAAATATAGACGTTTTATTATCATTATTAATTACTCAACCGATTTAGCGCGAGACGCTTTGAAAACCACAGCGCGGAAAACAATTGAATAACAAAACGGAATAGATTCTGGCAACGGATAAAATAAATTAAGTTAAAATTAAGATATTCAGGTGTTGATATAATAAGTATCATTTACCTTTACCTATTTGGCAGTTATTCAACAGTTTTCCATGGAATAAATAACACGAAAAATGTATCCATAACTCAAAAAGTATTTAGTTCAAACAAGAAGAAGGCCTACAGGAAAACAAACTGAAAGCAGACTTCAAAAGTGAAATCTACCAAAAAATCGAAAATGCAGAGACACGCAAGGATTAAAGAGTAATGATGTTAGAAAAGAGATCATAATACTCAACCAAAACTGTTTTCTACACGAATAAATCTCGCACGTAACAAAAAATGGTGGCTTCACAAAGACATAGAACAGGTGCGAGAGGTAAGCTACAGGTCGCGTAACGTTTTATGCGAGATAACCGTTTGGAATAGGTGATGAAGTCCGGAGGGCGTTCACGAGCCTCTTTTGTTCGAGAGGAAGCCGCCAAAACACGATTTCGAGCACGTCCAAACAACATCTCCGTTTCCTAGCGACCGGCTATGAAATTCTTCGGCTGCCGGCAGAGGGTGTGACATTCTCTGTGTCGCTACTCGGCCTTTTTCTCAGAACGCTCCTCATGAGCATATGAAAGCATATGCGATTGATATGGTAAAGCACTGACATGGACGAATGAGTAGCCACACCCGTTTGGCCATTCAGGAAAAAATATAACGGGGGGTTGCCTCACGAAAGGCATACGGCAGGAAAATATTAATTACGTGCTCATTGAACGATGAAATCAATTACTCAACGCCGATCCTAACGTAGTAAATACGAAAATATACAGGAAACAATATTTGTCGTACACATTTCTACCTACTTCCCATTGTCAGCAGAGTGGTTGAACCTATTAGAGTATACCCTAAATACCTTCTCTTCCAAAAGATTAAATTGCGTGTAACTCCGCGTGATGATGAATTAGTTGATATAAAAATTACAAAATATACATTAATATTATTTTCTAAACATTATGTGTATGATAATATGAAAAATCATTTTAAGACAGTCTTTTACGACTGCCTTTACAACATCTACATAAATACCTCTACACAAATATCCTGCAAGCCGCCTTACGGCAAGGGGAATTACTAACTAAAGGTGTTAATTACTAATTTGATTTCCACGTTCCAGATATACACTTGAAGAACCGGTCGTACTACAATCAAAATGCACTTGGTTGATAAAATGTTTAATATATTTAGCAAAAAAAGATTTCATACAATTTTATTCCATAATATAATACATTTGTTTGAAAATGTTTCATAAACCGAACCTTAATGTTTCCATCCCTAAAGGGAAGACCTTCCTTTCTATTTAAGAAAATAAAAGCACGCACACTGTCAGGATCACGTTTTATAGCAACTAAGCAATAATCAGGAATGAATGCGACCTGCAAAGTGATGGTCGACTTCCTCTGCAAGCCACCAAGTGAAATGTTTGCCCACCACAGCGCAGTGCCGTAAAATTATCTCGAGCGATCACGAAGCAATAAAACTGAAATTAATGTTCAGTGGATAGGCAGTAAGCACCATTTAATCTCTTCCCAGAAGTTATAAACGAAGGGTGGAATGTCACGAATTAAATTTCAATCGTAAAACACATTTCTATCCTCTCAAAGCAAACTTCAAGAGCAAAAATTCCGTACATTCACTACTCAAGATTTTCAGCAAAATGGCAGATTTTAAACGAAGAATTAGATTTTTCGAAAATTTCCTATTCACTTCGTCGAGGTATCGTTGGGAAATTCCCTGAGATAAAGGACTAACGAAATTTCTACTAACGAGATCTTCCTTCATAGAATTAATCTCGAAAAGCTGTACGTCACTGTTAAATCTTAAGAAATACGGGCAAACAATATGACAATCAAGAATAGTAGAACAACTATCAGGCACATCAACACAGAAATCATTTACGCCATTTAATTAAAACCTTTTTACCACCGAGGAGATTTAGATAAGGAATAATTAATCGGGAATGAGGGGAAAGATAATTAAGACCAGTGTTGATAAGGATGATCACGCACAATAAAACTGAGGAGATAAATACTCATATCAGCCAAGCAGTTACGTATGCAAGCAGCAAATCATCGTCACTTCACTGGAAAAAACCGAGAAGCAAGACACTCAGTGTGCATTTGCATCTCAAGAATAACTAAATTCTATTCAGGAAAGAAGATTCAATGGCCAAAATATTCTATTCTATTAAAATTATCATTCTCTAATATGAACTATGTTTACCATATCTAATAGGATTCTAATATACATTTAATAGCGAATCCTAATGGAGTAGGAAAGGGAACCTTAAAAGATGCTTAATATTATTCATTATATATAGCTGAGAATGAGTGCTGGCCCACGCATCTTTTGAAATCTTCAAAATATTAAATTTTACATTCAACTTAACTGTCCAACCTAACGTACGCCCTTCATTATGCACAGAAATTAGAAATCACCCAATCGTTTTACACACTAAGTAGATAGAAATTAAGTATGATCAATATATATTATTTAGGTATACAGTAAATACAAAATATCAGTGAGAAGGCACCTGATACGGATTGATAATTAAAGCAAAACGAGACTCACGGTCATCAACTACCAGAAGCTAGAGGAAAAAGTTATTAAAGAGAAACTTAAAGAATTAATTTAACCACGTTCCTTACTTCTAGCTTCAGCAAAATTCAACAGCCATTTCAATAAAATGATAAATATCCGGGGCAAAAGCAAAGCAACGTCCACCCAGATCAATAATTACATATTAAGGGAACTAACAATTTTTCTATACAAGCAATTTTAATGAATAAGTAGCAAAGTTTTAGCAGTCTTTTAATAAAAACAAAATAATACTCGAAGATCAAACAATCCTTTAAAAGTTATTCAACAGTTTTCCATGGAATAAATAACACGAAAAATGTATCCATAACTCAAAAAGTATTTAGTTCAAACAAGAAGAAGGCCTACAGGAAAACAAACTGAAAGCAGACTTCAAAAGTGAAATCTACCAAAAAATCGAAAATGCAGAGACACGCAAGGATTAAAGAGTAATGATGTTAGAAAAGAGATCATAATACTCAACCAAAACTGTTTTCTACACGAATAAATCTCGCACGTAACAAAAAATGGTGGCTTCACAAAGACATAGAACAGGTGCGAGAGGTAAGCTACAGGTCGCGTAACGTTTTATGCGAGATAACCGTTTGGAATAGGTGATGAAGTCCGGAGGGCGTTCACGAGCCTCTTTTGTTCGAGAGGAAGCCGCCAAAACACGATTTCGAGCACGTCCAAACAACATCTCCGTTTCCTAGCGACCGGCTATGAAATTCTTCGGCTGCCGGCAGAGGGTGTGACATTCTCTGTGTCGCTACTCGGCCTTTTTCTCAGAACGCTCCTCATGAGCATATGAAAGCATATGCGATTGATATGGTAAAGCACTGACATGGACGAATGAGTAGCCACACCCGTTTGGCCATTCAGGAAAAAATATAACGGGGGGTTGCCTCACGAAAGGCATACGGCAGGAAAATATTAATTACGTGCTCATTGAACGATGAAATCAATTACTCAACGCCGATCCTAACGTAGTAAATACGAAAATATACAGGAAACAATATTTGTCGTACACATTTCTACCTACTTCCCATTGTCAGCAGAGTGGTTGAACCTATTAGAGTATACCCTAAATACCTTCTCTTCCAAAAGATTAAATTGCGTGTAACTCCGCGTGATGATGAATTAGTTGATATAAAAATTACAAAATATACATTAATATTATTTTCTAAACATTATGTGTATGATAATATGAAAAATCATTTTAAGACAGTCTTTTACGACTGCCTTTACAACATCTACATAAATACCTCTACACAAATATCCTGCAAGCCGCCTTACGGCAAGGGGAATTACTAACTAAAGGTGTTAATTACTAATTTGATTTCCACGTTCCAGATATACACTAGAAGAACCGNAATCATACTGAATCAAGATCATAATTTATATTAATAAAATAATTTAAGCACTAATGCCATGCAAGAATCTATGCATTTCTATTCGAAGTGTAATAATAATAATAGAAGTAATAATAATAACGAGGGGCTCCCGGATAGCCAAGTGGGCTACGCGTTCGACTTCGGCGAAAGCGGTCCCGGGTTCGATTCCCGGTGGGAGCCTACGTGCGAAATGACCTAAGATGTCGAAGCACTTTTAACAATACTAATACTAATAATAACGAACGAACTAAATTCCATTCGAACGAACAAGACCAGAAAGGTTCGCGACAAGACAAGGAAGTTCGCGAGACAAGTGAATCCAAGCTTCACATCCAATAAAAATTAACGGAGAATCCATAAATTAAGCGAATACAACCGCGACCTACAAACGAAATCCGCGTAAACAAAACCATACGGGCTACCACGTAACAGTTCGGGTTTCCTTGCGAAACCTACGAGTTATCTAGTGAAAGAAAATAATGCGGTTATTCCACATCTACGCAATGGGAAATTGATACGAGACGGAAGACGTAACCGATTTTTTAGGTCACCGTGGGTAAGTCGACGAGTATTGCCCTTTCTTTCCTCCGCAGACTGGAAGATTGCCTTGATGGCCAGATACGGATTGAATGAGTGATATGCTTGGAGGACGTCAAATGTGGGAGAGGGGGCGATGATGCAATGGAAGGGGGCGTTGCCCAGCAACCAATCCAAGCGACACCTACGCCCAGAATAAACTACCAACGAGGAAGGAAAAAACTGACTGGAAGAGCCAAGAGATGAGGATATGTATACGAGAAAAATAAGATGAGACATTATTGAATGGAATGTAGGACTAAGAAATTCAAGAGCATGGGTCCTTAGGAAAAAAATTCCGCGTTCGAGGCAGTAGCTTCTGGATTTCATCTGAAAATTTCGAAAAGTGGCAAATCTTACAGAAATACACGAATCCCTTTAATTCAATCGCCCAAATATAGCTCTTAAATTTAGTAAAAATTAATTTGGAGCGATTTCACGAAGTATTTCACAGGATATCAAGTGCTTCGTTTGAAATATTAAATTGGTATCGAATAGAAATGTAATGACGACTTTGTCAAGAAACTTAATGGAAAAAACATCAGAGTTAAGTTAACCGCAAGTCCTTCATTTCAAGCTATCTCCTCCAGATTGATTGATTTTTGTCATATCTTTAAATCAAGAGGTAATGTTTTCGTTTTCGTCTATTAGTTCTATCGTAGGTCCACAAGTTATTCACATATAAAAAGACTTAACTTTTTCCCCATTACCCTAATAAACATCCTTACTGGAATTATTAAATTAAAAACATAATTACTAGAAAAACAGGAGAGAATAGTAGCAATAGACGACCACACAAAACTCTAGCCAGAAAAACCAGATTAGCCGGGTTTCGAACCCGGGACCTTGGGGGTTAGAGAGCTAACCACTCCGCTACAGCGGCCAGTCAAGATGCAACATTCATTTGATAAGCGTTTTGATGCTTTCCTTCCTACACTCCCACTTTCAAACAGAGTAATAACCGCAAAACGTTTTTACTATTCTTAATATGTAATTATAGGATTTCAATTCCCTCAAACGTGAATAGTTTTAAGTAGAGGATGATTTAAACAAAAATCTCCTTTCAAGAACGAATTAAATATAAAACGATTTCCAATTACTTCATTCGGGAATGAATACCAACGCGTTTTGCACAGCGTGACAGAGTCTTCCGCGTGGACTATAAATACAAGTGGAAGGATTTAACGACCGAAGGGCAATCACCATTGCCAAATCTTTCAATGTTACTACTGCTGCTATTAGTGGACGTGTAGGAGATCAAGATTTCACTCCCCTCAGAGATTATTTCTACAGCGACATACGATACGGACTGGAGGTAGGGTAGGTCAGGAGTCGATAACCTGGATGTGTCGTATTAAGGCTTTGATTTTACGTCTTTAATGGGCTCTAATATAAATGTTAACAGAATATTTGATTAATCACTGCGGACAATGATACATTTCGACCTTAATTAATCAGTTGTAACAACATTTAAACTAATAATATTACATGAACATAACTGCATTTGAAATACTCAAAAGTTTCATTAACTTAACCGAATGTTTCATTTAGGGACAGTTTTTGGGTTAATTCATTTTCTATTATTCAATTTGTCAATGAAAGGAACCCCTAGACTTTCATGTAAATTCGTCACAAGGGATTCCCCTATTTCATTTACCATATTACCCAAATTTTTCATTCACAGAATGCACCAGGATACTTTTCTATTTGTTTCTGAAATTCATTAAATTAAAACGAAATGACCTCAAAAACTTTCTAACTTATCCCAAGATGTTACGACTTAATTAAAGTTTTCCGAAAAATACGCCATTAGAATAAACGGATGAGGAATTGGATACAGAAACAGAGACGCGGCTGATAGAATACTTAAATTTTCTAGAAGAGATAGAACGTACATGAGCTAGAGAAATGGAAGGTATCTGAGGAGATACTTGAATTGAGCAACCATTTTTGGCCTAAATTAAACTCTCCAAGAGACAAAAGAGAATAAATAGCATTGAGAGTAGAAAGTTGGTTTTTTTGTACTTTACGTTAATTCTATTTTTCTAAGACAATTATAAAAAATCACACTAACTCAGTACATAAATCAAATCTGAAAAATACATTTAAAGGGTCGTTGAATAAAACGAAACTTCCGCTGAACCTGTATTTTCACGACGAACAAAGATGGATCTTTAATCTGTAGATCAAAAGGTCATCGTTGCTAATTTAAATATCCCCTTCAATCCCTTTCTGAGCTTAAAAGCTTAAGGATTCCACAATACAATACTCAATACTCCCCCTCCCCATTTACCCATCAAATGCTTCGGTGGAGGATTTATAAAACGAGAAGTAATCCACTTTACGTTGAAGTGGAGATCATGACAGGTAGATAGGTTTTGACAGAGATGGAGGGGTGAGTTGAAAAGAAGAATAGATAGGCGTGCCTACAATTCAAATGTGATCTATAGGCATCCCACTGGGAGGAGGAGAGCTTCATTCTGCTTGCATACCGATGACCTCGACCGTGGACAATGGTGAAGTCCACTTCCACCTCGCGTCTAATGGTTCAAGGATAGTTGCCGCCACTTGAATAATATCCGTGATCGTAAACGAAATTTCAGATAAATAAACACCAACATACTGCCAAAAAACAACCACTGTTATTTTTTTATAGGCAAGAATCGGCCTATACATTTTATTTTGCTCATCGGTAAATTTTTCATGGAAATATAAATGCGAGAGCATTCGCTAAAACGTTCGTTAGCCGAATCAGTATTAGTTAGGCGAATCTGAAAAAGGTGAATCTTTCCAATCGAAAAATAGGTTTATCAGAGTTACTCATTATCAAAGATATTACTGAACTTCATACTTCAAGTATTCTATAGGAAATTATAATTTCCCCTACTAAAGGCAGATGAGTAGAGGAGAATTCAGATGTACGCGTTTACTAAAATAAAAATATTCCTGACGATGATTTTTCAGAAGTTACAATCCTGATAAGGAACCTTTCATGTATGAATACCAGAGTATTTTTCCAATTTAATTCCTATGAAAATGAATCGATCATTCATTAATATAATAGGTACTGAATATAACTTGGCGAGCCTAGGCGTATGCTAAAATACCCACGGATAAACGAGAGAAAAAAGTCGACCAGACTAGCACTGGAACCCAGGTCTTACGAACACTTTCTCAGCTCCTTTTTCTTCCTTGTTAATAAAAATATCGTTCTCGTTTCTCTGCTCTTTATTTACAGCAGTTGAGATATTTTTATCGAAAAATTGCAGTTTCAAAATTTGATAGCCCCTTAGTTGGAGAGTTTAGACCCATGCAGACCTGTCTTCCTCCAAACATCGCATGTCGTTATGTTATATACAAATATTATTACATTATGACATTACTATTATATTTTAATTTAATTATTATATAATAATAATATTATTATACAATACAAAATAGGAAATAATAGCTAGTTCTGACAACAATGTTTATTATCAGAACATTATTGTTGCCCTACAACGTTTGTTATTATAACAATGTCTTTCAACAATGTCATGTTTGATTTCTGCCTGGGCTTGTTAAAATTAATCCTGTTTCAGAAAAATGAGTTAGTATTGTAGGGTAATAACTTGAAAGTAACATTATGGATACAAACTGCCTTGATTTCACGCTTTAGCGGTACACTGACCCTGAATACGAACAATTCATGAGAAGGAGGTGACTTTCACGGTTAGAAAAAAGATTAATGAAGAGGAAATAGAACCAAGTCAGCGCTCGTGAATGCAGATGCCACGAAAGTGAGACACTCACCGCGCACAATCACTGCAGAAAGTTTCAATCCCATTAAAAGTTTAATTTACCTAAGAACCATTTAAATTCCAGGTTTGCAGAGGTGAAGGTGCGGAAAGTCAAGAAAATAATCAACGGTACAGTTAAGAACAGCATTTTTCTCTCACATAACAGAGATGCAGAACGTCATAAATACAGACAAGTGCACCAGTCTTTGCTTCAAGAGTACCAGCAACCAGTGCGAGTGAATTAATTTCCCATAAACTTGGCCTTTATGCCTTTGCTTTACAGGTTAAGAAATCACGGGATCTCGACCATGGAAGCTATAACAGGAGATAATGCGTTTTGAACATCCCTCGTACAGCACTTTTAATACTTAAGAAGAACTTGCAATGAGAAATATGGCACTTAGTTGCAATGGAATTTTAAAGAAGGAAGCTTGAAGTCTATTTATTTCGTGATAAAGAATTTTCTAAGTAAAAGTCAGGAGTGAAATCCATGACCCCATAACTCCATATTCCGCACATCAGTTTGCTGTGATTTAACCACAAACCAAACTTAACATCAGAAAACAACAGATAGATAGAATTACAAATGTTGAATTTTTTGTGAGAAATTAACCCACAATTGAGAACACAACCGACAAATGTTAATAGTCCTTTATGAAAAAGAGGGATAAAGGAGTAAAAAAAATCAAAATTACAAATTTTTCGAGCCCTCCACGACTCTCCATATCACAGACATGAATAAGAGAGAAAAAATGTAATGTTAGATACAATTTTCCTTTTTACTGTATCAAAAAGCAAAAGAAAAACATTAGATGACAGATAGGTAATGAATACTATGATACCTAAAGGCATAACTGAATTATTTTGTAACTTCTTCTATTCCAATAGATCCTTTGCATTCTCTCTAATTATATACATGCTATGCTGACGCTAACACGCGAACCAACCTGGTGCTTTCAGAGAAGGACTAGGGTGAATGCTACACTGATGCTTGATTCTTCTCCTGACCAGTATTCTGGCTATGTGCTTAACTGTGGCTCATCATTTAGGCGATGCGTTGGAATAAACAACGATAATAAACGATTAACGGCAAAGATGTCATATGAAAAAAGTCTATCAGGTGATTTGAATTAATCAATCAATAAAAAGTCCCTAGCGATCGCTTTAGCGCAAATACTTTCCCATAAAAAAATGCTTGCGAGCGAATTCTGGCAATGATACGAGCAATCCGTTCCAAAATTCTGCCCAATTCGCGACGGTAAACCTAAAACACAAGGCTGAAGCAAGACCTTTGCCAGATCATTGCGAGCATCGACTTCTGCACATCATTTTCGGAGATAAGGAGTAACAACCACGAAAGAATTCGAAATCTTGTAAGGTGATCACGCCATCGCGGGAGGCGTCACTGTTTCACTGGAAATGAAGGTACGGCGTAGCCTATCGTTGGCACGATGCCTATATTTGCCTTTTTCCATTGCCTTGCCCTTCTCTTCGAGGCGCAAACGTGACGTAACACGAAGGACACACGCCCCAGCTATTCCCAGAGTATGCTACGGGATACGACACGCAGGGATTGATTGGCATACAGCACATTACCTTCCTCCGGTTCCAGCAATAGCTAATGCCATTCGTATTATGGGATTACTCAGGAAACTTACCTGGAAGAAAAGAAAATAAATATTAGCATCAAGATAAATACAATTCCACATCTACCAAATTCACTATATTAGATAAAAAACAGGGAAATATACACATGTACAGGAAGCTTTGCGTAACAGCACCAATGCATTCATTTAAAAATGATAGCTAGTATTACTTGACTGCAAAGTTGGCGAAATAGAATTTTGAGGGATATTAATTTTATAGGCAGAAATATGATTGCAAAACCTGTTTACTGTTCATTCACACCCCTGACACTGACCTGTTTTGGAACCGTAATATTTGCACTTCATAATGTCCTTTTTCCGTTTATTTTTTATAAAAAGTTACTTCTGGTTGTTTTGTCTATGCAATAAAGTGCCTATACGATTTTGTTCTGCCTTTCAGATCTGATTTAACCTGTCTTTTCCTAGACTTTCTTAATTATCAGTAGATTTCGCAGTTTTTTCATCCCCCCCTTTTGTGGGTGTTTTCCAGCTGTGGTGTATTTTCTCCTAAGAGCAAACTAATGTTTTTAAACCCACAAAGTAGTCTGTGCAATTTTTTCAAGCGCTCTCTTTTAAATTTCATACAACGAAACGTTGTATGTAAGAAGAAATTTGATAGTCTCAATCTCACCCTCACTAGAATCGCATAATAGATAAAGTCGCACTATTATTATTCAAACACTCTCTAAGGTGGTAAATGCAATGAAATTACCTCTAAACAGATATGATACCCTCAAAAACTTTCTACCCGTTCTTCACAAGCTAAAATCAGCGAACGATAGGCGAAAGTAATCGATTAGGATAGTAGAATCATGATGCAAGCACCCCCTGCCACACACCGAAAGGTGGCTTGCAGGGTACTTACATAGACATATAGCAGGTTATACGAGCATTCAATTATCCGGGTCTTTTTTTCACATCATATTCTCAATATTTGTATTTTTAATATCTCTATTTAACATTTTTATTTTTAATACTCCATTTTTATTGAATTTTTAATATTGTGTATACATTTATTTTTCTTTGGATTCATTTAGTATATTTTAAATGGAAGATGGGGCTTCATAGTTTCAACTTTCCCCTCATAATGTCCTCTGTATCTTATTCCCATATACGCCTTGATAAATGGGAATCGATATATAATAAACCAATACGTAGATATGCTAAGGATCCTACTTGACCATAACCGCGAAAATCCAAGTACAGACACAAGTACAGTATGTAATTAAGTCGGAAGTGTTGCAGGTGGTCTCCTCGAGGATGCTGAAGAATCAGCCGTAGGCGATGGAAATGTTAAAGGTACATACATCCACAGCTGGACCATCCCACAGGTGCGAGAGACAAAGAGAAAATGGCAAACATGAACATCCTCTTCCCCTCTAATCTCAAATAGCCTTCACCCGAACTCTCCCACGCTTTCCTCCACGCCTATCTTATCTCTGAAACACTCCTCCATTTAAAGCACTGCCAAGTAGGGATATCCGCCGCACTTAACCCTTTATATGTTGAGACAGCTGTGATACACGTTTTTTATTGTGGAAGGAGACGCAAAGATGCTCCCAACTAACGGAAATATGTGCAGCATCTTTTTAGCCGACTTGCAGAAAGGCGGGATGTTTTCTTCAACCAGGAACGCATTCAGAATGTTGGCTCGAGGGTACCGATTTTAATCTCTTGAAATCCCCCCAATTTACGATTTCATGTGAAATAATTGAATCCTATCACACGAAAGTATTGCCCATAAAGAGTTAAGCGTGCAAACACTTGTTAATAAGGCCCTTGGGAATTTGGTTCTGAATGCGATATTTGTAAAAACTTTGGGGGGTCTTAAGTCAGTCAGCCACCCTCACCGCCTGTCCTCAACAGTTTCTGTGTAAAAGAATTTTCGTGATTTTACAAGCAATTAATCCTTTACTTATATATCTAAACAGGAAAACTATAAGCTGCTCAAAATATTCATCAGTCAACAGATACGACTGAACAGTAAAGAGACCGACAAAGCCATCAAAATATAATATATACGTGTTTCCGGCGCTGTCAAAAGTGAGGATAACTATACCTATGCAGAGAATTGTGTAAGATTTTCACATAGTTAAAAGCCCTAAGAATACTATTACTGTCTTTTGGGAGGCGCGGGTTCGATTCCAAGAGTCAAAGATTAGTTTTAAATCGTCACTTACTTGGAAATTTATCGAACATTTCTTGCTCTTGCCATTCATTTTATCTCATATTTCTCCTCGGTTATTACTAAGGTAACCGTCATTGTTGCCGATACAGCGACTGATGTAAATATAGAGTTGGCTCCTGGCAAGAAAGCAAAATTGCAACCTATTTACGAAGAAATAAATAAATAAACTGTGGAACGGTTTACGCGTCGGAACTGCTGCCATAGCAGCCAAAATGTTATTAATAGCAATTTAAATCTTTGATAAATCTACTCCGTAAATTTTAAGAAAAGTTGAATGAATTATTATATCAAAGTTTTCGTGACAACAAATCGAAAACAAAATTCAATCATGAAATAAGAATCGCTATTAACGTTTCCTTCATTTTGACACCTGTTACAATTTCGTGAGAATATCACTTCTAATTATTACGAAAGAAGAAAAGTCTGCAACGGAAACACAAATTATCTTTGCCCGTATTTCTCATGGAAGTCACCGAAATCGGGCAAATAAAAGGTATACTTATATACACGGGAAGTTGAATGGTCCTTAAGTCTTGCTAATGCAGTGAACTCCCGATTAAACGGGCAAATGCAGGGAAGAGGATATACGAATCATCAGAAAGCACGGATAATCCAAACTTACCTTTAATTGCTTGAACGTCCATGACTCACGTAAATAAACAATGTATCATTATCTGCTCGAATATTCCATAATTTTCGAACTAATTAAGGGTTTTCTTCACCCGACCGCGGATCGATAAAGCAGCGGTATCGTAGGTCGTATTCCTAATACTCCGTAGAAAATGGTAAGTGCATACGTCCATCTTTTATTCGAACGCGAAAATGCGTGTTTCTGCGTTTGAATTTTTACAGAAAGAGCAGAAAACATCGGCGATGAGTAAAATTATAATTCACGGATAATACGCCCACTGATAATCGGGAGTTTTATATACGTGATATTAAGTGATAGAATAATAATTTTATAATGCTGCCCAACGGGATTTGTTCAACATACGATAATTACGGGAAGATAGCATTTCCTAAAGGTATGTCTCATAGCGAAATTGATTAAGTCCATGGGAAATTTTCGAATAACATAGTTGAGATTCTACGCCACTTGAGGCGCTAGGTTGTTTCATAAAGTACTTCCGCGGTATGTATATGAGAAAACACGAGTGGAAAAAATGGCTGTCAAGTGCGGGAGAGAGAGCTGTGGAAGTGCTCTTAGGAATGCGGTTGCCACCAACACTCCGTATGCGAGGGCAGTGTCCGGCTTCCTCGTTATAAGCAACGGTGGCATCTTGTACGAGTGGGAGGGATGATTGGGAGAGATGAATGGGGGGAGACTGTGGCCGAATAGATCAAGGAAGAGGATGGTTAACAAAGGAGAGAATGAGGAAGGCTACCGTGGAGATCCAATTGAAATGGAAGCTGAGCAGTGGGAATGAAATACACACATGAGAATGTTTTTTATGGAGTCCATTATACATCGCGTCTAATTGGTTTCTTGTGTAGCGACCCTTATAGTGATACTAGAAATAAATAGAATTACAAATCGGTGACAACGGTGGGAAAGTCAAACCAATTCCACTTCTTTCTTACGATGGCAATAACGATGAAATAGCAGAAATGTGCCAATTTTATGCTTCTCGTATCTTATGTGGTCAGTTATCTCATATTAATAGTATCTATATAATATACATAAGTTTCCTATCTTTTGTAAGGCTTATGCGCACTAACATTCCCTACTCAACGCCATTTCTTTCGATTCCTGGTAACTTGCCCCACCCTCTATGGTATCTAACAACTTTTGTCTTAGCTTTCCCTTCCGCTTTGTCCCTCGTATTCTTCCCTCAACAACAGTTTGAAGCAATCCCTCTCCTCTCAATATTTGACCCACCCATTTCTTCTGAGGACGTTTAATTACTTCAATATCTATATAATAACTAGCAGTAGCAGTATAGTTAAAAGTGCTTCGACAGCTTTTGTCATTTCGCACGTGGGCCCCCACCGGGAATCGAACCCAGGAAATATAGAAAAACAAAATTTTAACATGAACACTTTTATACAACTACTTTCTTGAACAAATTAAACAAATGTATCCCATTGAAAAAGTAGAATAACACCAGTATTTTAAAAATGTTTAATTGAGTAACAATTGCCTTCCATTCACTGTTATCATACAACAGTGAAATACACCCGAACCATTTCCTACTTAAGTTTTCGACCACCATTTACTCTATGACAAATATTTATCGAGCATATCGTAGAATGTTCCGTATATTTCATTCGCTGTTCATTTTAACGCCGAATTATCGTTCGGTCGATTGCGTGCTCTAGGGACAATTATATTTTTGTTTCCATAAACAATACAGCAATACCGATAAATATTTCTAGAAATAACACATCAATATAATGCGCTTGGTTTGAAAATACAATAACTTTTATTTAAAAAACACAATTTCCCGTAGACCGCTCACGACAAGAATACCCAAGTATTGATTATGATGATCCATAGGCACTTCCAACTCAATTACAAAGGCAAAGATTCCATCAGAAAGTGTAACCATTTCATAGATTACGTTAATGATAAAAGTTCACGACCTATGAGGAGGCGACAACGGTAAAAACTGAAATTAATGCGATAAGTATGATGAAGAATGGACGCTTCGACGATAACCCTTCTACGAAAGAAGGAAAATTCGATTTTACCTAAGGGAATGCTTCCGTACAATTAAGAAGCAAGATGAATTCAATTAAGAGCAAAGCGTTACTTACTTAGCGTTAGGTTTGTTTACTCTCAACTACCAGTAATCTTCTGCGGAATGAATTAACATTCCGTTCCTGATAACCTATCAGCATTCCAATCGTTGTGTTATCCTCAGAGGTAAATTTACATTCATTAGCGGAAAGAAAATAACCTCTAAACTGCTCGGATTACCCATTGTCTTCCACGACGGCGTAAAATAGATAAATAAGAGCAACAATGGACTGAACAATATTGCTGCTTCTACGGACAACAAATAGCAGAATAAATGAAAAATAATGTAACAATAACACAGCAATAATAGTAAAAACGTAGCAATAATATAATTCCATAAGTGGCGCAAATTAGAAAAACGTTTCACAACTGAGACATTTTCTAAATGAGTTCTAAAGAGCAAGTCTGACGACATTATCAATTTTGCCTTGACAAAAAGAAAATATTCTTTTAAAAACTAACGTGAGTAGGTGTGACTTCGCGAAAAGCCGTCATTAAATTAACTCTTTAATTTCCAGTGTTTTATTAATGCGGCCAGTTACGCTAGCAGCCTATAACACGGGTGGCCAAGCTTTCAAGGTTCATGTGTCAATTATTTAATTTAGTTCAAGACGCGCAAAACAAACGACTATATTGCACATTATAAAACACACGACTATAATTCATTGTTACAAACAATAATAGTTTACTGTAAACTTGAATAACAATCTGTAACGAATTCTCTCCGTATAAATCAGCGGTAGGTCGACGTATGTGCGATCGTACATGTTCACATGAACTCCGTCAGAAGTTTTCTCTGAATACAGTGCGCCTCTTATAACAATGCAAGGCGCCCCTTTTGGCGGATGCGCCGTAGGTTCAGCTACAGTATGCAGCTATAGTCACAAAGTTAAGGGAGTTAAGTTCACTCAGCTATATCAGCCTTTTACAGCAATAAAAGCATCTCTATGTGAGTGTACAATTTAGCGAAATAAAGTGGAACCTATGAGACTTGTTTAGAATGACATATTGAAAATGAGTGAGACCACGCATTCCGTTGGTTTAGCAAGCTGAGAGAGGATTAGCGCTTCAACCATCAGATTAATTTCTTTTCTCAGCATCGAAAATTCCTAGCATTCCGTCCGGCTTTCTCTACCTTAGGAAACAGCGCCCATTGGAATTTCTCCCACTTCACCCATCTTTGGCTCCTGAATCTCAACAAGAGACCAGCTCCACCATAACGGATTTTAGCATAGCAATGACGGTCTTTAAGAAAAAAGGTGAGAGTCGAAATTGAGGGGGGAAAATGCAGCTTTATCATTTATCCATGGTCTGCACATAAAAATAAAAAAATCAACGTTGTTGATTCCTCTGGACAAGGCTAGTTACTGAGACTCTGATTTCGTTAAATAGTAATTATTGTCATTAGAGGTTTCAGGGCTACAATATATGCAGTTAAAGCTGGATCGCAGTAATTCAAACATTATTTACCAGAATTTACTAAGTATGGTTTCATGCTTTCCCGAAATGAAAAATTCTACCAAGTCACGCAGTATTATAAACTGTTAATTTAGTCAACATGAAATTCGAAACAATTAATTGCCGCTGTAAGGAAAGACAAATTCTAGGGCTATGACGTTACCAGGGAAATGTTAACAACTAAATAGGAAAGGAGGAGGAAAGTGTGTTACACGCAGAATTTGTAGTTTAATTCAGCTTCATTTGACAGGACAATATAAAAAATAAGAGAATGACATAAGTAATCCACTAGGGATTCCCAGCATTTCATTCGCCATATTTCACAACTTTTTACATTCTCTTCAATTACTTCTAAATAATATTTCGATCAAATGCCGTATCGAATTAATCTTTCTTTTGAAGCGTTTTCATTCCGCCTATTGTTCCAATGGATGCTCGTCCATGTAAGACCGCAGAAAATTCACAGATGACCGAAACGAAATGCCTCGACCTATAATTGCTTACGCATAAAAATGTTTGGTATCTTTCTGGAAATGTTTATTTTAGGATTTGGAAGCATATGGGAAAATTCGCAGCGAGTAACCAGTATGACAGCGGAAGCAATTATTTAGCCGAGATTTCACATTGCCTACATACCTACAGTTTTACAAGGAAAAAGCAATGTCATGAAAATATACAATGATTTTCAGTAATATTTTTACAATTTACAACTGAGATGCAGTAATTTGCGAGTATAACTGTAGACAGACAATCTATGTCATTTAGGAGTACATAAGCATGCAATATAACTTACCAAGGGAAGGGGGTTATTACCCCTTTCTCCCCTCACGATTCCATTTGTTTTTACGTAATCTAGTGCTCGACGGATCAGTCAATACATATAATGGACATTTAATGTCTTAGTAAATATTTCATCGTGATTACCATGATTATTACTAAGTTCGTATCAATCCAACATTTTTAATCAATTATTTGCTACAATCCTTGAGCCTATCCCAAGCGAAAATCCTCTAAGTTCATGGTAATAATGAATGAGTACCAGAATTTATCAGAATTGATCATAAATATTCGTTTTCTACCTTCTAAAGCAGTTAAGCATCTGAATTACTCAGCATACGTGCAAAATAATAATATTATTAAACTAGATGGTCCTAAAATCGACCACTGTGGTACTACTTTTACCGTTTAAATCCCGCGAACATGACATTACAGTAAACTGAACATCATTACCATAAAACAGGCCAGAACGATGTGCAACTATTATTATTCTTACTCCAAAATCAAGGAAAAATATTGTACTAACGTGACGATTCCTACAAGTGCGATACGCTCAATTTAAACCCCTCGTTCAAATCACTTTCCAATCGCTTGGCTTTCCTCCGCGATTCAAAATGGAAGCGAGAAGGTGAACGAGAAGAGAAAACGAGGAAGGCCACAGCAGGATTAAAAAGGGTAGTCCTTCCGTGGGGGTTGATGGCGTCCTCTATAAAGGAGAAGAACTGGTCTGATCGAATGCGAGCCACGGAGTGAAAATGGTCGTGGGAGTCGAGGGCCGTGGGAAACGTTAAAGAGGGCCGCACTTCCGGTTCCTCCAAGACGCCCACCGTTAATTTCATGAGTGGGCAATCGTCTTCGGGGTGACCCCACGCAGAGGAACTGCTACGCGTTAAAGAACGTAATTACACGGTCTCTCCCTAAGCTAAGATACGAACGCGTGGCTGAGGCGGAAGTTTCCTTTGATGAAAAGGGGGCGTAGCCCGTGGGTATTTTAAAGTGCGGCCACCAAGTGGAGAGGTCGCCGTGGGAAACTCGGGAACAGGATACATAAATATAGACGTTAAATGTTTATCTTTATCGAGGGAGAACTTGTTTCCGATAAAGGTAGCACGTGTGCGAATCATCAAACGGTATATTAAACGGCATAGAACACTTCTACGTTTAAATACTCTAAACTTATAAAGTAAAGAAATAACATCTATTAATAAATGTATAACTTGGAAGCCCTTCGACGGGCAAACTAAGAGAGGATCAATGGAAAAAATGTATGATTAGACGAGGAAAATTCATCATGATTTTTGAGGCATGATAATGTGCAGAAGATAGTATTGGCACGAGTTGCTGAAGGGCAGTAATATAGAGAAAGCCTTGGTAAGATGAGGAACAAGTAACGGTCAGTGTGAAGGTTAGAAATGAAGATGGAATGAGGCGATTGGTATGTTGCAGGAGGCTGTGGCTTGCAAAACTACAAAGAAACTCCCTCCAGACACATGGAAAATGGTAAAAGAGACGTTGAAAGTAAAGGTGTACACCTAGGTAAAATCTAAAGGAAAAAAAGACCTGAAAAAAGTCTGACAGGACTGGGACTCGAACCTGGAATCTTCCACTTTCCGAGCGGTACCAAAAGACAAAAACTGATTTTATAAACACGTTAGAATATTGTTTTCCTTAGCAAAAATATGTTTGTCATATTTTTATTTTTATATGTATTTTTAAATTAGTATCCCAGCGATGTTTACCCAGCATTCAGTCACAAGTTTATTTCAGTTTCATTTTTTCGATTTGGTTTCCTTTGATCTAAATCGAAACTGTCGATTATATGGATCAATATGCAGATGGGTGCATGAATAATCAGAAAGAGGGTAAATCCAAAATTTCAGTTATTCTAAATAAGTAGGAATGAACACAGTAATTTCCTCAGAAAATCCTTTTTCTGAATAGCTTTCAGTAGTTTAAGATAGTAATTTCCAAATAGTAGAGCTTGGACAAATTAAAGTCATTTCACTTTTATTTCTCATAAAGTTCATAATTTACGTAAAAAACAATTTATCATAATTTGCTCACATATAGTGTTACTTCGGAATACAGTCTGTTTTCTTCGCCCTAAGAGAGAGAGAGTTAAGTTATAAAAGTCAAGAGTTTTCTTCACCCTACCGCGAATCTTTTTAGCGGCGATAGTATTATTATAGTCGTATTCCCACTTCTCCATAGAAAATGTTATATGTAAGAAAGTACCGTTCCCCCTGCCACGCGCCATAGGCGGATTTCAGGGTTTAAGTGTACATGTACCGCTTGCATTGAATGCGAAAATACGTATGTTTTTGTGTCTGAATTCCTACAAAAAACGCAGGATTGGAGGACGAAGGGTAAAAACCCTGATAATCATGAGTCCATAGTAGATCCAATAGATTTTACCCGAAAAAAAAAAAAACAAAGTTTCCTTCGGTCCGCACTAGAGCAATGAAATCAAAATCTTCTTAAGCAGACTAGATTTCCTTAAATTATTATTTATGAAACATAGAGCACTTAGGAGAGTGAAAGAGTGAAATAGCTGAAAAATGCCGAATGAAGAGATTGCTCCAAGGTTAAGACTAAACGGTTAATGTCTCAATAAATCAAGTCGTACGGATGGGTTTAGAGATTGGGAGCATGCGTAGGCGACTTCCCACTCTTCTCTATGAATCCCGATACGTGGATAGAATGCGATTCATCAAAGATAACCTACTATTGCTCCAAGAGATCAATTCCATCGGAGGAACTAGATGCACTTAAACGGGTATCGCTTTCATAAACGACGTTTTTGAAATGCAGAGTGGGACTGTACGATGGAATGCGTTATGTCCCCAGAGCCGTTGACTTAAATGGCAGCATTCAGCATCAATTACAATTCACATGGAAATGAAACGAAGGAGAGATAACTTTCCTTTAGTGCCTGAATGTCGAGCAAATTTTTAGAAAGAAGACAGAAGTACAGTCGAGGTGAATTTATCATTCGGTGCATTAGGCGCTAGCTTAGGGCGAAACCACTGAGGAGGCCTAGAAAGCATCTTTTGGCGGTTTTTAAGGGCAAAATCTCTTGGTGGGCCCTCAAAGTTGCCCTTGCAACTAGGGCCTCTGATTGCTGAAATACGCCCCTGAGTGCACAATACTAAGATCCTTACTGTCCCGTATCGGGATTATCAGTGATCGAATGGCAGAATCAAACGGGTTAGAAGCAGAGGCGCAAATGACATTTTGAAAATATCGCCAGATAAACCTTTCAAAGACCTTTATCGCTAGATAAAACCTTTCAATTCAGAAAAAATACAGCTGCAATATAAATTAAATATATATTAATAAAAGTATGTTAATAAAATGAAAATCTATACAACAAGAAATCAATATCAATTAATGCTAGACTTAGACATTATACAACAGTATTTCGCCCAGAAGCGCTATATGCTGCAGAATGTCTTACACTAAGAAAATTATGACTGAAGAACTAGAAATCACCGAAAGAAAAATATTAAGAAATATACTCGGGCAGGTTAAAAAGAGGAACAATGCAGAAAACGCAATAGCGAACTTTATACACGCATTGAGAAAATCATTTGTATCATTTTGTCGGCAGACTGCATGTTTTCTTAATTCGTGTATTTCTGTTAAATAAAAAATTATAAAATATTATTATCATCATCTTTTAATCTTTTTATTCCAAATAGCAACCAATTACATTGCACAACAAGTATACAATATAATTGATTACACATCCCATGATTGATATAACAAGCCAGCACTTTTTTCAATCACGAAATCGCTGCGTAAACAGTGGCAACGTGGGAGATCGCAAGGCATTAACCATATGATCCTGAATCACATGCCAGTACAGCAAGACTTAACGACGTAATATTTCATTATAAAGTGATTACGCCAAATCTCCCTTTTCAGCATAAAATAGTGCAGAGAGCGAGAAAGGCAGGCTCATGGATTCCCACGCCGGCGATGCAACATTTTCGCCGATTCAGCCGCTAAGAAATGAATCAACTATTTTCATTTATTTTTGGTCCCACAGGCACTCGAAGTAAGATGGATTTCGCAATGAAAACAATTCTCCCATTTCCAGAAGAAAACTCATTTCACGGATGAACTGAGAAAAGATCGCACGTTCCAGATAAATTAGTAAGACCGGCCGAAGGCAGTTAAGCCAAAAATAAGAGCAAATTTAAACCAGATCCTATTCAGCGATGGTCAATAACAGCATTGATCTTGGTCGTCACTCCTAGACGTATTTTACGAAAAGTGGATTTAAAAGAATATCAACGCAAACATTTTCACTAAGTTATTTCACTGAATCTTTTACAGGGCATCGAACCGTCAAATTTTAGTTTTAGATAACAAATATAGTTCCGGTTTCCCTTTTCCCACCAATGTCGGAGCGATGTGAACCAGATTCGTTTCGCTCCATAGCAAAATCTTATTCTGTGGAAACTTTGTTTTATTATTTCTTGCTTTTTCATATGCGCAACATTAAACTTAATTTGAAAATAAGATTTAGTAATAGTTAGTTGTAAGTAGAAGTTACATATATTAAGTAAACTTTCCTTCAATTAAACTTGAATAAAATGTAAGTTGTTGGGAAATGAACATCGAAAATATATAAATTCACTCCGACAAAAATATGGGTATATTAGGGTCTCGATTACCGGTTCGATGCCGTCTATGAAAGAATTTCACGTTGTAAAAGATAAAGTAATTATATTCTAACAAAAGTGTTATCCATAAGGTTACAGCAATAACGAGCATTTTTTCCGCTTCATTCTGGCTTTATGGGGTAAGAATGAGCAAAATACCTCACTCCTCACCTTGCCTAGTATACCACATTCCCTCTCCAACGCATATTGTATCTAAGGGTGAAGGGGTTTCAGACACAAGCTCCCCTTCGAATTGAATACTGTACAGATATGCGAAGCTCTAAAATGACAAATTCTCTAAGGAGAGAATGACTCAGTAATCGTTGAGAGGTAGACAGCTTAATTGGCATAAAAAATGAAAAGAAACTTTCCAAACTGCAACACCTGCAACAACAACAATACTTCCGGGGAGCAGTAATGGACCATTGTTATTCGAAAATGCAATCCTAATGGACGACGAATGCTCTCCTAAAATTCATCGCGAGATATTTCAGACCCCCCAAGGCTCCTAAAAATAGTAACGAGGCCACACGAAGGTGAAGGAAAGAAGCTGATCGTTAACTGCCTCCAATAAATCAAAGATGGAAAACTGCATCGGAGGCTGGAAAAGCACGTTCGCTACGCACAAATCAAACCATTCGCCGCCAAAGAAACTTAAGCAGCTCCGATTTTTCACCCTCGTTGTTTCTTCTGCGCCTACACTGATTTCTCCACTTAACGCAACGGAATAATGCTGAATTTCTCTTCTGCAATACTCTTCCAGAATACGAACTCACCCTTTATGCTGACGGAGCTGCAAATGTCAATTGCCTGACTTTCTTTGGGGGAACAAAAATAGTTCTATTCGATTTCTCCGGTAAATGGAGCTAACCGACACGAAAATTGATGCCAATGGCAAACCTCCATCTCAACAGTATGATGAATGAATACGTACTATGCATTTGCGCTCCATATATTGACCCACTGAATATTTTTCATTTGTATTTTGGTAGAGGAAATTGTACTTGTGTCTTCGTCTTGTTCATGGCTGTGATGATATCAATGCTACTGAGGTGTAATCGATGATTGATAATGTCATTCACAGACTGTTATAAATAATCACACATAGATACTATCATTTTGCTGCATTTACGTAGGCTTGAACGACTTAAAGCATTCTAATTCAGTAAGGAAAGCTTGTGGAAACGATGGAGGGTTTGGTATCCAACTAGTCTTCGGATTGATTGTTGAAATGAGAAATTCTGCTGTAAATTCCACATAACCTTTAATACACTATCGGTTTCGTCACCGTGCGACATCATCAGGTGGTTTCGGATTTCAATTTGGATTGATTATTCTACATACAAACAATATTCGCAGCATTATGTATGTAATTCTAAGTACTTAGTTGATTGGTGTTACAGTTACATGAGAAACTGTTAGATTTAAATAAATGTCGTCCTATAATAATAATACTCACAACAACAAGAAAATGAATTTATCAGGACGATATCGAGACTTATTTATCTCGAGATATCTTCTTACAACAAACCCTTAAAATTCTGAAAATAAGAAGAGGGTGAGGAGGGGTAACCGACAAACTGTCAACTTTCAACGTTTATTTCAATTACATATATACAAACAACAATGCATACCACTGTATATGTCAGAAATTACTGTCAAGTAGGGCCACTACACAACTATATAACTAATATGGATTAGGCTTTCGGATAGCGGAGAAGAAATTACGCACTAAAAAAAATTACGCCTTTTACTTTGGCTCAAAATAGTGATCGGAAAAAATGATTTTCTAATAAATCGCGCTACCAAACAATGCACACTAACTTGGCCCGAAAAAAGTATTGTGAATGTTTCACTAACTATACGAAAAAGAAATACCAACCAACTACGAGACTAAACAATGACGAGATATGAAAACAGAAAACGATCAGAGAAACCGAGAATATCGATTAAATACTAATAAACAACTCCATGTTTATTCCTTGCAATACTAAACAACGAAGAATTGTCGAAAAATATATCCACGTCTGGAGATATTTTTTATCGAGACGACCTAAAATGCATAACAAGATTCTGATCGTTTAAGTTTCACCATACTTTACACAGAACTATTGCACTACTGAACAGCGAATCGGAAAGGTCTTACAATAAAAGTAGTTACAAATTTACTATCGACACAGGTTGTAAAACACATTTAATCTTATAATTTCATTATCGGTAAAGTTTTTCTTGGCGTAAAGGCAAGCTAACGATGGCTTCAAAGGCGTTGAATTCGAAAGAAAAAAAATAATAAACAAGGGAACGATATAAACAAAGACTATGCAGCAGAATAGTAATTGCATACTTACTGTACAAAGAGTTTAAGTAGTTGACATGAAAATACATGGCTTCGCCTCATGTTTCTCGCATATAATTACTCAATTAACTGACGAACATGCTTCGCTACTTTCAGCTTCAGAGAATGAGAAGTTCATATGGTACTGCGAGAACATTCACCGTATATCTCAAAGAAGAAATAATTACCATAAAATTACAATCCGATTAAAATTCAAACAATCAGTACATACACATCCTTTTCTGTATACATGGTGCATACTCAACGTGTAGATAATTCGACGGTTTTTCTCACACTTTTGCGAAACAAAACGAAAAATCCCAGCGGTTATGATACACTCCAAATTACATTCCGTTAATAACAGGAGGTTGATTAACACATTTTAGGGCACATCAACCTAATACACGTAGATGTGTTATGATGATGTATTCTGCTAAGTTTTAATAACGATTAAATCTACCATCCCTTTTTCCAACGCTTACCACTTTGTAATGAAGCATTGATGATGGCATTTATAAGGAAATAATTAATGCACATGATTGTATATTGCATCTCAAGTCCAATTGGTATTGAGAATAATAGCATGTTAGATATTTAGCTTGATACCTTTATAGTTCTATGTTCTTTCGTCGAGGTTACTTCTGTGAAAATTATGAAGTAATAGTCTTAAATTATACGTCGTCAGACATTGATGATTTACCACCTCTTGTAGAAATTACGATATATTCATATTTGGATTGAGATAACTAATAATAAACGATAAGTTTTCAATATATATCGATAATAGTCGATAAAATCATCGAACAACTTATTTTCAGGTTAGATCTTGATCATATCACAAATCTACACTGGAGCAACGTCGTTAAAATTTCACATCAAATGAAACATAGAGGAGATTGTCTTGTCAACGCCCCCCATATATTTTGTTATTACTTCTCTTGAATCATATTCTAATAACGCAATTCAGTAATTAAGGAAATCGATATGATTAGTAAGCAAATGAACTTGACCTTAGTAGTAAATAATACAAAGCAATAACTAGCAACCGTGAGTAATTATATCTCGCCTGCTTATTTCTTAGGATTTTACAATTTTAAACACGTATTGCTTGTTATTAACGCCGTTAATGAATTTTAACAAAACGAATATTGAGAGGCTGACATTATTATTGTTACTGTTAATTTCCTATTTTCATTTTCTGCGAGGTTAGGCCCTAAGGATTTCACACCTACCTTCTCAAATCATTACATAGTCGTAACTACGTAACTCAGAACAATGGCTAAAGAATATATTTAACTTACGTCCATCAAAATTATACCACAACATAAAAACAAACACTGAAAATTTTAGGCTGAGGGAAACAAAACTCTGAAGGTTCTTGGGGAAATACATACGGAAAGCTTTCGATGACGAAAATAAAATTCGGCTATTAAGTGTAAAAGTTCGTTGCTTGGATATAAAACCAGGGAAATAGGAAACTGAAACTAGGTTACTAGATTACGAAGATCTTCTAATACCGTTGCTCTATACTTCCAAACTATTCCCTTCGACAACTTACTAAAGAATATGCATGGGGGGCGTTGGCGGCTAAGCAATACTTCCGACCGAACGGGTTCTTTGAAGAATTCCAACAGACGCACCGCCGTACTTGAGGGGCTCTCACGTTTTTAACATACGGCAGCTACCCTTGGGAAGATTCATGGCCCTCGTCTCAGACAGGCGGCTCCGTGAGTGTAGCAGAAGTATGTCGCTTAAAGTTTTTGCACCCTGAGAACCGTATCGCCTATCGAAGTACGTTGGAACTCCATTTACGTGCGTTTCTCCTCTTTGGAGGCGGAGATCTTGAAATATCAACGCACTGGAGCAAGGAGACAGCGAGGCGGAAGGGATTTTCCCTTGGGTGACCTCCACGCGTGAATCACGGCACCGCTTTCTTCGCAGTTTAAATGACATGCAAATAAACGCTCTTTCGATTCTTTGGGATATGTCAATGATTTGCCTTAAACGACCTCTACGAGAGATCTTGCATGCATAAAGGTGGTAGCTCCCTCTTAAGAAGACAATTCTTTTGTTTGAAATCACCAAGGAAACTGACTCGCCGAATATAGAATAATCGCGATGGACTGCCATTGACAGAAAATTGACCTAAGGCCGTATCATTCCACTAGTCTGAATTAAGTTATAATGATTTGCAATCTAATTTGATAATACTGATTTTAATGGAGTAGCTGTTCAATCAAAACACGCTCAAACCTGTCAGAGTTCTAAAGTGAAAACTTTTGGGAGAGAATTGCGAAGGGTTTAATGTAATTTGAAAGGCACAAAAATTTTTCTGTCGTTAAGCCATCTTTGGAATGAGATTCCTAACTTAGTTTAACAAAGTTTTTATTATACTATACTATAACTTCTTAGAAAGTCATCTCTTACCAATTAAATATGTGGGCCAATGTGTGAGAGATGACCTGTTGAAGCACTTAAAAAAATTACTACTGCCACTATGACTCAAAGAAAAATGCGAAGAAAGTCAAGCGTTGACTAAAATATGAGTAAAGATAAAATTCAATAATAAGTTTACATAAAGAAAATTTTAATTCCAGGCATTCAAGTGGTTCGCAAAAAACTGAATCGTACATAGTCAAATAATACTGATATGGAGAAAATACCGACTGTAAATACTTACTTGACTTTACTTAACTTTACATTTTTCTTAAAACCTATCGAAATTTCCAAACAAATTACATTAACACATGATTAACTGACGTCGAAAGTAAATAATGAAATTTTTAAATTCCTCTTTCAAATGTTCTAAATTCGACATATGAAGTTTCTGAAAAGACAGCTATATCAATAAAAGATAAACATCCCTTTCATACGTAAACAGGTAAAAAAGTCATTGGTGGCTACAAAAATAGAAACGGAAAAAAAATATTATACGTAAAATTTACACTTAAATATTGTGCATTGGAGATTTTAATTTGCCCTAAACCGCCATCTCGTGATGACCTTACGTGAACGAAATATCATTTCGACCACAGACTTGCATCAAAGAACTCGAAGATGTAATCAGTAATTAAAATCTTCGTAAAGTTATAGCTTCCAAATTCCAAACAATAGTTTGATTCTCAATTCCCTAAGGATTCTAAAGAATGTGGCTTAAGCGATAAAAAAACAGCATTTAATACAAAAATCTAATAGTATCCGACTGCGAGCAGTAATTAAAGCTTTATTATGAAGCGAGGTAACCGCCTAAAGAATGGGTAAAGAACCAAATTTCTTTACTCAGAAACGATATTTTTCCTTACTTGGAAATCATTCGTTTCCAATCGCATTCCAATGAACCGCGACCACCGCTTTGGCGTCACCGAGGCAGTCTCCGGCGACACTGATCGTGATTAATAGCAAAGAATGCGTTGCCAAGACACTTTCAGTATATAAACAGCGGCTTTGTTTCGATCTGGGCCAGACACACATTTAAAAGCATTTGTTTTCTTTATTTTTCCAGTCCATTTGGTACATGACAGCTGAAAGCTTATTCTTGATGCTCTGGGGAAGATCTTCCACGAATAAAACGAACCTCGAAAAAGACAAAAGAGAAATGAATTGAAAGCTTGGTGGATAAATTGGAAGAGTTGCGCGGTAGAAAAGGGCAAGGGGATAGATAATGGAAGAAATTATCGACAGTAACCAAGCTTCCCATAGACACGAACTTGTAGTCGATAAACAGTTAATAAACGCCAGGAGAGGACTTAAGCAATCAGAAACTCTGGACGTATTGATCAGATTGAGGCCACCACTATGAACTAAGAGCAAAAGTTCGAGTTTTTCATAAAATATACAGGCATACATTCCATAGAAATCAGTCGCTGCACTGCGGAAGGAATAAACAAACAAATTTTGAATTGCAAAGTGCAGTATTTCTATAAATTACGATGAATTCTGGATACTATTTTTACGTTAAATAGTAATGTAAACAATTTAATATATTCTATAAACATATTATGTAAAGTTACTCAACAAATACAAAATTCATCCTTGATGCAGAAAACCAGAACAATTTGTTTTTGAGAATTTATCAGTACTGTCTTATGGAGGCCCTAATGTGGATTAGGCCCTCAGCTACAGCTTATTGAGTCTTATTAAAAATCCGCCCCTGATTAACGCAGAGTTTTCCCATTTAATTTTACCTCATCTCGGCATACGACTAATAGGACCCCGAACGATTATTCGGTCTAAAATTTGGAAATAAAAACATAAAGAAATACTGATCAAAGTAAAGCATGTTGAGTTCAGGTGTTGATTTTATTCTGCTTTGGGGAAAGGAAGAAGTAAACTTCTAAGGATCCTGTTAATAAGGAACTTTACTGCGGGACGGGCTTCGTTACGTGCTAACCATTTCAGACAAAACGTCACGGAAATAAAACAAAATTCACCTAAATAAATATGTAACCAAACCAGGGTCGAAATAAAATTTTCACTTAGTGGAATCTACGACGTTTAACTGAAACTTTCTCCGTAATTTCAAAAAGAAACGTCGTCGCAAATTCCTTTAATTACTCGCATTCGTGACGCACTCTTAACGGATGCCGCTTTTCAGGAGAATTAAAAAATAGACCGCGTGCGGCTCGTTGGCCGCACATTTCTCACCCCTTCCAGATGAGGAAGCTATGAGAGAGAGTCAGTCAGAACTACGATTGCACAAGAATACCTATTCATTTCATTCTGACGAATTTAAATCCTCCCGCAATAAATGTGCTTCGTGACGCATGAATCTAGACAGGAAAGGAAAAAAACCACGAAATTATGAAGTAATTTCTCTCCCCGAAGCCTATTGAAGGACAATGCACTACGTGACATGCAGTATGATATAAATAATTTTTAACAAAAAACTGACGAATCCAAAAGCAGAAATCTGGTTGTTACGTCAATATCGAATCGGAGAAAACTATTTTAAGAGCCTAAGTGCAATCGATTGGTAGTTGAGACTCCCAGATAGCATTCCTAATTTTACCAGATTTTCTAATTACGAAAATTAAAATAAAATTTCCAGTTTAAAACCTTTAAAACGGCGCTTGATTACAATCTTGAGACATTTCAAAACTAACGCATACTTAATGTTATTAATTGTTACTTGCATCGTGTATGACTACTTTCACTAGAAATTGCCAATCTTCCTCGCATTGAGATGTCATAATTGTCTCTGAAGCAAAAAAGGAAGCGAATCGAATCAGTGCGTTTCAATCATTTGTCCTCGTATTTGTACGCAGCGTACGTGACTCGCCCTTGTGACACCCGTAAGAAGCGCTAAAGCTGAATCCGAGCAGCAAAACAAGACTTCTTGTCTTTCATCCGCTGGGCAAACCACAACCACAGAGAAACACACGCAAGATCATTTGTAGGGCGAGGAGAAACTAATTATTTCTCAAGGGACATTTGCAGGAGGAAGTAGGTCTCGTACATATGACAGAAAGCTTTGCTTTCGGGGAATTCCTTGCTAAAATGGGGAAAGATAAATGTTCGTTGAATAAATGGAGCAAAAGAGGATTAATACGCTTAGAATATAAGGTCAAAGAGTATGTTCCGCAAGTATTAAAAATCATCCTTTTTAATCTAGCTATTCTAAATTATTACGAGAGGCAGTAAATACTAAGAAGCTTGTGACTCTCGCACTCACTTCCACTGTTTCCAAAATGTATCTAAAGCCAAGGGTTCTATAAGGTAATGTTTAAGTAACCCGTCGTGCTCTTGTAAATTACGCAATATGAAACAACCTAAAATTTGTCCGACTTTGATTGAAAACTTGAAAGGCTTTCTCTTTTCTTCTTTCTCACATTTGACATATGGGATGCTTCTGGTAAATCTCGTTTTTTTTATTTGGAATAACGACAATCTTGGAACGGATTACAGTTGTTAACCATGGTACCACTGTATAAGGGATAGCATCGAGGGACCATAATCCCCACCGGTGTGCCGCGATACACTGCTTTTCCATAAGCTCTTGGTGTGCCGCCTAATTTCCGAGGGAAACATTTTCTACAAATTGTGCATCATTCATAAGCTTTATTTTGTTAGGTATTTCGTCGACCATTGGGATTTTAGGGGAAAATTCTAAAGCACGGGGATACCTTATTCCTTTACGCGCTATTATTTTTAATGTGTGGTTCAATGGGCTCGATCTGTAGCACAGTACTAAACCGGTTTGTCTCGGTATAGCGATGGACAGTAAGGAAGCTCTTTGCGAGTGATTTCCAAGGGTAACATCATCCAACAAGGGTTTTTGGGAACCCTGTCATGCGCGAAATCAAGCAACAATAGATCTCCAATTTCATTAAGACTAACTACTAAACTAAACTACGCCATTACTTTCCAAGAAATATACAACGATAACTTCGTGTAGCAAATTCAAAAGATCATATCCGCCTCGAGCGAAAATTCTGGATGCGCCTCTGTACACGAACTAAGAGAAAGCAGTTAAACGAATGTAATGCAACGAACGCATTTCAATCATCCAATATTCCTCCTTATTCTAACGAATTAAGGACACACACTAGGAAAGAAGACCAAAATCGACTTTACATGTGTATAAGACGGATACAGCTTAAAAGTCTACACCCTTGCGGGACCTTCTTGAGTTTTTTCAAGGATGAAAATAATCCAAAAATAAAGCACGCAGTATGATGGGAAAGCCATTTTCGAGAGAACTATCCACGGTCGTTATTCTGGGCTCAAATTAAAGCAAAATAAACTAACTAAAAATTCACCACCAATAATTTTCCTCGTAGGATGAGAATTTTCCCCGATATTTGGCAAGATGTCGACACGAAAATATTTTTTTTTTGAAAAACTGCTTATTTTTTTAAAGAACTGTTTCTCGAAAAGTTCCACGAAGTCACGCTTGAACATGTCAATTTTAAACAAGTGGAAATGGAGATAAACCACGGAGGCCCAAGTGAGAGTTCTTTCGTTAATGCGTAGTAACGACCGCGGAAAGATTTAAACCGACAGTTCTGTGAATCATTACATCGCTTCCGAAAAGAATGAAAACTTCCGCCGCTAAAATAGGTTCGACTGTTCCAGAAACTTTTCCAAAATCCATGGAGCGAAAAGATAAAAGCGGCGAGTGACTTCATGTGGAAAACCAATCAGATACGGCCCTAAAATTTGAGATAATGCTTATTTTATAAAACGTAAAATAAGAGAAGCCAAGAAAAGTATAAAACTTAAGGCCACGAGAATGATGGCATAGAAAATTGCGAGAAGATCCTTCAACTCCACAAATTTGTAATTAAATTGAAGGGTTCTTCCTTATTACCCTCATTTATGGAACAGAAAATGAATAAATACAAAATACTTATGACTTTTTCGTATGCACCGACCTCGCTGCACGGCATCGAACCGTTTTCTGTTTTATTCATTATAGCTTTTTTTCTAGACACTAAATTACACTAAATGTTAAGATTAGTATTACGCAAAGGTTTTTCTGTTACACTATATAAAACTTAATAAGTTTGCTGCAAGCCGTAGTTGAATATGTTTAGCAAACGTTCCTCCAATGATACTTGAATAAAGTGTGCATTGTCGGGCAACGATAACCGAAACGAAATAGATAAAGGTTTTCGGGTTCGGTTTTCTTTCCAGCAAAAGGCGGTTTTCGGTTATGGTTCGGTGCTTTGCCTCGGAGGTGTAATGATTAGAACTTGAGATTTCCAACGCTTAAGTCCCGGGATCGAGTCCCGAAAAACAAGGGTTCTTCCTGGATGGGTCATAGCTGTTTGTGTTTATCATCTGTATTGTATTTCTTGAAAGTAATAGAACGCATGCAATTGGGGATATCTGTATCCGTTAAATAAATAACTATCAACAATAAATAACAATCTGAAAGATGTATGATCAACAATTGTTATTATTACAGTAAATGTGTAACGATAACGCTCTGTGTTGAGTAATAACATCTCAATTGCCTATCTATGTGACAGAGCATCAATAATAATACATATCACGACTAAGTTTAAAGCCTTTATGCTCAAAATTAATTGTAACTAAGCCTCGAATCACACTACTACTGCATGACTTTTTAAAACAGGATTTTAAAGAGGAACATCAAATTTCATGAAATAAACCTAAAAAGATAATTTTTTATGATTACCAAATATAACAAATTATTAGAATTGTGAAACTTCCAAGGAATAATTAGTGGTATTACAAGGGGTTATCGATACATAAATGAAGCTAAAGAGTTTCAAAACACCTTAAAGGTTGCGCATTACTGATTTTCGATGATTCAAAGACAAATTCAGATACGGATATAACACTCAATATATTATTATTATATAGATACGCAAATTAGGTGTACATTGATTACGAAATAAAAGGTATTTCTTGAATTTATGCGGAATGAGGGAAACCTTTAACTCGAGGAAAAAATACACGATTTTGACAAAAAGGCAACGAACTTTAAGGAAACCCTATCAATCCACACATTTCGACCGGTGAGCTAAAATTTTCAGGCAGTTCATCAAATTGAAAAGCATAAAAGGTCCCGTGGAAATTGAGCGTGTAAATACCGTCATTTTTGAATCCATTATGGGCGGAGATATTTCCAAAAGCGGCGTAAGATATGGCATTCGGAAGGTCGCGCACATTTCCCTGTCCCAGTGCTCTCTATCCCAAATGTCAACCACGTGGGAATGGGAGCGTGAAAACTGCGGGGGCGGGCCACAGATGGCTCTGAAGGTTACGGCGTTCGAAACAATGGGGTGATTATGAGGAATACTCGGATTAAGGCACGAGTCGACGCAATTTCAACACGATGATGAACTTATGATGATGCTCGAAGAAATTAATGGGTATAAGGTCACGCCGAGTCCGAGGAGCCCTCTTCCAATTTTTTACGGCTGAACAAGAAAACTTTAAGATTCCATGACGAGACAATGGGGTGTTTAAATAATTGTCGCCGGTAATAAGGTATTGATGCAAATTTATAACTTTGTACTGTGATGTATCGTTCGATCAATGTGTACTTGTAATTACCGAACTCTATAATACCTATTTTAATATAAAATATTTATGGTAATTAATATTTTGACCAACTAGTACTGCCTTTTGATATATGCACTCTTTATTAATTCTATATTATCATGTATATTACACTCATAACCTTTTATTTGCGATATTTTATACTTTTTAAGTATCTTCATTTGTGATATCTTATAATTTCTTGAAGTTATGGGTAGGAGAGGCCTAACCTCGCCAAAAGGGTTGAATAAATAAATTTATCTCAAACGATTTGCGATATTTGATACGCTTTGCTCCTGAGACATTCTTAATTTTATTTTTTTGTCTTTAACAAAGTGAGTATATCCAATTAAATAAATAAATACAATTACGATTGTTATACCAACATTATACTCTAAAGACTGATTAAGAAGTTGTTGTTACTTGATAAGAACCTGGGCTAAATGATTAAACAAATTCCTTTCATGGTAACGCTACCTTATTTTAAATTTTATCATATACACAGTGAAGCTTTGGGAAATTAACCTTTACAAATCCCGTTCATACGATCGGGGATGAATGTAGAAAAAGCCAATGCTCTCCGAAATTGTGACGAATCTTTAATTATTAACCAATAAGCATGGGGAAGCTAATTTATCCTGGGTTAACAAGCAACAACAACCCCTAAATTTTAAACATTGAGAACACCACTACGATGTGAACACAGTAGAAAGAAGAAATGCATTTCTTGGATTAAATGTATTCAGCATCCTACATTCCTCTTTTGGGGCAATTTATTTTTATAGAAATCGGTATTGGATGGCATTCCAGAGTATGCAATGACAAGAAAATAAGTAAAAACGATATAGTATTATTCAAGAGTACTTTAATAACTAGTTACTCTCGGTCCTGAAAGTCATATTCTTACCGTTGCAGCTCTACATCGAATCCGTAAATAATAAGGGTGGTTTGGTGAATGCACACTTACCTGAAAAGAATAGAAATTGCCATTAATTATAATATAGAGAAAAAATGCCATGACAACAAGAAATTTTAATTTAATATTATACATGCACTTTAGAGAAATGTTTTCTGACCTTTATGGTCTAAAGTCCCATTTCCCGTGTTCTCAAGACAACCCAAAGTCCCTAAATTTGCAGAGTACGTTTTACTGGTTAATTTAAATCGATATTTCACGTATCTTTGATGGAGAGCAGTAAAGTCACTGAAAGACCGATTCGCAATAAAGAAAAATATTACAAAAATAGAAATCAACACGAGTATAATAAAACGACATCAACTTGCTGGAGTTCCACCACCCAGGCTTGTAAATCTCTCTACCGAAACGCGTTACACCGGTTTAGAAATACTGCCGCGTCTAGATTTTCCGTTTGTAGAATTGTACCACGATGCGTTACTCAATTACCAAGCCGTTACTGCACTATACTGGATTTAAAACAGGTCACTCAGTTAACTTAGTTAGATATTATAAGCAATATATTTAACCCTTGAAAAAGCTACAAAAATATTTACAATATTCTTCCGAGTGATCAATGTATTGGTATAATTGTTCAATATATATATATTATGATTACCTGATATTTGCCTATGAAAAACAATCAAGGATATATACAGAAAAAAGACCAAAATCGACCATACACGTATATATGATGGGTACAGTTTAAGAGTCCACATCCATGTGGGAAAAACTTAAGTCTTTTTTAAAGATGAGAATGTTCCAAAAATACGTAGTAATACGATATACGATGGGAAAGTCATTTTCGAGAAAACTATTGGGCCTACGGTCGTTTTTCTGGGCTCGAGTTAAAGCAAAATAAGTTTAATACCAATAATTTTCCTCGCGAGAAGAGTACTTTTCCTAAGAATAATTCCAAAACGTCCTTCGTATTTTCCACAAATTTATTTAAACACGACCGGTTTCGACCAAGACGGTCGTCCCAGCCCTTTTTATGAATACCTGATACACGGCACACATGACCAAAACGAAAATATTTCACTCTTCTGAAAAATAGTCTATTTTTGAAGAACTGTTTCTCGGAAAATTATGGACATAAGGAGCTTAATTTAGACTTATATTGTAGCAAATTTTATCTAATGTAAAAATGGATGACTTTTCTGAAGAGCGTATAGTTTAGAAGATATTGAGAAAAACAGAAAAACGGGCAAAACTTTCTTTGGTTTTTGGGTATTGCGCAGCTCGCAACGGTCTTTCGAAGCTGCAAACCTGGTTTCTTACTCTCGGCATAGGTCCTGACAACACATTAAAAAACTACATGACCTTTCGCAAGACCGGATGCATAAATTGACTGGCCTGCAAAAGGTCGATAGTCATAAAAGCTTGCAGACTCTGATCTAGATGTACCAATCTCAGAGCTTTTACAACAATGGATTTGCAGGAGGGGTTAAAGTCTTCGGTCACTCGGTCGCCATCCGATGATGGAGAGATTAAAAGTCTCCGAGGATAAGCAGAGGAGATAGGAGCGACCGCGCCGACCGCGGATGTCTGTAATTCCACACCCACGCAGAAAGGGGGGGGGGCAATCTGCGCCGGAGAAAATAACAGATGAAGGGAGAATCGCCCTCATCTTGGTGCATCGCGGAACTCCATCTCGTGAGATGAAATCCGAGAGAGGATCCAATATCTCCGATGGGTACTTATAGCCTTTTCTCCGAAGGACAAGAATGGGGGTGGCATATGGGAAGAATATGATTGGATTTCTTCCTGGGATTACGATGAGTCCGGTTTACTAATCTCCGCGAAGGCTGAAACTTAGTTACGGAAGAATTTCTAAATCGATTATGTGATTGGTTTGAGGGTTCTCTGAATAACATCTACCAATACAAAGCCACCGATACAAATACTATGAGATGCTAACGTAATCTGGGTAACTCAGAGACCATTAATTCTGACTGTAGTTAAATTCTATCCTATCTGGCCGGACTTCGTGGAAAGACTGAAGGAATAAAAAAACCTTTGTGATGTCCCCAAGATGGTTATCTTGTGGATATTACATTTTTTCTTATTCCTTCTGACTGTAGTTGTTTCTTATGTTAACAATACTACGTAGCTGTTGTGTTCGGGAGATGGGTATCCAGCAGTTTACCAAAGTTTGGTTACTTATGTTTAATGCTTTCTTGGGCTGACTCTGTACATAAATCCACCCAGGCGAGCACCCAGGAGGCAGGTGACGGGCTTTAACCCCCCTACCCCACAAAGTCGGTTAAAATGTTAACGTCTTTGCGATTTCTATTGTTTTAGCCAGTTAGTTTTATTTATCATTGTTAAAGTGCTGCTCGAGCGATTTCTATATACACAGTTTCCTTCACATCTTTTAGCTTTCACTATCAGTTGGTTCGCGCAGGTTTTTCATACTCCCTTCTTTGTGGGTATTTTCCTGTAGTGGATTTTTTTCTAAGATATAACTTAGGCTTTTTCAACCCCACAAATCCTTCTTAAGTTTTCTTCTCTAATTCTACTTGCGAATTTCTTAATGTTTTCGTTAATATCTTTGGCGACAGAAGAAGAGACTTTTTAGTCTCAAGCTCGCCTTAATAAATTATAAAATAAAATAAATGTTTCTTATTATTTCCTCTACTGTACCAAAAGACAAACGAAACATATTCACAAAGATACTACAGCACGACTAATTGGCTTAAAATTATAGATGCACAAATGATATGCTAAATGATATAAATTTTAACAAAGCATATATATCTTCAGGAATTTCCTAAGCGCCTTCAGAAGCATATTTAAGCTATCAGACGCAAAGATTAGAGGCCCCCACTTGGAATAATGAGCAAAAATTCGATTTTTTTGATCAAATACACAAATATACATCCCCTAAAAATCTCAGTCGCTTTACCACGGCAAGAATGAACAAATAAGTATTGAATTATAATTCATATTAGTCTTTGCATTATAATGAATAATGGATAGATGTTTTTACATTATATAGGTAGTGAAACAAGCATTGCATTGATACATAATATACATTATATAGTGACAAAGTATTATATAAATATATTATGTAGACTTACTCAACAAACAATATTTTTAAGCGAAAAAGATGTTATCGATGTATTCTAAGCAGTCTCATTGAGGCCCCCATAAAGTTAAGGCCCTCAGCAAGCACCTATTGCGCCTAATTAAAAATCCGCCCTTGATCACCTTAGTACATTAGAGGGAAAAATGAAAATTTAAATCCCGATTTCTCTTAACATGAACTTCCTCGAATCAGTACTAATTTTCCTCTCAAAACAGTAATAATATATGCTAATGCGCATCAAAAAGAAGTGAGGCTAACCATTCTACAACGATAACCATTTAGCAACAGCCAGAAACATGATAATTAAGGGATGACGCGTGGATTGACTCAGAATTTTCAAAGCCGCGATGAAGTAACGATTCCGTAAGGAGAGCGTAGGAGGAAATTCCCGATCCACTCCCTCGTGCGTTACGGAAAAGCGATCTTTGCATGCACCGCTGAGATTTAATGAGGCAACCGCCGCTCCCGGATAAGCACACCGCAGCCCACGCGGGGGAGGGCACTGTCGCTGTATCAGATTGCCAATATTGCGCTCGACCACAGACGGCCATGCACGACGAATGCCACGAGAAACCCAATACATTTCCTTATGCTTCTCCCCACCTATGCTCTCCGTCCTAGCGTAATCGCGTATTTTTTACTTCGCATGCCAGCCGAGGTTGGCGCTGGCGTCGCCACGCCGCAATAACAATTACGAGGTCCGAAATCAATTCTCGCTGCACGGATCTTAAACGCGAGAGGAATTGCATTCGAGTGCAATTACTGCCACTCACTTAGCTATCGTTCGATTTGCTCGATTCGACGAATGAATTACGCATGAGATGGTGACGAGGAAATATTTCCCTGGTTTTGATTAAAATTTGAGTTGAAACCTGACGACTTCCGGTGTGGAGGCCAATGGACTTAATTTCGCGAGAATTTCCGTTTCAGCTGCGATCGAAACTGAAAAATTACGTTATCTGCTAGTGACGTTGAAACGGCATCCTGGAAAATGTAGTGTGCGACCAAATCCTCCCGTGAGTTCAAACACGAGGTCGGTTGAGTAAATGATGAGTGAATAAGTCAAAGAAGATTTATGAAACAATCAATGATTGAAGATTTATATACAGTTTTCTCATCCAACATCCCTCACGGATTCCACACATTCGAGTAAGAAGAGAAGAAATCGAACAGCGGCACTTCCATCATTCTACTGAATACATTAAGAGGTAAACAATTAAATTTGAATGTGTAATATGCCTATTTTTCCCATAGAAAAATAAAATAGAAATGCGACGCTATTCCGAAAATAGTAACGGTTGCTTAGAGAAAAGACAGCAGGTACATTAGCTTCGTTAGTATACTTCGATAATAACTTTAGATTTCATACACAGGGCCTTACCGTTATGAGAGGCGGCGAGAACGCCTCAAGTGTCTCTCAAATAAGTTATTTCATCATTGATTATTGTTAAAAATTAATTTGTTTCCCTCGTGGAGTGCTAAAGGGAGGATTGCTTTTGGAGCTAACAACTACTAGCAGATATGAAAATATTAATATTTTATAATAGGTATGATACTAAGAGAAAAATTGCAAATTTCATAATGAAGTTCTGTAGTCTCCATTCTTTTCGAATAATTCAAACTTAGTAAAAGTAAAATCGATAGGGAATAGAATTAAAGGTGCCGTACGACAGCTCATTTCTGACTGCGAAATGGCCATGCACGATCACGTATACATAGTTTCCCCAGAAACACAACATTTTCATTTAGATCAACATATGTATTCGGAATATTCATCCTGAACAGGAAGGATTCTGCAATAGACTTTTAAGAAAAGCTTCAAAAATCCGTAGTTTTCAAGCACACTGACCGTTATGAAAATTCCAACCAGCAGAGGTAAGGGTTCTCCGTGGTCGTGCTTTGAATGTACGTATTTCGCCAACTACGTTACCATCTTCAGGAGAGAAGATAACTGACGGTGGTGGGGTTGGTGTGGGGTATTTCTGCCTTTTGTGGTGTTATGTCAATGATGTAAAACAAAACATAAGAAGGTATTGGTCCAAAGCCATTATTCATAATGCGCTCCCTATGCATTATTATTCTTAAATAGCTTGCAAACTATGGTTTTTTTGGAGCTTTTCTCAAAACTCTATTATCACAGCTCTGTTCCTTTCCCTTAGAGATACGGATAGATTTACGTAACAACTGAATCGGTCTTTCGGTCAAAACAAGATCCCCTAAGGTAAACGAACTGGCCACAATCACTATGACAACGTTCGCTAGGGAACGTGCTGCCATAGTTAGACGACTGACCAGGCTGTCGTTGCTCAGATAGTGGAAAGTAGACGAAAGAGACCGCAGCAGAGAAAATAGGATGCGCGTTCTTAAAATAGGAAACGCGCAGAAGCTCTCCATTTTCCATCAACAGGAAAAGGGTTTCCCGAATGCGGTTAACGAAGGAAATATCGCCGAGTAGAATTTTTCCGTTAAAAGAGGAGAACAGAAAGCGTGATTCTTTGACGAAGGAGGCGTTTTAAAATATACCGCCATGGCCGAATTTCTATAGAAGAAGAAAGGGAGATAATTTGAAAGACTGCAGCGGCTGGTGCTTGAAAATGACATGACGTAAGAATATGCACAGTGAGAGGGTAGTTACAACTTATGATCTAAGATAATCTACTTTCATCATGAAAGAAAGTTAAAAGATACGAGATGCACGCAAAGAAAATGCATTCAAAAGGCAAGCAGAAAACATTACGAATAGTTCTAAAGATATGAGATAATCCAGAACCTTACGATGGAACTACATTTTCCTTCAAATTTTTAGGAACAAAACAATAGAAACACACAGCATTTCAGATACCAGCAAAACTATAACATCTTATAGCACTATAATTTGCCGCAACTACATTGTAACGTTTTATTATTATTATTATTATTACATCCGCGTTATAATATGCATGGTTTACAAGCGATTTAAGAGAAAACACGCCAAATAGATTGATTTTAATTTCCCCCCGTTATTTCTTGATTAATCGACGGAAAAATAGAATCCCATCGCTTATTTTTTTACAGACGTTCCGAAATCTTTCCTTTCCTCACAATACAGTAAAATATCTCATCTGTTAATTTAATTCGAAATCGAGGTCAGCCATACGTTTCCTAACGGAGCTAAATATGAGGAATGAAAATCCGCCGAAAAAATTTATAAATTTGATAACTGCAGGCTCAACTTTCTAGAAAGCTAACATGACGCGGCAGGGGAATTAAATTTAGCATCTCCACAGAACAAACTTCTCTATTCGCGAATAGCATATGGCTCAAAATTATTACAATAGTCATTTCTTTTGGGAAAAAATTATGTTGCATGACCCAAAGAAAAATTTAATTTTCGTCGAGAAGTCACGGATTTCGCGAAACAAAGGATGGAGAGAGCGGTAATGGATACGCTCAACCGGACAGACAGATGGACAGGCGGACAGACCGATGTCGACAGGTTATATTTCTCTTGGGAAACGCCTACGAAAATGGGCCGAGGGAAAAAGAAGTCGAGTTTCTCGGGCGAGAGACATTTCTTGCTTCAATACGAGTCCACTTGCAGATCATTACGAGGGGATGGAGATATAGGAGAAGATTATATCGCAATTTACGCATACGGCGGGGAGATGAGAAGTCTGAGATGAGATAGATATGGAAGACACGTGGGATGGAGACACCGACAGAGGGGAAGGAGGGAGAATCAGGGAAAAGGGGGAAAGATAATTGAAGAGAATAACCAAAGCAATTAATAAATTAGTCCAATCAAAATTGATGGAACGCCATACTTAACGTGATGAATTACACCAAGATAGTTTTCTCCGAAAGACTTTTAAAAAAACATTGCTTCGGTGTGGAGTTACACCACCATTAGGTACAGAACCTTCAACAAAAAAAAAACATTAAATACTTACAATGGCGGATTATGGGGAACAAAAATATTCATAAAAATAGAACAGTTACATCTCTTAGCTTACGTAACCAAGGTATTGATGTGAGATTCTGTACCGTGCAACTACATAAAAACCCGTTTCCGTGCTGAATCTATAAGCAGAACTACTTTGTAATTATGATTTATTTCGATAAAAATAAAATCTCAACTCGATAAAAACCTATGAAAGGATGAGGGATTAAAATAACAATTCTACGTGAGAGAAATACCTGAGGACTTAAACACATTATAAAAACAAATAAAGTGAGAAGTTTGGAAAATCTATTTAGCACTACGTGAGTATAATATAATCTATGGGTTAAACGCGTAAGTTAAAAGCGTGCATGGCACAGTGAGTTTCGTGCATCAAAGGAAATCTATGAAAATGTATCTGGGAGTGCTGAAGCCGAAAGAGCAACTGCAAAAGTGCAATTCGCAATGTATGCATCAATTAGAAAATACAGCGGAAGAATGAGGAGTAGTATCATAATCCAAAAATGTTTATCCACAAAGAGACAAGCTATGCCGAAAAATAACAACAGAGAAAAATAAAATAAAATTGCTCATGTCACCAACTCTTTATGAAATAATTCTTATTAATAAGTTGCTGCTGTACTTCCTTTCAATGCTTCTTTGGAAGTCCTCGGAAGAAGTAAAATTCATGGCTTTGGGAGGGCAACTTCCACAATAAATTCCGGTTTCACCACTTACCAGACGAATTTCTGAAGCGTTCACATCCTTGAAAGCTAAACCTACATGATTCCATCGGAATACAATGAAGAAATTACAGACATCGGATGAATAAATATATGCCGGTTATTATGATTATGAGATGGGTCCGATGGAGGTGACAATTTCGTCACCATTTCACACTATAATAGACCCTAATCACGTTGAAATTTTTTCTTTATTTTGACTATTTCCGCTCATTCTTACAGTACATCAAACAAAACACCGAAAACTTGCAAATTAATGCGGAGATAAAACACGCGATGGCATCAGACGCGATTAAAGAGAGGAAATGATATAATGAAAAGTACATAATGGTTGTGCAAGGTGGTAGAATAATTTAAGGGGCAGCTAAAGTATGGGGATAGGAGAAGTGGAAGAACAAGAGGGGAGAGTATGAAAGGAGGAAAGTGGATAGGAGTTGTCATCCTCAATGCCTCCTCCTCCAGCATTTGTGCGGAGACCTAATGCATTTCAGACGGTCACTGCCACTCTTCTAAAGGGGAAAGCGACGGTGGCGTCACGGGGTGGACGCTTCCAACCTTTTCCTTTCAGTTCTCTTTCTGAAGACGTGGACGTCGCCAGCTCGAGCGTGACACAATGGATCCAACGAAAATATCGAACGAATCATCGCAGTGATCGCACAGATTCTACATCGTCCACTTCGATAGTTTGATCAAAATTTATATATCGACCCAAAGTGTTCTAATGATGAGGTAAAATTCACTTTTTTGAACATGATCTCACGAGAAAAGCATTAAGGAAATAAATAATCCTCATTAGTTTGCGACGAATTCCTAGTATATTAACGTCTCTATCCGATAAATCATAAAGAATGCTATTTCTTTTTTAATTTTCGGGAATCAGCTAACCTACTCTAATCGACCAGTTGAAAATTCAAAAGAAGCCCTAGAGAGAAAAATCACGCAAAAATTTGATTCCACTGTCTTGCTCCAAATTATTCAAAACACGCTTTACCGGAAAGAAATATACCGAATGAGATATACATTCAAATCGCGATCTCTTTATAAGATAAGGTAGATGGGAATCAAATACCTATAAACATAAATTATCGCAACATATAAAAAATCATAATATTTCCCATAAATAATGCCATAGAAAAGCATATGTCAAACAAAACAGTAAAAATGACAAGAGAAAATTTCTTTCGAGCCCTGAATTTGAATGCCAATCAGGTCCGTAGTTTTAACTCCCAATCCGTTTCTAAACTAGAAGATAAATATTAACTAACTAAACTACTTCTGCATCTATGAATAAAAATCATTCTACTCTTGCAAAAAAAATTCATTCCATTCCTGAAAAACCATTCCAACATAGGAAACATTTCAAGGGCAAAAAAGGAATTCTTAAGTACAACTTAGGTTTTCGACAGATTAAATCCGTCAGATAACGCCGCTTTTGCAATCATTCGCAATCACTGAGAACGCCACGTGGTAAAAGAAACCCCGAAAGTGCTGATCCTTCGCTTTTGCTTCAAAATTCGTCACGGAAACCACGTTCTTGAAAATCCTCCGTCCATCATTCACGCCTGGATCAACCCAGTAACGTCCTCTGCGATAACGGAAACATCTCCGAAAAAACGTCTGCAGCGGGTTAGTTGCATTCCAGCGTTAAAGTCTCCGTCTCAGAGGTTAGCAGTTACACCTCCCGAGTAATTCCTTTTTTTTTCGAAAAAGTAAGACCTCCATCCTGTTTTATCAAGAGCGGAGTGCCGTCTTCACTTGGCGGGGCTTTCCTTGCGTCGGGAAACAGGTGCGAGCGAGCGATCCGCGGTCAATGCACCACCGTCCGTAGTGAGCGGACTGAAACCTCTAAGGACGACGAGAAGACACTTTCTTCAATGGCGGATCCGCCTTGTTTTTCAGTGCCATTCTTCCCCTCTGAATCGACGCGGATTGTGCATTTGTGCAAAAAATGTGCAACGCGCCGGGCGTCGGAAGCGATTAAAACGTCAGTTTCTAAATCCCCAATGACAACGAACTGGAAGACTATACTTCTTCTATCCTTACAATACGCATGGATTTATTGCGCGAAACTGGGACTGGCAAATTCCAACAAATCGTCAAGAGTAGGCATAAAAATAACGCAATACATATTAGTGGTAAACTAAGTATGCCCCTTAACAAATTAATGTCTAACATGGTAATAGTTAATGGTATTTTGTCTAATTTCTTAGCTCTAATTTCTGTCTCAATTTCGCCGAATTAAGTCCCTTAACTATCTGCAATAAAAAGCAGGAAGACAAGATAATCTATTTAGGGATAAAAAAAAACACATTCACTAAATTGAATTTACATAATGCTCCTTCGGATAAATCTTAAATATGCAAAATTATCCCATTTTTTTAGGTCACTATATCAATGTTTAGTTCACGAACGATGTGAATGAAGAAATACATTGGCAAATTTAATACGAATGCTACCAAGTGAGTGAAACGTAAGCCCTAAATATTATACTTTACAACTATTTACTTTATTGCATATGATATTCGATCCCTGTTTAATATAATACCGAAATGCCCTACTGAAGAGAGGTGATTACACTATACTAATAATTGATAGTCAAAGGACATTGATAACTATACAAAAACTATTAACAGCATTAATAGCAAAATAATGAATACCGCAACACGAAACCATGGACACCATTAAATCTGCATCTGAATTAATGAATCTGAATTGATCTGAATCATTAATCTGAATGTAGTCACCCAAATACAAACATTTTGGAAATTCATGCCATCATTACGCATTTCATAATTGAATCATTTGACCCCTATAATCGTCAGCATTTTTTACCTCAAGTGAGAACCTTTAAAATCGAGTATGTATTCTGCAACGATAAAAAAAATAATGCACTTACATAAAAATGTTCTAATAATTTTACTTTTACATCTATGGTAAGGCTAAGGAAACGAACTTCCGCTGTTTAAAAGTAGGCAAAAATACATAAATACGCAAAATATACATGGACATAAGACAAAATAAATACGTAAATAAGAAAAATGAAGAATGACCTTCGAGGAAGAAAAAGAAGCGGAATAATGAGATCAAAAGCTAAATATTTCAACAGTGGGGAAATGCTCAGAAAGAAAGTTCCTCAAACACCACAGAACTCTATGAATCAATACACCAAAACCTGGTATGTACAGAACCTCAAAATCCTCAGGTATATGATGACAGTTTGAAGGAAAATAATTCCCTTACACCTGATTACATACAAAAATCGATTTTAGAACGAAATCATAGAAGTAAAATTGACCACAAATGTTACTCATCGTGAGCACAACGCGCAATAACGCGGGGGAATATAAGCTTCAGAATCAATGTGCGTTCAGTAGCTGGTCCGAAGCCTCTTGCGTCCAATCGTGTATGCACCCCCGTATATATAGAAACAAACTTCAAGCCCGAACTGACGTACGTTCACTTTGTGCACGTGCCTATTGTGTACAGAGGTGACTTTGACCAGCTTTTTGATCACGCTCTAATACATACGTGATTAAAACATCTTACATCGTTCATCCCCTGCAAAGTTTCTTCCTTCATATTTCTAAATGGGTGACGATAGTCTAGGTCAGGTAGATATTCGATACCAAATTGATGATTAATTAAAAAATAATATAATTACTATCAAGCAATGTCTATGTATTTAACTGAAGGAGCTACGACCAAAAATACTAATATTTCGTCACCATTAGCAACTTCATGATTCGGTCGATTTCAAAGCCAATTTCGTCGTTACCGTCTTTCAATGAATAACTCTATGAACTGGGTATTTCAGCTAGAACGTGTATAAATATATTTATTTTTATCGCCTACTGCTCTTTCGGTAAAACGGAATTGGGCTACTATTTACCAATAATGGCTTCCAGAACCGAAGATAGGTTCGTCGTAACTCTCCAAACCATTCTGTTCCCAGCCATTCGTTTCATTCCTCATAATTCCTGAAAGTTCTCGTTACCTACCTCTGAAGATCTAACCTAGGTCTTCCTCAACAATTCTTTCCAGCCTTGACATCTGGAGAGTGCAAGTACTCGTATATGCCTGACGAAATATCCTTTTCTTTCTTATGCCATGAACTTCTTACTTTATTAGCAACTCCATCTTTCCTTATCATTTTCAATATTCTTCCGTAGCATTTGATTCTTGACTCCTATACTCACATCTCCTATACATCACGGTCCATATACTTTACAGGTTCACTTTTATCCGCGACGTGACGGCAATATATATAAAATATAGATTTGTGGTATACTCGCGTTCTCCCACATCCCAAAAGGATTGATGGAGATATTGATGACCAAATGGTTGGATTGCAAACAAACAAAACACTGAAAGTCCGGGAAATTCGTGAAAAATTTATTTTTTTCTTAATTTTAATTTAGTGTTTTCCGTCAAGTGTACAAAATGTAATAACATTTTTGCACAGTTGTTCCTAAATATTCAAATTCTTCTCATCTAATAATTTGAAGAGTTATATACTTTTATAAAACGTAATCAAAATGAAAAATCATTTGTAACTAGTTTGTGTAGGACAATTTCACAAAAATTGTTTCTAACCTGAGCTGCATAGTCACTCAATGTTGACTTAAGGAGACATTATATGAACTATTTTTCTAATGGATATTATTAATAATAAATTATACAATAGCACTCTTCGAACCGCAGAAGTATTATACAGAGATAGATAACCATTCCGTTTCTAGCACTAGCTAAAATTTCTCCTCCTTTAAGGACCATCCCTTTCTCCAATGAATATTAACAAAACTAAGAAAATCATCACGGCGGAGACATTCGATAAACAATCCCTTGGGAACACGACCTTTCTCACTCGTTCCTCGCAGACAAGAACGTAGAAACTTCAAGCTGACATTAAATGTAAAATTAGCCGAAGCAAATGACCCCAGCGATGGAGGAAGAGTTAAAATCAGAATCCTCGACTCGGAAAAGGTGTAAGCTCTGAGACGTGTGTATAAAAAGAACCCGAATGCCCCGGAAAAAGGAACGTGATGTGAGGAAGTCTGCTTCCTTCGACGTTTCGTAACACTTGAATCGTCCCCCGAAAAACGGAAGAGGGCAGAAGGGTGTCGGAACCATATCGCTCTCAGGAATTTTAAGAATATGCTCGATGCCCCACAGGCCCTTCGTCTTAAGTGGTGCGATAAGAGTAGGTGGGCTATTTGAAGCCGAACCTAGACGTTCGCTCATCAAAACCATTGAGCAGGAAAATTCCTGAATCCGGTTGTTCGAGAGCTATCTTTTAAACAATTTTCATACTATGTAATCATTAATTACACAATAAACAATTTCTAATATTAATATAAAAAACTAGCTTAAACGCCCGGCGTCTTTCAAATGTATCTTTTTGAACAGTTTTCATTTTTCTACAAGTAGAATAGATAAGAATACGACTTTATTGAGGGCGAGATTTCTCTTAAACCTAACTCTGCTATTTTAGTAGGCAAGAATTCAGGATATTCAAGCAATTGAAAACGTTTAAATAGAAAAGAAAGAAGAAACTACTACGTGGATTAAAAATTAAGTCAAGTACTTGAGAAATATCCCCACTAAAGGGGAAACTCCCACAAGAACAGGGGAAAGGTGAAAAACCTGCGAAACCTACCGATAGTTGTAATAGCTAAATTTCATACTTAAAGGAAACGATTTTCTTAAACCCGAAATGAAAACATTATCGTAATGAAAAAAATAAAGCGTATGACGGCGTGGAAAAGTTTCCTAACCAGAAGACAATGAAATAAATGAAAAGAATATTTTTCAAGATATTATAAAATTAACTAGAAAAGATAAAAGGTATCTTTCGTGTTTTTAAGTCTTGGCTGAGTCTAGCTCATCGCTAAAATAATATGAAAGCTTTTATGTATGCATGACAGTAATATCAGCATTCATTAAAGACAACCCTTGTTGTCATAGGGTTGAAATGCTGTGCATAGGGTCATCGTGATGCAATTTGTGGGCGTTTTGTACTCAACTCTAATAACCCGGCGTTGCCCGGATGCAAAATAAAAGTAACTTCTACTCCGGAAAGTATCGTCTTGAACTGTACTGTATTACCGTATGGTTAGGTTGTAAACCAAATCCTTCAAAAGAGATGAAAAGTATCGACATAAGACAAATTAAATTGAGATAATTTATTATGTAAATTGAGATAATTTATTAACAAGAAAAATTTGAAAAAAAATTGGAATTTTTTTATTCAAATTTGGACGACTTAAGGACGTAAATAAAGTTTGAAGTTACGATGTAGAATATTTAGAGCATTACCTAATGATACTGAACTCGATCGCGTAACATCTGTTTAGCTAAAATTTCGAAAAGGAAGTTAGATTTTTAAGTACATCAGCCGTACAGCTAACCAACTAAATTTTTCGAATATTAGGCGAATAACCGTGAACTCATTAAATCAAATAGATTAAGATAATAAAAACAGGGCTGAGGGGCCATGATGATGTCTGAAAAGGGAGGGTCTGGGAATATGTGACACTATCACATATGGTATGAAGCTACGTGTGGCATTTAATGATAGGGGTGGGGTCAGAAATCCCTAAAATGCATAACATCATTTTTTGGAAGGCCCCTGAATTTAATGACGAGATGATTTTTCGAGTTGCTGAATGGATAGCAAGACCAGCATTATCAACTTGAAAACACTCGGAAAGCAGGAAAACGTGGAAGAATCGAGGGGAATGAACAGTGCGAGCGTCAAAGAAGTATGCGAAAGAGATATGAATCGCATGAATGCGAACGTCGTCTACTTAAATGGGGGACACGAGACGCAAGGACAAAAACATCGGATGGGGAGAGGAAATTGGGTAGAAAAGAAAGAAAAAGCGAGGCAGAAAATATTTTGAAATGCAGGAAGAAAAAAGAGGGGGAGGTACGGAAGGATGAATGCGGGGAGGTGAGGCGCCATCCCCCGTATCACAACTCAGCCTCCGTGAGTCAGAAGGGTATTTATATGCTTCCTGGGAGAGTCTAGAGTAGGAAGAGGGGGAGGAAGAGTGGGTGGGCAGGATATAGCGTCGGGATCCATGACGCATTCTGCAAGACGTCAGACGCGATTTCGGAGGAACTTGTCGATAAATTTTTTTATGACTCGTTCCAATTTTATAGGGTTGGATGAATGGTGGGGATGAAACGTACATGAGTATAGGGATGCCTGTCTGTAAAGAATTCAATTATAAGGCTGGTTGGGTCCTCAAAACTAGTGAGTAGTGCGTTCACCATTGGTGAAGGATATATGAGAAATGACCTTAGCTATCGAAGTACTTTACAACTCAAATTTACTTACTTTGCAAACAATAATACAACTCAAGACCTCAAAAATTAGCTAATAAAACCATTTGAGGGGACAATGAGGCTTACTAGGTGAGGAGTGAGGTAGTATGGCTTTGAATTCCTCTCAGAGTCAGAGTGCTACGAGTGGTACAAGAACATTTAAGTGCAGTCCAATGAGCAAAACTTTTCATACTATTTAATGACTGGCTTAATTCTGCAACAACCATACCCTAGGAGTTATCAGTGTAGTGTATCATCATAGCCGTCAACAAGACGGAGATATGAGAAATAGAAGATAGCTTTTTCTCTAATCTGCATCAAAGAAAACAAAAATATTCCTTCTGTCAAGGTATGGTAACAGGAAATTGTAAAAAAGAAGAATGAAAAATACCATTGTTGCTACATTACTACATATAACCAATCAGTATAGATTTATACATAGTTACCGTCACTTCGGTGTATTTGACGTATACTAACCTTCTTTTAATAAAGAGTTTAAAACTAACAGATATATTAAAATACAATAACATTGATGTTATATATATATTAGAATATCGAATATAAAAATATAAACAATAAAATTTCAATATTAAAGTAAAAATAATAAAAATAGCAATAGTTATGGAGAAAATCCAACCGCTAATTTCAGCTATTATTTTTCAAATTAAATTGTGCTACTGCGCTACAAAAGGCATTTAAGTACTTTTCCTTCTATCTTTAAACTAAATCAGGGAAAAAATCTATTAACCATCATCCATCAAAGCAATCCACATTTGTTCGGAAATTTACCGTTGCTACGACAACTGATGTTAGGAAAATAATATCTCCACCGCCTTACCCTTATTATAGCGAATTGTGAAATATTCAATCTACGTCATTATCTCTTAACGGACTCTTTTACCAGAATCTCACATCCATCACGATCATTGGCTTACTGCTTCAGGGTATCAAATACCTTCCGCTGCTCCAATTCAACGGATTGCCCTGGGCAATCGACATCAATGTCCACGACTAAAATTAATCCCCGTGGAATTCGATTGCTCTTTTTGTGAGAGTGAAGCGAACAAGGGAGTTTCGACATCCTTGGAGCAAGAAAAAGCTTGAAGAAGGACAGCGAATGATGGACAATAGACACCAGCGTCTGCAACCGCAACAGCGAAGAAAGCGTTCGTTTGGAAAGACGTTCAAAGTTCCATTCATTCCACTCTCTTAATTTCAACCTCTAGTATTACGGCGAGAGAGGCGGATAAAAAATGACATCTTCATCCGTCGCCCAGCTACAGAAAGGCTCGAAGAGAAACGAACTCGCGGGGCCATAATGCGGGAAATGAATCGAATGAGCGATGGACCGACCAGGGAAATGATGAAAAGGCTAGGAGAAAAAACACCACGGACAAGTGGCCGTATAACTATCAAAACTTACGAACACTTTTCATCTAAAGAAAATAGCATTTCGAATTTCTCATTGAACTCAAAAAGAAAAAAACTTCGAAGTTTAGAAATTTCCTTTCTGCTTGCAATAAAATTCTTGCACTTGAACAAAAAGAGGGTCGATTATTACTTCGCAATGACCAGGATAATTTCTTCATAGAAATAAATTCAGCAAACTCTGGCCACACTGCTTAGATTTCCGTAGCTACGTTGAAATTTAGGTCTTGCTCGTGGCTGTGATGATATGAAAGCTATTATGGTATAATTCACGCTGAACAATAGCATTAATTAAGGTTCTCCTTATGCAATGTTACGAGAAGTGTTACTCGTGGAGTAAACAGAAAGACGTGGAAATTGACGTTTGTTAGCCGTTTTTATATAAATACGGTTAGATACGCACCTGTATTTAACGTACGTGATAAGAGTTAAATTTAAAATATGCTTTCCATGTTACAGCCAAGTAATTGATAGCAAATATAAGACGAGAATAATAAAATGGGGATGATATTCAATCAAACTGCGACAAAATGTCGTGAATAATTTCGTTATTATAGAAAGGTAAATAACGTCCTTTGCCCATATCACTAGCTGCTTCTAAAACAGGGAAAAACGCGTAATACGGTCAAATCTATGGTAAGTGATGTATTGCCAAAAATAGTTCTTTTGTAATTACTGAAATGCGCAACATTCATTTAAAAATTAGCTTATAGGATCTCGTTATCAAGCATAAGTCAGATAGGTTAATTACAAACATTACTAGACCCTGAATATTTACCATAACGAGATAATACATTTACCAAAAAAGATTATCACATCTTCCCACAAATAATGATGTTCAAGTAACACATACATATCAAGTACGTTTAATATTACGACTTTACTATGAAACCTATTACGAGGGCTAGAAACTCTGGGTCGTGAGCACGAGGGAAGCATCCATTAACAGTTCGAAATTGAGTCGGCAGTTTAGTGGTTTGAACAACTGCCCGGAAAGTGGGGGACTTGGGTTTGAGTCCCAGTCATGTCGACATTTTTCACATCGTTCTACTCCTTGGGTACTCCGAGTCGTGTTTCTATAGTTAATGTGGTTAGGTAAAAATCAGAGGTTGTGAACCTCTTGCCTACGAGCCATATTCGTGATTCTTGGAGCTTTTGTCAGTTCGTGAAATAAATGCACTACTTTGGCTTTATTCGTTTCCAAGCCTCGTTTAATAATAATAATAATAACACGACTTTATTCGGGCGAGATTGAGACAATCAATATATCTTGAAAAGTGTACACAAAAGAAAACTAATTTTTGGAATTAAAAACCTAAGTAAGCACTTAAAAATACATCACAGCAAGAAAACACCCACAAGTAAAGGGTGTAAATAACTGCGACACCTACTTATAGTTACCTAAGTTTTATAGAAAAGGAAGATTAAATCACACGTGAAAAGCAAACTAAATGGTACAGATACACGCTTTCATAGACATAACAACTAGAAATACATTTTCACACAAAATAATCAGAAAAGAACGGTATGTAATTCAAATAATTCGGTTCCAAAACAGGTCAGTACCAAGATAGCAATAAGTGCGTTTAAGTGAGAGAAAAGTGGGAATAAAAAAAATGCACTATCTTCTTTAATATGCGGGAAGAAAATGAAATACTTTATCTGGATTTAGTTAACAATTTAACTCGTTTTCCTCGGTAAAAATTTAATATAGAACCATTTGAAAGTAGGCCACGTACCACCAAGATGGTATCACATGGGGCCTTCCGTTGGAGAAAAGGCACACGACCCCATGTACAAGTAAAATTATTCCTCTTTCAGTAATATTTTATTACGTATAAAATCTTGAAATAAAGCCGTCACTTTCTGGAATCATTTCGATTAAAGATAAACGTTATATTTTTATTATTCATTTATTTAAATTCATAAACAGGGGACACACCAAACTCATTGCCAAATCTATCCACACCAAGTCAGAAAAGAAAAGAAAAACAAACTCTTCTTCTGCCTTCTTAAAAGCATTCCAACTGCAAATGAAAATTCCTACCGTAAACTAGTCTACGTAATTCTTTGAGAGGAAAAATGCTCCGCCAAAGTGGAGTGAACAGTTCCTGCGGCAATAAACCAATTATCACGCCTCTTCGCGTAAATAAAAAGCCGTGAAGCTAATGAATCGTAGGCATTGCTCAAAGCGGAGTTTAAAGCTTTCGCAATAAACGAATAAGGCATCAATAAGAAAGTAAAAAATGCGGAACTCTTAAATTACAGAACCTCTATCCTGTGCAGAAAAAAATCAAGCTGCTAATACGGAGAAAAATATGCTGCGAGAGAAAGTCGAGAGAAAAAATTGCTCTTCAGTCGCACTCAGTGAATTAGCGGCGGGATGCGTAAAATAACTTTGTTTGTTAAAATTGGGCCGTTTTAACTCTATGGAATGTTTAAACTCAACTACGAATAAAAGACTTTAACACTGCTTTCACACGTAACAAGATTTGCTGATAAAACACTATCGATGCACCGATCGTTTAAGGGGATAGGCACCCTGGCTGGTTTAAAAATTTTACCTTTTTATAAATTAATTTCATTAAATCTATTGAGCAAAGCGTTTGTTACTTGGGATCTTAAATCTGCATTATGTAACTAATCAATAATTATAAATTTTTGTATACACAATGATAAACTTTAAGACCATAGCCCAAGCAATAAACGCCTACACGTTTCCCTCAAGTAATAATAATAAATTAATCTACATCTACATATTTACCCTGAAAGCCACCTATCGGCGTTTGGCAGGGGGTGCAAGCACCATGACTCTACCTCTCTAATCGATTGCTTTCGCGTATCGTATGTACGAGGAAAAAAAATAATGCTTCTCTAATGGAAACATGAAGACCCCAATTACATATGTTTTACATTATTTATATTATATATATTATTATNTAACCGTTTGGGAATACCATGTGCTGTTTATGGATTTATTTTTAAATAAATATCTCTGTGACCGAATTTAAACTTGTACCTACTCGAAATCAGCTCACGACCTGGGAAAAAGGAACAGCGAGTCGTTCCACTGACAATGTTATCAATTTCAACCACTCATTCTGCACCGACCCGCTCTGGAAACGGACCACAAAAGAGCAACATCCTTCCGAGGAGAAACACACCTCCAGGGGAGAAACACAATTCAGCATCCCCGCTAATTCCCGCCGCAGCTTTCTCGCCTTCCGCGACGCCGTATCCGTGTCGCTGTCCCGTTAATTAGAATGTCCTGGAGTGCGGTCCAAACAAAACCCAACTCTTCTACGAATGCTCCATTAAAATTCGGAGAATACTATCATTATTCCACCATTTACAGATTGACGCGAGTTTTTTATTTTCCCCTGTCCGAATTCGTAAGGGAAAGGTACTAAATAAATCGCGAAGCGTTCGATCGATCGTGAAGCTATCAATGGAAACCAAATCCGCGCATGCATTTGTCTCGATTCGCCACGGATCGGAATTCGACGACAAGAGTCGCATATTAAACCGTGGACATGACGAAGACTTACGATTCTAATTAAACGATGCATTATGCAAGCGCTTTCAATCAACTCGGCGAATGAGCACGCGGACATGCAGGTATTTAATTCTTTACTTAATACAGCGAGGTATACTAATTCACAAATCAGAAGTAATTAATGACGGATCCATGATGACAAGAAGTTGGGACTGGGTGAAACTGTGAGCTCTTTGGCAACAAATGTATCGCAATGTATTCGTTTATCATCCTTATATAATAATAATATGACGATGATGACAATAAGGATAATAATAATAATAATCACATCTTTATTTAAGCGGATTTTTATGTAAAGATGTTTCCTCACAAACCCAAATCTTTTTATGTCATTTTATTTTTTTAACTCTAAATATTAAATATAACTTACGTATTTATAATCTCTATCGCGCACCGAAGGGAGTTTTGAAATTTACGAAAATGCACAATTGGTTAAATTTTATGTTGCGGCGAATCTATATTCTTCTAATTTTCGATTATTTTCATAACACCAAATATTTCCGAACAATAAAATGGCTAAATTATCTTTGATAATTGAGCAATGAAGAAGGTTTGATAAATACACGGAAGTTAAATAATTATCATTTTCGTGAGGCAGATTTGAACTTTTAAGAATCGAGGTCGACTATTCTATTCTAAATAACTCATTCCATTTAAAATGGACTAAGTTATAAACTAAATGTTTAGATAATCCAGAGTATATAAAATGTAAATACAAGAAGTTGGGTTGATAATAACTATATAGGATATTTATCGGTCACATCATAAGGGTGAACTGAATATGACACGCATGAATCCATATACATGCATAAACTTGTATGTATGTATATGGATGTATGCATATCTCCTTATACATATCCACAAATAAATATCTACATCTTCATCTACATAAATATCCTGCAACCGCCTTTCGGCGTGTGGCAGAGGGTGAAAAAACCGAGGGTACGGACTATTTTTTTAACCTATTGTTATCGCGTATCGTTCGCGGGAAGAATGAATTCTTAAAACGACTTGTCCTAGTATCTATTTATCTTACTTTTCGCTCATTGTCGGATCACCCAAGGTAGCAGGGGGTTCGCATAATATCGACTACATCTTTCGCAAACGTACTTTCCCTAAATGTATCAAGCAATCACAATCTCAATCTGAGGGTCGTATAAAAACTTCGCGGGCTGTATCTGAATCGCAGGCATTAATTTACTCGACTAGAATGCAGTCTTGATACCTTGGGAGGGATAAAACAATGAGCCCAACATTACTGATAATCATGGGATAATATACACGAAAACCTTCATAGTAAACTCACATAAATTCACACATAGTAGTATCGAATCAGGTATACATTTCTATGTATACGAAACGAGTTTTAATGAGCTCCTTGACTATATGAATTCACAAAAGAATCAAAGTGAGCTCTGGAAGAGTCATTTAGGATTTTTAGGTCAAAATGAGTAGTTTTAACAAAGGCAAAGAGTAGGGGAAAAGAAGGAAAAACTGAGTATATGTATATGAAAAGATCAGAGCACCACATCTTTCTATAACCATTCTAATTTATATAATCGTGTTCTTTTCCTCCTTCTTCAGACCCACTTAAATAATTCGATTACTCTAAAATCTATAATATGTTATTGTCCTTTAATTTACTATTCAATATTGCAATTTTATTCTTTTTCATTTTATGTATTTTTTTTGTTATTTACTTTTAATACTTTGTTTCCGGACAACTTTGTTCGTCATATACTTATTTTTCTCGTACTTTCGGACACAGTAATACAATTGTACATTGTAACTTAAATTGTATATATACATTATATTATTTTAAACGGTATCATACTACAATAGCCATGGTAAACAAAATTTAGAAGTTACTGTTCCAATCCTTTTTAATGTCTTACCACATGACTTACAGTCACTTGAAAAGATTTCTACCTTAAAAAGAAAAGTGAAAAAATGGTTACTGCAAACATGATTGGTAACATGTTATAATCCAAGAATTATTATAAAACAAATTTGTAAAGGATCTCTTAATGTGTTATCTCCTTATATTTATTGTATTTATGTAATTGTCAAATATTTATATCATGTCTTAATTACTCTTTTATAAAAATTAATGTATTTTGACCAATTTATCAAATCTTAATTTTACCACTTTAAAGCTAAAATATACATATTTTCAACTAGATTGTACTATGTAAAAATATTGTCCTTATGATTAAATATAATTGTTTTCCAAATATAATTTTCAATGCTTGAGCTCATCATTATGTTTTCTTTTTTATAAAGGCACCTGCTGACAAGTCTTTTGGCTTAGCAGGACCTATAATGATTGTTCTCCTTATTTGTATATAAATATTGTACATTTCTCATAGTTTTATTTGCACACATGTTTGTCATATTATGCTGATTATGTGAATGTATTTTGTAAGCTATATTTTATTGACTTCCTTATGACTTTGAAATGATTTATTTTAAACTGTATAATGACTGAATAAATATTAATTTTATTATTAAAAAAATATAATTAATTATTATTTTTGTTTTACTTCGACAATGTATATAGATTTCTATGATATGATTTTGATATTGCCCTTAAGTGGTTTCTGCCACCGGGCATCAATCAATATTATTATTATATATTCTTACGGATCTTAACCGTTTGGGAATACCATGTGCTGTTTATGGATTTATTTTTAAATAAATATCTCTGTGACCGAATTTAAACTTGTACCTACTCGAAATCAGCTCACGACCTGGGAAAAAGGAACAGCGAGTCGTTCCACTGACAATGTTATCAATTTCAACCACTCATTCTGCACCGACCCGCTCTGGAAACGGACCACAAAAGAGCAACATCCTTCCGAGGAGAAACACACCTCCAGGGGAGAAACACAATTCAGCATCCCCGCTAATTCCCGCCGCAGCTTTCTCGCCTTCCGCGACGCCGTATCCGTGTCGCTGTCCCGTTAATTAGAATGTCCTGGAGTGCGGTCCAAACAAAACCCAACTCTTCTACGAATGCTCCATTAAAATTCGGAGAATACTATCATTATTCCACCATTTACAGATTGACGCGAGTTTTTTATTTTCCCCTGTCCGAATTCGTAAGGGAAAGGTACTAAATAAATCGCGAAGCGTTCGATCGATCGTGAAGCTATCAATGGAAACCAAATCCGCGCATGCATTTGTCTCGATTCGCCACGGATCGGAATTCGACGACAAGAGTCGCATATTAAACCGTGGACATGACGAAGACTTACGATTCTAATTAAACGATGCATTATGCAAGCGCTTTCAATCAACTCGGCGAATGAGCACGCGGACATGCAGGTATTTAATTCTTTACTTAATACAGCGAGGTATACTAATTCACAAATCAGAAGTAATTAATGACGGATCCATGATGACAAGAAGTTGGGACTGGGTGAAACTGTGAGCTCTTTGGCAACAAATGTATCGCAATGTATTCGTTTATCATCCTTATATAATAATAATATGACGATGATGACAATAAGGATAATAATAATAATAATCACATCTTTATTTAAGCGGATTTTTATGTAAAGATGTTTCCTCACAAACCCAAATCTTTTTATGTCATTTTATTTTTTTAACTCTAAATATTAAATATAACTTACGTATTTACAATTGAGGTTACGTGGAAAAGTCCATCTTGGCCTAACATCGCCTTAATAAAAAGTACATTTATTCATTACTTCATTCATTCACTCTTCTAATTAACCTAATAAAGACGATGACAAACATCCATGCCCTTACCAGGATTCGATCACGGGACCTCGGCGTTGCTAGACTAACTACAACGCCACTGAGGCCGGCGGATATTATAGTTGGCGTAATTTCCGTCCCTCCTCTCTCTCATAAACGGTTTTTTGTAGAGCGATAAGATAAACTGCAGTGCGTTTCTAAGAGGTTTATTGGCACAGGAAAACTATTTGATTCTCATTGAGATCTCAAGTTCTTATTTATTAAAATGCCTAAATGCGAACGGATCGACATCGCAATAGCTGCATTCGACGACTAAAATCAGCATATATCTGAACGTTGCGACATTTTAGCATTTGGCGCTTGATTTAATCATAAACTCTCCAAATGAAAATTACAAAGTATTTCATTTTCATTTAGTATGGCTTTCCACCAAGTAACGCCTGAGCATATCGATTTTATCTATAAACTCTCCATTTAAAAAATGCAATCCTAGAACGAATTATATACCCTCTACTAGGTCTAATATCTCTGAATTATAATAAAAAAGCCAGTATTAATACGCTATCGGTTTCGGAAAAGGAATATTATAGAAATTCAGTTAGAACGAGGGCCTAGATATAATTATGTACTACGTCTACATTTATTAAGGGATATTTAGTGTGTAAATATATCTGATTATGCATGCATGTACTTAGGAATGGGAAGAAGAAGAAACCGGTCGTATAATAAACAACGTGTGGATACAAAAATGTATTCATTCCTTATAATGTCTTTGCACGAAGGCCAAATAAGATAGAATTTAGAAGAAGAAATATTCATCTGGACTTAGTTGTAAAATATGGTCCATAACATAAGTCTGAATACATATTTGAGGACGTTGATACCAAGCAGATGACAGCCTGAGTGAAAAAGAAAGTACAGGAAACCTATGAACCTGCTTTTGACGAAAGAAAAGCGAGAGGCAGACAGGAAATGCTGGAAAAGGCCACACCACCCAGAGCATGCACTGAGGTTTTCGGAAGCAACGTTTCTGGAAAACATAAAACAAGTTGGGAGAGCACATGCGAGTGACTACAAAGCTGCCGACTGCAGCGCAGGCACATCCGAAAGACCAATACCATTCCCAAGGAGGGAACGACAGGTTCCGAAGGAAAACAACTGGTAACGACACCTCAGTTGCCTTTCGACAACCAAGTAGCATTCCTCGAAGTCCATTACGTCAGTCTGTTGTTTCTACAAGACGCTGAAAGAGGACAACTAGGTACCGAAAACCAGAAAGGGGAATGACACCGAAAGGGTGTGCGGGATTCCAGGAATTTAACTTTAGATTTACTAACTCAACCTCAGAAGTGACTCTACTAACGAGTGACCTGCAAAAGAATATTTGGGCCGATTAAGATAATTCCGCTGTATTGGGAAACAGTCTAATACTTAATATATAACTCAACTTATACGAATTCGGAAAACGATGGGGAGAGATCAACTCAGAATTTGCTCCTATCTAACAGATTCTGTAACAGAATACAAATCGGTAAAAAGAAGTGGATAGATGTAACATGAAAAGGGTCACAAACGGTGATACAGTATGGTAACTGAGCGGAAAAGAACTTAAGAAATAAGGAAATAGAAACAATAATAGGAATAGAGCGATAGAAAAAGTGCAGTGAAAACTGAGTATCGGAAACATATCGATTATGGAAAAATTTATTTAATCCAACATATGGCATTGGTATTTTCACATACATTATTTAAACCTGTACATAACGGAAACCTGCCTATTGCGGAAAAATGTTACAACACCTTGCGATTCTGCTTAAGTCAGGTTTCACAATATACAGAAATTTATAGGGAAAATCTCTGGCGCGAAAATTACCCTATTAAATCTTTCAAATAAGATAACAATTATGCATCTTAAAAGAAATAATTCTTTGTCATTTCCAAAGCAGATTTTTGTCTTCTTGTCATTGATTGCCAACTCGTTGACGAAACTAGTCAAAAATCTGCAGTGGAAATTACGAAGCGTTCTTCCTTTTAAGGTATATGCTGAGTTTCACGAAGTCACGCTTGGACATTTAAATTTTATTTTAAGAGCTAAATGCTTTTGTATTCATTAGTTAAATTCTTCATCATTTTTTAGAACAGGCTAAATCCTAATTCCAATCGTTTTTAATGCTTGTGGTGCCACCCCGTCCCTGATGAAATATAATGTACGCTAGGTGATGTTAGATAAGTTTCGCAGAACTGCATTCGACCGAATGAAATTAAAAAAAAGATTTCGATTGTTTCCTTTCTTCGAATTAAACATACGAAAAGTTTGCATGCTACGTCGAATATTCGCTATATTCTTCGAGGAAAATTGGTGTTAAATTATAAACAACATTTAATGAAAAATTCTACAGTGAAACTTCAGACGATAAACCCTCAAATCAGGACTTCCACTACACTAGCGTGAAGTACACTTGTACTTCATGGAGGCGCGGACGATAAACACAAGGTACGCTTTTATTTGATGCGTTGTGAGATGTAAGTGCCACACTGCCTACACTGGTTTCCCTACAGCCAAACGGTATACATAAGTCCTGGGGAAAGGGGTTGGTAGGGTCCGTCTATTTATGATAGCGTGGGAGGTTCGGTGGCAGATCCCCTTCCACAGCGGAAGCCACGGATGCCTTTCTAAATGTTCCCTCCGTGGGTAAAAAAGACGCGTCTTTCATAACAAATCAAGGCGCCACCGGAACCTCCACTGGAGGCTTGAAGATGCTTCGAACTATCCTTCGTAATAATAAAAGTCCGCCCCGAGCCGAGCGCATTCTTCACCCTCTTGATGGACTCGGTGTTTATGGAGTGGTAACACAACGCTAAAGCGTCCACCAATGCGGATGTGCGTAGTTGGGACACGAGAGAATCGCTCATAAAAATAAGAAACGGATCTGAAAAAGTTTGGGGTACCGAGGCGACCGTTAACGATCCACTAATAAAAATTTCTCGTCAACTCGAGCGCGGGTTTTCCTAAATCTTTATACGCTTTCGAAGATATTTTAACATTCTGCGCATTGTGTGCTTTTAACGGCAATATCCGAGGCTATCTCGCGGTGTAAACTATCGAATAATTAAGTTAACGAGCGTGGGACGGCATTCTTTCGGTGTCCTGTTTCACTGGATGCATGTCAAATTAAGCACGGAGAGGATGTAGCAAGATGAGTGCGTTACTGTGATGAAAGCGGCCTCAAAGAAGTGAAAAGTTGGGTTATTAAATGCGACGAAACAAGTCGTATCAGTCTGTGACCGCAAATGAGTTTGCTCCGCCATTAAATCAATGTTAACCATGACGCAAAACAATAAAATCGACACATTTCTTTAACAGCGGGATTTAATTACCAGATTTCTCTACTGATTTATTTGGACTGGATTTTTATCCAAATGTTTACAATCCTATTCTTTTTCAAAGGAACATATCTGCGTAGATGTCAACGCGTTCGCTGATATTAAAAGTATGGAAAAACCAACAGATATCCATAGAATCCGATTCTCAAATCGTGCCATGGATGTTAACTGACGCGTTTATTGTCAATCAAATACAAGAAGTTAGGTTTAACCATTGAAAATGAGTTTTAATTTATAGTCGAATATTTCTTCGATAATTTACACAATGTTATATAACAATATTTTGGTAACACGTAATAGTTTATATTACTGCTGAAAATATACGAATAGAGCAATGTCGAACACCAACTAAACAACTCAAAATAAATTATTAGAGTTAAAGATCGGCCAGCGGTTCCACTTACGAATAGCGAGTCAATCGATAGAGATACGGTAAATAAAATCTACATATTATAAATCAAATAAACTGATTCATCCTAACGTCCACAGGGAGAATCAGTCCATGAATATACGCGAAAATACTGACAAGATTCCAAAAGAAAACTGCAGAAAAAAACTACCTCACTCCTCATCTGACCTAGTATGCCTCATTCCCTCACCAGAGGTTTTAGTAGCTGTTGGTAGAGGGTTTGAGATTCGAATAGCCTTATTGTCGAATATTATAGAAGTGTCGAAACAGCAGACGTGGTCGACACACTACAATGGCGACCTATTATAAATTGCTCCAACCGAGGGGGTAACTGGCTTAACATGTTCGCATACTGCGCGTCTGCCAGGGATCCAATAGGGTTATCACACCCCAATCAAGTCTCTACACTCCAATCTAAACATCGACGACTACATAAAATGAGGTTAGTGATTGAGGAGATATACGTTCTCTGTGTCCCAACACTGTGATCATTCGCAATGCTGGACATGGTCTACATATGGACTGGCGCGCCGCTTTGAATCATAAGGGACTTGATCGAGTCAGTTGGTCACTTCCTCTCGAATGATATGCTAATTTTACCGCTATCTTAGGAACCGACGTCCTTATTCTTTCGAGGATACCTCTGAGTGCGATGAATAAACCGCCAGTTTGAATGAAATCACTGTGTGTTATGCTATCCAGCGGGTTGAAAATTTGAAATTCTGATAAATAAAAGACCTCCGATAGCCACCTCAGCAATAATATTAACGCAAATCATCTTTCCCTAGCGAATTTCGCTGAATTTTCGTTCCGGTCGGTCTTCATGCTAATACGATTTATTCTGAATTCATGAAGCTAAAGACTCGAAACCCTATTTTTTAATCAGTACGAATACCAATCAGACCACTGAAAAATGCGTTGATTTGCGTGCGAAAACACGTATGGCCAAATAAATCGACGTTGAAAATTAGATTTACGTAGCGCTAAAACTTTCACAATCCATTACTGACCTTCTCTTCGCTTGAAACCATGTTAGATGTTTGAATAGCATTGTTTCAGGTTTGTTAATGAGACCAAGTGAAAATAAAACAGAAAATGCCCTTCTTTAGTTTACAGCGCGATTTCATACCTTTACCTGCGTACAATTCCAAACTTGGTATATTTGAATATATAGTGCCATATGTCACTCGAAGGCGGTCTGAAAGTTTTGCTTGTCGCCTAACAGTACAGTCGAACTTCTAATTTAAAGAAGTTCTCAGAAATACAATTAAAATTAAATAAAAAACCAGATTTTGAAAGAAACATTAGCTCTGATTCCAGACTAAACTCCCACAATCATTTTTTTTATGACAATACTAAATTAAATCTCATGTTCATCAATATCAGTTTGGAAATCTACTGATTTTATAAAGGCAATTCGCTGGATAAAATGAATATCGATATATTGTAGAAAAAAGTGATTTAATAGGAATAATACGCTGAAAATGAAATTGAATGAGCAATTAAGCCATAAAATTAAGTTCAATGACAGTTGTGACTCAAATTTGATTCTTACTACCTAAAACAATAATATAAAATACAAAAAAGGATATACACCCCACTTCAAAGATCGTGCGACCATTCCTAGTTCCCAAATCTAAACTTTCTGAGAGAAAGACAGCAGGAGATACATGGATGAACTGTTTCATAATTTTGGTAAGCTTAACTTTCAAAAGAGTTCCTTTTTTCGGGAGCAAAGAGAAGGTTCTAGGGGGATTTACGAGTATATTTCAATAATAAACTGTAAGGAGTAGGTCGAATTAGAGGTATTTAGTGAGGTAACAGTGAATTTAGCTGCATATAAATTTACATTCATCATCTGTAAGACACGTTTATTGATATTGCAGAACACAGGTATGAAAAGTGAAAGTATTCAAATTCAATAAAGTACCGACCTACATATAATGGAAAAAGCAATCCTTAGGCTATCAGATCGAGCACAGCGCATCCAAGGACGCAGAACAATTAGAGATAGTTGCATTTTTAAGCCCCATTCCACAGAAATGCTTCACTCTCCCTTTTTCCGAATGGCGCCTAATTGCGCTAGATCCCAACGCCGAATAAATCACGCATAATCTAGTTCCGAACGACTCTTCGTTTTTCCTCCAACATCAAGATTTCAATCTATTTATACCGCTGGAGCTTTCGCCCTTTCTCCATCCTCATCTCGTCGAGAAACAGAGTCAAGGATGCGAAGCTCTCTACTTTTATCTAGTGCTACAGCATCGGGAACAACCGTTCTCAAGCTAAATACGGTCACGAATCTCACGGTACAAACGTGACGACATTTAGCAGGTGTCGAGAAGACGATAAATATCAAAAGTCTGCATTTTCCGTACTTCTCCAAAAGATGTAGGCCTCTCTCGAAAATTAGGAACGGGCCGTTAAATTCTTAGAGGAATTTGGAATTACGGAGTCAACGGTACGTGGCGTGATTTTATGTAATAATTCCGTATTTGCGGAAATATCTGTCGCTCCAATGAGGTTATTCACACTAAATGACCTGGCCGACGTTTCAGCTACCGATTTACGAAGAATTTCAGCATAAGTAACCCGAGTATTGCACTCAAATGCGAGATTTTAAGTGGATGGTAAGAACATCTTGGCAACGAGCTGGGTTTCTTAATTCAGGATTATCATTATGATTTTCCTTTAAAACTTTTCTCTCCATAAAAGCTTCAGTATTTTGCGACCAGAATCTTATCTTCAATAATATGCATCCTTTGCGTTATTAAACGATCATATACAGCGTAAGAATAAAAAAAATGCTACAACAAGGAGAATCAATAATCAACATTTACGGCGAACGAGATGCGTTAGTATAAGATTCTGAATTTAGAATGAACGACAAATGACCCTATGTCACGCCGAAAATTGATCAGCAGTTTATGCCTGTAGCTACAGTTAAATTATAGAACTTTCCTTAGATTTCTTTGAGTTATTTTACACGAGTACCTACTTAATTTTTCAGGATTGCCAATGGAAATTGGTATTCCAGTACAAAAGATACTACTGGCTTCCGATTTAAAAATGTATACTGAAATTATGAAAACACGGGCGAAGATATAGCTTCTATAGCGTATTCAAGAGAAGTAAATGGCATATTCCACCACAAAGCCAATGTAGATGAGTTTTTACAACTATTACAACTTAAAAATACATAATTAATTTTCCTTCCCAGGCGCGTAAAAACCTGACGCTCACTCAACTTCTTGATTTCTGAGGAAGAAATATCTACCGAATGATTCTAATACCTGAAAATGACTACTTCGACTGGAAAAACTTATTCTAAAAAGTTTCCATTTCCCTTCAAGATGATATAATAACATATATATTGCGGATATGCTACTAATTTATGCATAGAAGGCCTAAGGAGAGAAAAACGTTGATTTGTATTGGGTTTTTTCATTAATGGGTAATAGATATAAATAGTTGGTATTTTGCACATGTAAGAAGCTTCAAACTACAATAACTCCACAGAAATACTGATGGAACACGTTTCCTTCAGTATTTATAACCGAATTGGGAGCTTTGAAACGGTGAGGTCAACAGACTTCAAGTAGATATCCCAGCAAATAACAGCTGACACGAATCATAAGAAACGACGAGAAGCAGAACATCGTGCGACCCTAACCAAAGAGTCATCCTGATCGAAATCAATCCCAATGATCGAAAAAAGATTGGAATACATCCAACTCCTCATTGTCATACCCTAACTAAGCCTCACAGATGTTCAACATCTTGGCGTTAGAACCCCGGACGCCTTCCGAGAAAGAAACCAGCCTCCGTTCGAACTAATCTTCGCCAATGGGCGAACTTAAATTCGCTGAATTGGTCGTCGCAATCTCCATCGCGAGACGTGTTTCAGAGTATCCAATGGGTGCTTCTCATTGGACGTGACGTCACCTCCGCCCACGTGCATCCGCACCACCGCTCCTTTCCCTCCTTAATTGGCAGACGGGTGCGGTGGCATCATCATCTCCTTCTGCACCCCTTCTCTTCTTTGTGTTGCCAATCGTTGGCATTCATGACATAACAGCGGTGTCCAACGACCTTCGCGACGGCTGTGTAGCCTTAAGGAATTGCCTCCGGCTTTTTTCTCGTCGGTCCCCCCTCCCTCTCTCTATAGAGCTGCCTTCATGGGTCGCAAAAAGCTCGCACAAGAAAGCTAGCTATGGAATGAATTCGCGCAAGAGTCTAAAATAATAGTGCTATTTAAGGCGATGATGACAAGAAGCATCACTGAAGAAGGGGAAGATCTGCTGAAACCAAAATGCGGGGGGTAACTAATCTCTGCTGGCATTAGAAACCACTGAACATTACATACATTCACAATAAAATGAAATTCCTATTTCCACTTATGATGGTAAGGATAATTCACAATATTGTACAAAGCAAATACTCGGGATTTCAATTACTCGGTTTACGAAATAATCATTTATAAAAAAAACCAGGTAATCGAGTTCTCTAAGAAATATTTATCAAAATTCAAACTTTTAACAGAATTTCCACAACTATATATATCATAAAACGAAAATATAAACTAAATGTTTTTAAACGTCCATTGACTTCACCGATAAATAGTTTATTTTAATTAAAGACTATTTTAAGTACTTGAGTTTGGAATAATGAGGGGAAGAAAGCCTATTGAGACTTATGGATATTAGCATTAACTCACAATTTTACTAAGAATCTCATTCGTCTTTTGGTAGGATTGAGGAAAAAGTATCTTTGCTTTTCCTTGTCTCAATCTAGTTCATAGTTACGATAACTGGAAAGCTAATGAAACAAAAGTGATGATCATTTTGCCCATTTGGTCATTCTATACTAGGAAAAGAATTAATCATAGGATCACCATGCTGGATTTACGCAAAAGTCTCCCAATGACAGCGTCCTGGCTCATTGAAAAATGCTCCTTTTGCTGCCTAGAAAGCTTTTTGCCGTATCCAGAGCTTTTTGGTAGCTAATTGTGCAGAGAGATAGGTTCAAACCATACTCCGGACAAAGTACTGTACAGACAGCATTTCTTGAAGAATCTTCACTGAAGAGAAATCTAAGAAAAATAACATGGGATGATGCCAATTAAGGATCTGATAGCGCAACGGAAGAGGTTATGTCGCAACTCGTCAACGAGGAAAAATTAATATAAGGTCTAAGTTGAGGAAAAGACTCTAACTGGGGATAATTTCAGCGCCAATTAAGAGTTAATGCGCATGTGCAGAAAAGTTACATTACGACAACGAGGGCTTCCGGAAGGCCATGCGGGTAACGCGGTCGACTTCGGTGAAAGTGGTAAAAGGTTCGATTCCCGGTGGAGGCTCACGTGCGAAATTACCTAAGCTGTCGAAACACTTTCAAATTACTACTACTACTGATGACAACGAACCTCAAGAAGTTATTACCTACTATAGACGGATGAAAACTGCGACGAGTAAACAATTTTGGACGAATAATGGAAATTTCTCCTTTAAATATATATTTTGTAATTTTAGATATCGTTCGGAAAGTTCTTCGGAAATTACCAGCGTTTCTCCAAAGAAGCACATCTTTTAATCACCAATATAAGAACTTCGAAAAATTACACCATTTAAAAGTAGTAGCGTGCGATAAAGCAAAACTCTTGAAAATTCCATTTCGAGATGCGACTATTTCGTGTAGGAACTTTGAGTTACGTAATCGAATCTTTCGGGAATCTTATAAAAAATTTTGTTTTTCGGACGATCCGTGTGTACCGAAGAACATCAAGACACTACGACGAGCTTGAAAATTACTAAATTTGACACGCTGGAAATGATGCTGATTCCAGAGAAAATGGGAAGAATGCGCTGGAATTGAACTCGTTTATGTTTTTTGAACAATTTACAGCGGCATTATATCGTCTTCACTGAATCAATAAACAATACGCCGGGTATCGGAAACATGTTTTATCCAAAGGAATAACAAGTGTGAAAAATAGCGACACGACTGGGACTCGAACCCAGGTCTCCCACTTTCCGGGCAGGTATTCTAACCACTGAACTACCGTGCCGCGTCTCTCTCACACTGTTAAGGGAATGCTTTGTGAGCAAGACGTGTCGCTATTTTTCACACTTGTTATTCCTTTGGGATTTTTGTAGGTTTTACAACCTACTAAGTTACCTTCCTTTCCTTTATCCATGTTTTATCCAAATACGCTGAAGAATATAACACTGCTAAATGAGTGCTGGAGTGAGCTGTTACTGTCAAAAATATAACATAAATCAACCAAAAACTGAGCAATGCCAAGGCCAACTTCATAACAACTATAATTATATTGTCTACATCTTTTCCGATAACTCACTTAAATAAACGATCACCGCATTCTATTCAAATGACGTATCACACTTGTCATCACTTAGCATTTCTGTAGCAAAAAAGTGATCACTGTATTTAAAAGCAATCGTATTCAACCAAAAGAAATATGACGCCAGATATGCACCAATAGATCCTTCCTTCTAAAGCTGTAAATCCTTATAGGCGTTCCTGACTCATAATTATTATCTGAATAAGTTAAGTTGTTAAGAATTGCTAAGTTCTTTGGAATTTTTGTAGTAACGCCTGCATTTGTTCATGCAAATACCGCCTAAAACTATGTAAATGGAGAAACAATAGATATTTTAGCAGCTTCGCGAACATCAGACGATGAGGAAGGGATTTTAGCACGTAAATACCAAAGAGTGATTGTTGGAGGGAAAATAAGTTGCTATTCACCTCGTTAGGGGAGAAGAAACCAAAATTTATGCCCTAACGCTGGCGCGTTCTTGTGCTATACAAAGCTTGCTAAGGAAAAATGTTTATTTTCCAACCATAACCGGCGAATTACACTCTAACATACAGATTTTTAGTGATTCAACTAACAGTTCATTGTCGAGGCGCAAATATGTTGTTGGCGACATTGTTACGAAACTAAACGCGGCATTGTTACGTTATGTTATGTATATAAGACTCCCAACGAACACCTGGGCCTCGGAAGCGTTCGATAGGCGGATTAAAATTTTCCGCAATTCGCACCGGGGCACTAAAAAGCTCCGTTTATCGGGAAGGCAAACTGACGCAAGCGGACGATAGCTCTAAATGGAAGGTGGAAATGATGATAGAGGCGTGGTCGCGATTCGACCGACAGAGATTTATGCACTTAAGAGGAAAGAAGACCTGGAAAAAGAGCGGCGTAATATACCCGCGACCCATTTTATAAAATTATACGGGCATATAGCACGAGGAAGCCGCACCCATATTACCGAATGGGAGCCCAATCCAGGAGATTGACTCCGCCGTAGGCGAGGTCAACGATGGCGGGAAAAAAGTGACGATTTGTATCCAGCATTTTTCGCGCCGATTCCCAACAATCGAAACGCATAAATAAATCTCCATTTTGACCGATTCCATCGAATTTACGACGCAGCAAGCAAATTATAAGGCGCCAAAGCGGAGGAAAAACACGAACCGTTGGAAATGGACGTTTTGTAAGCGAACCCGAAGAGTAGAATTAGGCATGGTTCCAATAAATTCATAATTGCCCATCCAAAAGGTTTTCCTTTTCGCATGAACCCGATTAACATAATGAGGGGAGCAGATGGCAACACATAAATTCCCGCAGACAGTAATTGCCGATTTTATGAGGACGATTAAAAATTCTTACCGTTGCGATTGCGTGAATAATGCGGGAAGAATTATCGGCGGAACACTTACCTGCGAAAAGAGGAAAATTACATTAGATTCAGACAAACAAACATGGTACAAATGCTCCTTTCTAATTTTAGTTTATAATAATGGGATACTAGCAATTTAATTCATCAGCATTTATAAATGAGATTCATTCACAGCTCTTCTGATTTAATCGTTTTTCACATGTTTTAACCTGTTATTATGCAATTCTTAGATAGAGACAAAGAGCTTACTTCCTTCACCTTAGCACTAAAGGAAAGGATTACCATCTCTAAACGCAATCACATTTCCTATTTCCCTGTGACGTTGTGATAAGAAATTATTTTCTTTTCTTAAAATAACCCAGGAAATCACAAAAAGGGACGTAGAAGAAACGAGACCCGAAATTTCAAATTAAAAAGGAAAAAGGAAGTTGAAATATCAGTACCGAAAGATAGTAATGGGTAAGTAAATATATATAAGAAAGGAAAAGCTTCTAAAAATAGATAATGAAAGAAATTATCCGCTCAATCTGAAATCCAGAGCAGAAATAACCAGATATCAATTTCGTATTCGTAGAGTACCCAAGGAGAAGTTTTCATCTCAAACCACCGAGAGAAAAATTACGAATCTTGAATTATTGCATTAAAGAAGCTGAAATATAACATTAAAATTATATTAGCTAAATATATAAGAAAATTTTGCCAAAAAAAGATGTGGAAAGAAACAGCCCAACAGTTTTAGAGTTGTGTCGAAAATTTCTGAAGATAAAGTTTTATCTGGCTTATTATTTTATTTGGTCAAAGACCTTTCAGGAAGCAAATTTAGATTTAGATACCAAAACATGAAAAATGAAGTTTCTTCACACGTTCTGAAATATATTTTCTCAATATCGTAATTCTACGGATTTGTACCGAAAGAAGTCTATACTTATTATGCAATCCACAACAGCATATCATCCATTTAAGAAGGACGATTAAAAACTTAACTGAATAATTACCTTTTATTAAGTTTGACATGAAATTAAAAATTTCTTCAAAACCGCGAAAGGAAAAATTTTACAACATAGAGCAATGCAATATTTCATGGCATGAGACAATTCTTCTAAATCTAAGTTTCAGGAGGCTGATTAAATGGTGATATGCAATAATTCGAGGAAAAATGAAGAAATTTCTAGCTAATACTTCAATTAAAACCACCACGCTAACTTGCCTACCAAGCTTGCTTAATTTCACTAACGCAATACTCAATAACAACATCTTCACGAACGCATGAAGATATATAAATTTTCTTTCGCAAAATTGTAAATAGTTAACATAGAAAAGGTAATGAATGTAAAAAACTTAGTAAGCGTACGCCTTCACGTGCTAAGTTACCTTTAACCTGTTCATTGTCTAATGAATTTATTCGATTATTTTTTACAACAAATAAATCAAACAATTCAATGATCATAATTGAAAGAGCAACGATAAAAGGCCGTTATAAAAAATCATTTAGTATCAAATAAAGATAACGGATTAAGTGAGAGAACTTTAAGTTACACTATTTCGTAAGTGTGCAGGTAGATTGGTTTGAATTAAACCACATTACTTAGCCTCAGGGCAAAAGCATACACTTTATTCTTGCAAGTGAATCTCGGAGAAAACCATTAACCATTCAAACCAGGAATATCATCAATCTAAGACATTATGTAAGTCACGACCAACAAAAGATTTTATTTCTACTATTTATAAAACTAATTTAGCTCTTTCATTATCCATGCTAGTCATAACATGACTAAATTTCAAAAAATACTCATTTGAAGGACAATTTTCGACGAAAAGGTCTTGACGGAAATGAAAAATGACAGCATACATAAACTCTCCACAGTGAAGCAAAGCGGAAACTCTGTTATCTTCACCGGCGGGTTTCCCTTTCCCAATTCACGTCCGCTTTTACTCAACTCGCTAAATATTGCATATTCCTCAGAACTGCATCTGAAGCTTTAAATTTCCGTGACCCAATCGCCAAGCAGATGTTAATGCAAATTAATCCGTCAGTTTTCTCATAAAAACTAAAATTGGAAGATTTACCATTGACAGGAAAATGGGTGCATCCCGAGAAAACCAATAACATTACATGCTTGGAATAAATATACCATGCCATTCTGGTGACTGTGTAATTTCCGTTTGGGTGACTAATAGACCTTGGAAATTGCACTTTCCTTATGGATAGTCGAAGAAATCTTTACATCACTTTCAAGGAATCTTCTCGCGAAATCACGGTGACAGTTTCCAAAATAGTGTTACCCAATCCTTTCGGAGTCAAGGCAACTTAAAAATATTCAGTAACCCAGATTTATAGAAACACGAAAGCTTGGCTACGTTTGTACAACAACAAGATACTTTTAAATTATCAGTTATTTGACTGAAAGCAAGTAAATCATCAACAACGCTATAACTAATGATGTCACACGACGACAAAACCGTCGTGTATAAGGGCAACGTGGAATTAACTACAGAATATCAACGAAGAACAAACTACTTGCTAGAAGCAAGTAAAGGGAATGACTATAACCTGGTCCTGATTTTAATTTGGACTATACAACATGATCAGAAATTAAGGTGCAATCCTACAATATTTACGGGATCATATGAAGACTGGCACAGAAATGAAAGAAAAAATGCCAAATTGAACTTTCTAAAAATTTCGAGGATGAATTAAAAGATATCGTTATCTACAACCTCCGAAGCCTTTTATAGAATCTCTCGAAATACTAAACCACAGAACTTTGAAAATTTAAGACGAAATGCGTACATGTAAAGAGTGAAATCAAAAGAAGAATAGAAATTTCCTATTTTTATGAAGCGAAATTGCTTGATTGAATTGAAAGATGCTTAGGCAACACAATGATTTTGAAACGTAGAAACATCTATTGCTGTCATCTACAGATAGTCATTCATGCGTTAAGGACATACGTGAACAGAAATAATTCCAGAACGTACTTCGTATTTTCCACATATTTATCTGTTGGACCAGAACAACTGGAGTTTATTCGTACGTGTATACACATGCACTCACAGAAAAGTAACAAAAAAGTGGGATTATATCCACGAAGCAGTCGTAATCACAAATACAAAACGTTGACGTCACTTCCGTAAACTTATGAATATGAATTCGAACAAATAATGATATTTCACAATGGACGGTAAATGTACGGTAAAATACAAACATTTGGTACTATAATCAATTATGAGGCGGAACCCACCCTATAAAGAAAATTTATTGATAATAATTACTTCTATAACGAAGACAGAAATACCAGTCATATAACATTCGTTTTATTAATTATTATTATTTAAGAGCACAAGCAACAGTTCCCTGACAGGAAAAATAAGACTCGAACCCGAGACCTTGGGGTTCAAGACGCTAGCACGCTAACCAACTAATAAACTAAAATTTCGTTAACCGCCGCGGCCAGCGAAATTTATTGATTAAAAATTACGTTATATCAACGGAATCGATCCAGAATTCTCATGGTGATATCAAACCACACACAAAAATAAGTCTATAATCCAAAGTAACACATTAATGTATAAAAATTGTACTTATACTCAGCAAATAATCCGCTAGCTTGCTTTCCCAAAAGGAAAATCGCCTCCGTCCTCACGAATTGAAACAATAAAAATAAAATGTATGCGCAGTAAGGAAAACACATTAGTAGTTTCTCAAGCTATAAATATTTCAACTCTAATGCGCTATATTTATAAAAGATGGGGAAATGGAATGCGAACTGACCCTCAGATATGGAACGAACGAACGAACAGATATTTTACCCTCAGATATGGAACGAACAGCTTAGAGGATCGCTGGAGCTATATTTAAACCATAATGTCGACGTAGTAAGTCATCTGTCAATGATGAATAGTTGTTTTTTACTTTCAGACTTCGACAGCCGCAATGCGGACATCCCGTTTCCAAGGGACCGCTACGAACGCATTCCACACGCATTCCTTCTCTTTAAAACAGGAGTACCGCACGGATCGCTTGCTCCGCCTCATCCGTTGATTAAATGTCTCGGAATTCTCGTATCCTAAGATCTTAAAAAAATACCTCCTTCGCAAAAAGTAGATAAATAAAGAAATAAATAATCCAAGAGACGTGAATAAACAAAAGATAAACAGCGTCAACACAAGGAAATATGTTTATATACCAAAGCCGACACAAACAACATCGAATTATCACAAAAAATATGGCTTTCTGGTCTTCGAAAATTAAAAGATAATTAGATCGCGTTGAATGTTACGTAATTTTGACACGCTGAATATCTGCTTTAAGGAATACAAAATTAGTCGCCAACATTGGCGTAAAAAATTAGAAAATTACGAAATCTGAGGAATTTTACGAGGTGGCAAATCGTGCTGAGAATATTAAATCATCAGTTTAATTTTCAATCGAGAAGTTGTAAATTATACTTATAGAACTATTCTAGGATCCAAGGTTCTGCGCTATCAAGAAACATCTACACGGCTTAAGGGGCGGTTAGCACAAAGCTGCCACTTGAGAGGCGAAAATAAATTTACGATGATTTACAAATAGAGGGTTTCCTCCAGAATTTTGTGTACAAGAACGGTAACGAATGGATGGCAACGAAACCGACGTAGTATATTATAAGATTTTATAGGCAATAAAATGGCTGATTGAATAAACATCACTACCCGAATCCATTTTTGAAGTTATTGCCGCTGATAACTTCTTTTAGATAATCGAATTTCATGAAAAAATTTAGAAGAATATTTATATAAGTTATAAATTACGAATACATACAAAGAGAACAGTAGAAAAATCTGGAAGGAATCTGACGTTGAATTCGTTCTAACAAGAGTTTTCAGTCATCTGCCCAATTCCAGATTTATCATTTTTAGGAAAGCGTCCTTCACGACCCATCACGTAACGGAATAAACGCAACTAACTAATCAAGTTCAAGTTGGTGACAAGTCAAGATAACCCTAAACAATCTAAAGTCCACGGGAACAACATGTAAAAGGCAACAAATAACAATTAAAATTGTTTTCATAATTTTTCGGGCAAAATAAAATATTTTCATTGAGGGAAGTTACAGGAAAACCTAACCTAAAGAAAAGGTTAATGGATGAGCAAGGTTAAAGAAATTAAAAAGGTGGGAAAAGTTGCTTTTAAGTAAATAACAACCGAAAAATTAGAGACAAAAATTTTTACGTGCATACTTCCGTTTCATGGTTACTCGATTCTCATTATCTTTCTATACCATTTAAATCTATAGTACTTATATTTTTACATAATATAATAACTACGATATGAGTGTCGTTTAAGTTAACACAAAAACTCTTCTGATATATTAACTAGCATCTGCTGCTTAAAATACAATCCGCGCAAAAATGCCGCCATACTTGAATATCAAACCATATATCATAGAATGTACAGAATAAACATTATTTTAATTAAATATTGTTGACTAATAAATAGTACAGACTCTCCTAACGATCTAGAATAATATATATGATGTGCTTCAAACAACGTGCTGTCAAAATTGAAAGAAAAACCATTCATTGTTGAGGATAACAATACAACACATTAGTGTCCAACAATACTGCACCGGAATCGAGCGGGAAACCCAACAGTACTAAGTATGACAACAATAGTAATAATGCATTTTCTCCTCCCGCCCTCCGAATTAAGCTACGCACTCCTTTCGGTTTAAGACCACGTCCTCCAATTTCACAAAAAGTACCACTGCGGCCACTCGACAAGGACGAATACGCGGATAATTCGCATTCCGCACCGTAAGTTCACGCATGTCTAGTCCGCCGACATTGTTCCATATCCCCATTTCTGTTGTTCCGCGTCAGGAGTCGAGGCCGATGGCGGCTTCGAAGAAATCAAACCATATAAACACGCATCCGCATGGCGAGGGAGGAATGCTGCTCTTTGGAAGACGCAGGATCCTATTCACAATGAGGAAGGTCGATCAAGGATGTGCAAATTGGAGGGGCACACCTTCAACGTGCTGTGGTCAGTTGGTGCTTTCGACCAAAACTTATTTAAAGTGACTGCATCAGCGGGTTTACCCGATCACTTTAAGGTGTTAGTCTGCCACAAGGACTTCATTATATTGCGTCTATCGGTGATTTTCGACTGGCGATACCCTTAATCCGGGGATGGCGTTCATATGGCACAGGGGCCCACGGTTCCACACTGAATACTTATGCCACTATCCCGGCTATGTATTTCTCATTTACAAAGTGAGTCCCAGAATAAATAAATGTGGACTCTGTTCATTAGTAAGATAATTAATGACTATTGAAGTCAATTGCTATATCTTAATAATCATCGATGACATAAAATAGATATGACATAACAAATTACACTCTATGGTATAATGGTACTACATATGGCACCATATTGCCACGATGATCCTTCATATTTAACGAATATTGCACTCCTGTCAAAAAAGGTACGCCATTCCTGCCCTAGGGGTTTACACCAAAGTTTGAGTCTGTTATATTTAAATGCAATTTTTAGTGAGCAATTTAGCAAAGAATTTGACGTTAGCGCCAACTTGAAAAACAAACAAGTAATTATGATTATATGAATTAAATCCAAAATTTAAGGCAATAAATGTTGCTCATGATATTTTAGCGTTATTGCAGTTTTTGTTTTAATTGTTGGCGCTACTAAAACACTAATTAACTAAACGAAATTAAATTTAATCTACATCATGCTACTACAAAACTCTTAGCAGCACTTTTATTGTTTTCATCTATAATCCAGAATATTCCAGCTGTTCTTTCATGAAACGGCTACCAGTAGATACAATCATTTCCAGACCCTATACAATGTTCACTCCATAGACACGCGTCCGAGTCACTCAATGAAAGGGTACCACTGCTTTAATTGGTAAAAATACTACGAGAATGCCATTATTATTAAAAAATGTGATTATCGAATTACTTTGAAATGATTATAGTCATTAGACCGTGATTACCTAAGATTCATAATATTTTATCATTAGGTCATTATGAAATTTACTGTAAACGCCTTATAAATGTGTAAATATTTCTGAAAGTTTATAAATAAAAATGTCTCAATTTGTACTCTAACGTTCATCTATGACAAGGCTTTACGTTGATATGTCAGAGTAAACAGATGAAACTTTTGTATCACCTACACTGTACCAGTTTTTACTCGACATGTAAACATTTATTTGCAGGATTTTTCATTAATATGGATGTATTGTGAGGAAAAGTTTATGAATTATATTGCATCATCATAAGTAGTAGTGGTTATAGTAATTTTAGGAGAGCTTAGACAGCTAAGATCACTCCACACTTAAGCCCCCAACTGGTCTCGAATCGAATTTGATTTAAAGCTAAATGCAATTCCTAGGTAAGAGATGGTGAATATGTTAAGACCAGTTAAGAGTGGTTAGCGTGCTGGAGCTCCAACACCAAGGTCTCGGGTTCGAGTCCCGGATTTTTCCTGTTAGGAATTGGTTGTTTGTGTTCGTAAAAATTATTGAAATGGATATATTGGGGTCCTTCTGTTTCCATTATAGAAATATTAATCATCATCATCATGTATAAATCATATCATCATCATCTGACAATCAAACCACTTTATCAAATATAAACCCACTTTAAAAGCCTTACATGGAACATTTAGAACAACTGAAAAGATAGCCAAACCGTAACGCAAGACAACAGCAATAATCCCCTCGATTTGTGGACATCATAAAATCTTTAGAACACCTGAAAAGATAGCCAAACCCTTACGTAAGACTAAACAGCAATAATCTCCTCGATTCGTGAACATCCCGCGAGACGAACGATTTCGGACGCCACGCACGTATTTTTCGAAACGCGCTCTCTCGAAAGAGACGCACAAAAACAACAATTATCGAGAGTGGGTAGAGGCCACCGTCGAATTAAGAGGCGTCAGCTTCGACGGAGAAAAAATTAACTATTCACCGTTAATTATACATTCCGTTTGCGAGTTGCTAAGACACTTTCCAAGGTCCCCAAGCTCAGCGCCTTTTTCGGCGTACGGGGAAGGGGCCATAAAAGAGCCGAATTTGCTGTCCCGTTCCAATGATGACTGTGACGATGACTATCATCCGAGGCTTAGTATCAAAAGCGAATAGAAGACTGATTGAGGATGAGCTGTTTGTTTTCCGTCCTCGTCACAGGGATGGTCTTTCATCTGCCCCAAAAAAATTCCATCCCCATCGTTGGCTATCAAAACTTGAATTGAAATACCGATGAGGTGACGTGAATCGAGGCCAAATTAATAGCGAAATTATGAGAAACGGATAACGGTACTCATCGGATATTGGTGGAATGGCAAACACAGCTAGTGTAAGAATAAATCAGGCACTTTTTCTTGTTAAGAGAGAATTTTGTGAATCGAGGATTTAATATTCACTTATAGCGTGAAGACTGGTGGTTAAAACATGAAATACAGGTACAGTGGTATATAAAGTTAAAGTTATATAAATACAGTGGTATCTCGACTTACAAACCGCTGTACATTGGATCTTTTCGATATATGAACTTTCTTCTTACTCTATTTGATCTGTATATACGAACTTAATTTAGAGATAAGAACAGAAAAAACCGAAACGATATACTGAAAAACAGGGTTTCGAGGTAACAACTTTTCGAGTTACGAACTTGGAACTGGAACGGATAAAGCTTAGCCATATACATGGGTGAATGTAGGTTTGACGAATGCTAGTGATTTATATATTGTAATAATTTAATGTATCATGGAATGCATTAATAAACTAAGATCAGACTACTGTTTGTCAATCAAGTTTCCATCTCGACGAGAACAATATATGAAACGAGCTTAGCTCATAGGAAAATTAAAGAATTATAAACCGGTATAGAAGTCTTACGGTTAAAAATGATAATGCCTTAAGCTCTCATGTAAAGAAAAGCTTACAGACGTTTAAAGAAATTAAAAATAAACCACAGGTAGCTTAACTAAGTAATCAACATTAAGAGCAGATAATTTGCGACATTAGTAACAATATTATCCATTAATTAAAAATCTTCACTTGCCAATGATTAACATAATCTGTTTTCCTTCCAGTTGTTTTCCATCTTAGCCCTATTTCCAAGAGTTCAGGAGCCTCCTGATTATTGTTGAAGATGCATTGGAACCTCTTGAGGTTTAAGGCTGACTTTAACGACCGGATTCCCTTCCAACCGCAATACCTCATCGGGAAGTTAGACAACCAATCTTGACCCACAAAAAACACGTTTATACTGGACTCGAACCCGGGACCTTGGGGTTTGAGCGCCTGTAATCTGTTTTCGATCCAGGAATGTTTATTTTTATTATTCTCGGGATAATTTATGGTTTTACTATACAAATTAAAAATTAGTTGACGAGGATATAGCGATGAATATTTCACGCACAAGTTCTATTCGCTATTTGGATTGCGAAGGAAGAGAATAATGAAATATTATTTAATTCGACGTTACTCAATAACGTTACACGAATGTAGCTTGCCATGTGTAATACAGAATTAACTTTCACAAAGACCGACTTTCTTTTCAAAAGATTAAAATATTGTAATAATCCGGTTAAAATATTTTTAAACAAAGACTTTGTAGGAAAAACTGAACTACAAAAAGCTGAAAAATAAAGGTAAAAGAGTGGTACTGATCTTGTTACAGAAACTGCAATAAGACCTTGGTGAAACAGGTCTACAAGATATCAAAAGTCAACATGTATCTCCTACCATAATGACTTCCAGTTTCGGAAAAAAACTGAGCATCGAAATGCGATCTCGTTCTCCGAAACCGAGGAATGCCTCCACTTTTATTGATACCAAGGATTCATGGATACGATTCTGTCTCACCTTTTCCCTTACTGATTCAACCGTTACGGAGATAACTTTCATGGATATTACTCACTCGTTTGAGATTCCTTGTAAGGAAGTTTCTCCCCGGTCTGAGGCGTCATTGAGGAAGCAAAGGTCTTGAGCCAGACTCAAAGTTGACCTTCTATTTCTCCGATGCTGTTAAACCGATGGCATTTTCTTAAGCGGTCGGGACAAGCAGTTGTGCTCATAATATGTCAATCCTCCACAGTAGATAATGAATATAAATTTTCCTTACACTATTTCACCGACAATGTCACGCGCGACCACCATTCCATAATTACCCATTAGGACGTAATAATGTACAGATCTGATGATTTCCATACAGCGATTGATTAATCGTTGACATGTTTCGATTGCTTGTTCAAGTCGACCTTTGGGTTCATAGATTTTGTGGAATTCTGTAATTAAGTAATTAAATTCTGGCATCCATGCCAACTAACTCTTTCATAGGACAGTCGATTACAAGACACGAATTCCACGAAATATAAAATGCAAAAATAGTTTCTGAAATTTAAGTTTATATTTAAAACATTAAAATGGACTCTCGCATAAATTCACGCTTAAACTGACCCTATAGCAAACCTCTCAAATGATCTCTGTCAAGAAAATAAGCCTCACCCAATGTACGCTTCGGCACATAGAACAAGGAGTATAAAAAACATAGAGCGTTGGTATGCCTTGCACTGGAAAATTATATATCTGATTTTTCTCACTTCTTAATACATCCCATTTTTTCGCCTTTTCATTTATAATTCCAAAGCAGCGAATATAAATGTATACAAATTGGTCTCGAAATCTAAGCAAGCCAATCCCACAACAAGTTAACGTAATTTGCGAGAAAAGAGTATTAATTATCGATATTGTACCAAATAGGAGCCAGAATATCCAGAGCTAAAAGTGAGCACAGAGGAACATGATTAACGCCGCATTTATTTCATTAGTTGAGGCCAACATTAAGGTTTCTCTAATTAAACATAATTTCATATGGCGGAGCTGAAAACATCCGATACAGAATTATTATTGAGTAAAAGTGTAAAAGAATTTCCCACCCACAACATAACCTAGACAGCTAAAACAGCAACGAAAGTTATCACATTTTATACGATATTTTGGGATTATTTACTTCGATTTAGAAGATGTAGCAGAGAATGGCATAGCCGACATCTTGGAGAAAGTTTTGAAGTGATTACGAAAAACACAGCCTGTCCTAACAATTTTAACCAAAACATGTACATAAATCTTGAGTGATTTAAGAAGGAAAGTTTCCAGCTCTAAATCATTCAAAAGCCATTTTGAATGATTTAGAGCTGAAGAGCTGAGCTGAAGTCATATGACTTTTTGTTGCTCTAATGACAGAGTTTCCCGAAAATTGGAAGACGTGCTCAATAATCACTAACCAGGAAAATGGGATAAACACGGCAATCTACTAACAAAATTGAAATATCTTAAGTGGAAGAGCATATGGGTTCCATAATTCGCACCAATTTTAAAAACTGGCATGTGTTTCAAATATGAAATCACCTTCATTTATTCTTAGATCTAAATTAAAAATTAATTATTAAAATTATGCTACAGCTTATGAACGGAACATTCTCTCGCACTTGCTTAAACTTAATTCTTAATGCGATGGAAAACAACCAATCACTGGACAATTACCGAAGGGGACCCAATAGTAGACGAACACATCTATTCACTTATAAGGAAAAAATCCAATTAGCCGGGACTCGAACCCGAACCTTGGCGTTAAGTATGCAAACCATTCCGACACTAAGATCGACTAATACAGCTTACAATCTTTTTCAATTAGTTAACGACAATAATAAGAAGCATGGAAAAATAACAAAGTTAGGCTAGGCTCCCGGATAGCCAATGGGCAACGCGTTCCACTTCGACGAAAGCGTTCCCGGGTTCGATTCCCGGTCGGGGCCTACGTGCGAAACGACCTAAGCTGTAGAAGCACTTTTAACAATACTACTACTACTAGAATTTGCTCAGTTATTTTGCCATGCTTCCTGTTATGGAATTATACAAAGTTAAGGCTTCTTCGATTGAATTTAAACAATTATTACCTTATTAGAATTTTACTCAGTTACTTTTAATATGAACCAATCCTTCCGGAAACCTTTCGACCATCTTTCCCTTAAAACCCTATTCACCTATCAAACCAAGTAACCATTGATCCAAAAACAACTGACATAAACAATTCATTTGAATGGCTGCCTTTCCATTTCCGTCGAAATGCGAGCATAACCAACAGCGCATCCAGCTGCGCAACTATACAACATAAAGCATACAACCACGGAAATGTATGCAAAATACACATACGATATTTGTGAGTCTGTTACTTCTCTCTCGCTCCTTTGAAAGCGTTAAGAGTGCGACTCTAGAGTCGGATGATCTAGAGGAAACAGCCGTGGAAGGAGCGACTATTCAAATGTAAATTGGAAAGCCACTACTCAAGAGGCAGAAAGGGAAATTAGTAGCGGCATTTAAGGCCGAGTAAAGCAAACAAGTGAGCAGAAAGGGCAAAGGCCCCTTCCTAAGAAGTTTTCCATCATGATTTATTAGATGGAATAGAGGGCCAATGACCATCGCATTGGGGAATTCTTAGAAATCAAAGGAACACGTGCTGAATAATTTCATTTTTTGAATAAACATCCGAACTCAATCGCGAAATTGGTCTAAGCATCTTCCGAAAACTAACGTAGATGTTGACTATCTTAAGCTATTTCTTTACGCAACTACGCCATCTTATTTAAAAATAGATGTTTCTAATAGTGATGAGAGTTTTGAAAGCTCATAATTTACAGAATAACCATGCCATAATTTGCTTAAGATTTTAATGTTAACTGATTAGAATTTGGCTATATTTGGGATAATGAATTGAAAGCTCAGAAATTCACACTTTCTCGCCAATGGTATGACGTAACGTTAAAAGAGATACGCAACAGACTCCAACGATCGTAAAAAAATGTTTCCTTTGAGAGGGAAAATCGTGACTTCAAACAAAATAAAAAGAAATATTTTTAAAGATCAAAATTCTGCTAAGTGGATGAATATGAAATAATTCCTCCATTTATAAATAAAAATGTCTCAATTTGTACTCTAACGTTCATCTATGACAAGGCTTTACGTTGATATGTCAGAGTAAACAGATGAAACCTTTGTATCACCTACACTGTACCAGTTTTTACTCGACATGTAAACATTTATTTGCAGGATTTTTCATTAATATGGATGTATTGTGAGGAAAAGTTTATGAATTATATTGCATCATCATAAGTAGTAGTGGTTATAGTAATTTTAGGAGAGCTTAGACAGCTAAGATCACTCCACACTTAAGCCCCCAACTGGTCTCGAATCGAATTTGATTTAAAGCTAAATGCAATTCCTAGGTAAGAGATGGTGAATATGTTAAGACCAGTTAAGAGTGGTTAGCGTGCTGGAGCTCCAACACCAAGGTCTCGGGTTCGAGTCCCGGATTTTTCCTGTTAGGAATTGGTTGTTTGTGTTCGTAAAAATTATTGAAATGGATATATTGGGGTCCTTCTGTTTCCATTATAGAAATATTAATCATCATCATCATGTATAAATCATATCATCATCATCTGACAATCAAACCACTTTATCAAATATAAACCCACTTTAAAAGCCTTACATGGAACATTTAGAACAACTGAAAAGATAGCCAAACCGTAACGCAAGACAACAGCAATAATCCCCTCGATTTGTGGACATCATAAAATCTTTAGAACACCTGAAAAGATAGCCAAACCCTTACGTAAGACTAAACAGCAATAATCTCCTCGATTCGTGAACATCCCGCGAGACGAACGATTTCGGACGCCACGCACGTATTTTTCGAAACGCGCTCTCTCGAAAGAGACGCACAAAAACAACAATTATCGAGAGTGGGTAGAGGCCACCGTCGAATTAAGAGGCGTCAGCTTCGACGGAGAAAAAATTAACTATTCACCGTTAATTATACATTCCGTTTGCGAGTTGCTAAGACACTTTCCAAGGTCCCCAAGCTCAGCGCCTTTTTCGGCGTACGGGGAAGGGGCCATAAAAGAGCCGAATTTGCTGTCCCGTTCCAATGATGACTGTGACGATGACTATCATCCGAGGCTTAGTATCAAAAGCGAATAGAAGACTGATTGAGGACGAGCTGTTTGTTTTCCGTCCTCGTCACAGGGATGGTCTTTCATCTGCCCCAAAAAAATTCCATCCCCATCGTTGGCTATCAAAACTTGAATTGAAATACCGATGAGGTGACGTGAATCGAGGCCAAATTAATAGCGAAATTATGAGAAACGGATAACGGTACTCATCGGATATTGGTGGAATGGCAAACACAGCTAGTGTAAGAATAAATCAGGCACTTTTTCTTGTTAAGAGAGAATTTTGTGAATCGAGGATTTAATTTTCACTTCTAGCGTGAAGANAAAATTCCCGACAAGAGCACATACAAACCATGACAATAAAAAACCAGGAAAAGTTGTATCTCAATAGAATAAATAAAAAGGTGCTCTCTGAAAAGTAACAGCAACTAAGATAGAAGGGAGAAGTACATAGAAACAGGACAAAAGGATTGAATAATAAAAATTAATTTAAGAAGCGAGATGACGAAAATGGCGAGTGAACTAGAGGTCAATAAGTTTATCGACGTACCCATTTCGATAATGGTAGGAAAGGAAGAAATTTACCTTCAAATTTTTGTGCAAGAGCCTTCTCGCTATTCTCTTGAGTTTACGATGAGAAAAATGCTCCCGCAGAAATTAATTCTTCATATATCTCGAAAGGAATGCCAAAACTCTGACGCCACAATTAACAGCCAACCGCCTTTTAGCGAAATAAAATAATACCCCGAAGTTCGCTCATATTATTTCCACAAATTTTAGTACATAACGTCAACGATTTTCGCCACTTTAACGCCCGTCCTTACGTTCCCTTATATGATCATACGTAATTTTACAGCAACGCCTTAAAATGAGGGGGTAAACGAACATAAAATTTAAATCCGTTACCTTACTCCTGCAAATGTGTCTTTATCGTCATTCGAACCCAACATATTATCATTTAATAACCCAGTTTACAACTCATTAACTCCTTTATGTTATCATCAGGAATTACAATCGGTAATAATATTTCGCTTTTATGCGTAAACAGTATCCTCTTAAAATTTANTGAGTTTATAACGATCGATTAATACTTGAGTAATTAAAAAATAGACCACCTAGAAAATCTACTACTAAACGTCTTTCCTTGGAGGAGATGGCTTCTTTATATGTCCTAATCCAACAAGAATGGTAAACACATCTCCCTTTGTATTAGAGTGCAATACCAATTTAAAGCAAATACAAAACAGGAAACAACGATCGGATCACAAAAAATACGAAATGATACTTAATCTTGAATAGCACATTAGGATTCGTAATATATAGAGAGAAACAGCTGATAAAACACGACAAGCATCATGCACCCATGAAATATCTCGTCTACATGACAGAGAAATATTCTGTTACTTCCGCACCCGAGCAATTCATCATTTCGTCATGCAACGCCTTTTTCTATCTGGTGCATTAAGGAAGAGTCAGAGGGCGTGAATCATATGATTCAGTCACGTTTCACGATTTCCCCTGTAAGGAAAACGATGAAAATTATTGTGAATCACTTGGCGACTGGGTGGTCTTCAGAAGAAAATCCTCCTGTGGTACTATTGTTTCACAGTGTCTCCATCTGCAGAAGCAAAAGCGTGGCGGCGACAGATCTCAACAGCAATAGAATCGCTACAAATGTACGACCATCGAGTTAAAAGAAATACTACTAAAGCTACTTCGCTAAAATAGAATAAAGAGCTACTTCGCGTAAAATCAGGGCTGGATAATGGAGACAGATTCCCAATATCTTTCATTACAGCGAAAAACGGTTCTCGCACGCACAAACGCTCGTTTTAGACATGGTTACCCTCAACTGTTATTTACGTTAGGAGTTTGACGGACATCATAATTTAACTTCTTTGAGACATATACTTTATAATCGGATTAACGAAAACAGGAAAGAAAAATATACAAAAGTATCAAATAATAAATATTTACGGACCCATGTTCGAGTCTCAAAAAAGCCAATTTTTTCTTTCTGTAATCTCTCTAACATCAAGCATGTGTATCAAGCATTACCCACCGCTTACTAAGAACAACTTACGTACCCATTCCATCTCACAGCTACACAGAACCGAAATTAAAATAAGTGGCAGAAATGAATTTTTTACGGTAGTTAGGTAAGTAGTTTACAACTCATTAACTCCTTTATGTTATCATCATGAATTACAATCGGTAATAATATTTCGCTTTTATGCGTAAACAGTATCCTCTTAAAATTTATGGCACTTAAAATATAAATAGTGTTCCGAAGGAATAGAAGTTAACCTTCTGGAAATGGAAAGAATGACGATACTGAAACCCATATAGGATACAGAAACACTTCACTCAAGCAACTTAAAGAGCTAACGATAAAAACAATTTTGAAACAACGAGAACATTCCAAAGAACCTCATTTGCACATACGAAACGTTTGTTATCCCTCAAGCAAGAATTAAAATTGCAAAATCCCGGAAAAAAATACTTGCACAAAGATTTAGATTTAGATTGATACCCCGCAATCCGATGAGAATACATGAGAAGAGATGCCGTATGAAGATATCTCTATCAACACTTCCGGAAAACATCGACTGGCACAGAAACCAGCAGACGTTAGACATTTTGATTTTAGTAGCAATATTCCATTCACGTTCCAAAAAGTAGGATGATGAAGGTATGCGGAAAACGATTCTTTATCGTCGGTGTAGCACTTTTGTGGTTGGTTCTTCACGTTCCTATTGGTAGGCTGAAATTACTAAAGAATAGGGAGGAAATGCAGTGCATAAGATTCTGAATAACAGAGACGTAAAATTAAAAGAATAGGTAATAAAAGATATATGGATGTGATTGAAAAGAAATATGTAACCACAGATCGGAAATGCGGGGAATTGTAAATAAACGAGGACATTGGTATGCTTACCCTGAATAGATACTACATACATCGTCAGCATACATTTGCATAAATGTACGTGAAGAATAAACACATTTTCGAAATAAAATTGTGAACATGGTACTGAAACTTGTCTGTTGTTAGGAGATAATTTCATTCGTGAGTCAAGTACACCTACATGATTATTCGCTTTTTGGAATTGATTAATCGAAATTACCACCTTTGGAAAGAAATAAAATAATTAACCTTAAAAAGATAAAACACAACAAATTTGCATCCTCATTCACGGGAACAATTATCATCAGAAAACCTCACCATTTTTTAAAGCGTCATCTCTTTCAGTGTAAGCACAACGAATATTCTACCCGGTCAGACCCTGCTACTTTCCTAAGGACTGGTCAAGCTCGGAACCCAGTATAACCGGTTATAATGACAAGCATAATGTTGTTTACTTCCACGGGAAATGACGTCACTCCAGAGAGGCTGTGGAGGTATTTTGAGGACCGAACAACCCGCGACCTCCCACGACCAACGTATCAGAAATAAAAGCAATCGCCCTCGCTGAAAAAGTGCAAATTTTATGGAGATAAATCCAAAGGTTACGCAGCTTAGATCATACCGATGCGAATGCCTTAAATGTCGCTGAGATCACCTTTCCAAAGATTTATAGACAAACAAAGACGCAACGATATTGCGGCTAATGGAATTCCGTCGCATGTAACTCCACAGATGAGAACATAAGTCGTCTGACGGGTCTGCACCTCGCCAACTATCTTTCAAAACAATTCCTTGGTTACGAAAAATATTCCGCGCCTCCGCCATATTAGGCATCGACCAGTAGAGACATCTGGTGGCGATGAAAATGGCCCGAGTTGCATAAACAGATAAACGTAAGCATATCGAAGGACTGGTTCCGAGATGATTTCTCCGATTCAGCAGCACATCCCAAGGACGTCTTCCTTTAAAAGTAAAGATGCACAATTCAGACGCTTTCGACCTTGGGTGGAGCTGAAACGGCCGTGCCGATGCAGCAATAAACACGAGAGGAAAAAAGAAAGCGGCAGACGCATTTGGACGCGAAGATAGTTCCCGGATCCGATTTTTTATACGACGCAAAAGGAAAGTTCTCTTCGTAAAAGAGATCTGCAGATTAAAAAAAAGCGGAGTGTGCAAGAAAAAATTTGGGATTCAAATTAGAGTTCTTGAAAAGTTAGCCTCCGACGGAATTTCGTGAAGGGCATAAATTAAGGTAAACGCGGCTATTAAGGCAAGAGGAACATTTCTGAATGTAAGCATTATGTAAAATCTGACTGATGAATTGCGCTGAAGAGTGAAACATGGGGGAATTAATCAATTGGTATCAACTGAATAAAATGCTACCATATGAAGATGCATAAGATGCTGATTGGAGGTCTTGTTAACAGAGAAGTAAGTCATGTTCAGAATCCGAAGCGTAAACTCGTAAACGAAGCGTAAAAAGATAGCTAAAATTAATTATTTTTACGTGGTGTCGTTGAGGCTGGCTAATTTGATTTTTCCGGCAGTGGAAAATAATCCATTATCCGGCTAGATGGCTATATTCCATCAATTTTGATGTCATGAAAGTTTACAATTTACAATGTGCGAAAACGTTCATACTTACTTTAAGGAATATGACTGGTGTTCAGGAAAAAATAGTTCTCCCCTAAAAAATGATCACCTTTAGAGCTATTTCTTAAGGAAAACGCTGCGAACATTAACCAGAGAAAGTAGTACAAGGATTAGTATTAAAGGAATTTGGCGCCTTTCTTTTCCGTACAGATTTCGGCAATAAGTTTACATTAAAATTTCAAGATATAATGTATCTACACTTAAAAATATGCATTCTTTTGACGGAAAAATCGAAATAAATATGAAAAGAATGACAAACGAAGGTGGAAAAGGCAAAAGCTATTCAACTGGTAAAAAATGAAATTTCTTAACCTTTTTTCAACCTTATTTTCAATCCATAAATTTCCGACTGTGGCAATTTGATTAACTTAAATTTTAATGAAATTACATGGAGGAAAAGCAGTGATCCAACTTTTCCACGTTTGCAAGATAATGTGTGATAACGCGGGACTTCTCCACACAAGCTAACGTGCAAGTTTCCTCAGATAAGGAACAAACTCTTCTAAATTACAGAACGTGAGTACCTTGATACACTTATACCTCGATATTCGCTTCCTTTTAGATAACGCTTCCACACGACTATTTCTCGGATCTGGAGCAGATAATCCAAGTTCAATATCTAACAAATGAGCACTGATTTTGAAACTGTTACATCCTGGATGATATTGCTACCTACGTATCGCACTATTGTGGAACGTTACAGTTTCTTGCAACATTAGAAACGTAGTACCATTAACATCATTTACCAAACGTATCCAAAAATGGTATTAAACATACTTGGGCTATCGTATCGTACGTAATTTCCTACGAGGTGAGCGCATACCATAGTTAAATTACGGAATTTGTCCTCCGGGAAGATTAAACTGAATGAATATTAGCCATACATTTATGATTCTCCGAGCTGCTTGGCAATCAGTATTGCTGTAAATTGCTAATCACTCTAACGTAATGTATCCATATGAACTCACTCAGGGGTCTAAATTTTGTGATAAGAATGACACCTTACGTTGTCTAAACAAAGGAATCCCCTTAAAAATAATTGCAGATTTTGTTTCCGCTTGATTTTGAATTTTTCTTTGAAGAAAGATGACCGAAACTATAGGACTCCGAAACGATGAAATCTTAAAATACTGCGATAATGTATTATATAGCAAAATACTTTAACTATTTCGATATACTCTTCTATATTTAGGACGTTATTGCCTTGGTATGTTATACTGCCTCGTAATATTTCGATTTATTTCATTTTTGTGACAGCATATACCCCTGCCTTCTCTATATTCTTTACTTCTACTGAACGATACATTTTCAACTGAGATTCGAGATTCAAAATACACAAAGTATGTACATAAATGTATGCATAAAATGAGATTTAAAAGTGCAATTAATTTATAGGTGCAAATAATATGATTCATCTTTCTAGACAGTCCGCGACTAGTAACGAAAAGTTTGCAAAATGTTGGAAGAAAAATAGTAGTAAAGTAACTATTGTTCGGAAAATCCTCATACATTGTCTTATTACGTAAAATACTTCACTGATAAGGTATACAAAAGACTAGATAAAAAAATTATGATACAAATAATTGAAATCATAATGTTGGAGCCACCCGGTCTTTCAGGCCGTGCGCGACTCCTTAAAGGAAAATGGAGTGTTCAGCACAAATCAAAATTGTATTTCACCAAAAGACAAACCATAAAAAACATATCTACCAAGCATCACATCCGATCCAAATATAATTCAGCGATTCGCCCCTCATCCATCAGACCTTGGAGTGATCCAAGTAAATCAACAAACCGACCGCTGTGAATCATGCGGAAGCTGCATCAGGTCTGCGAGTCTTCCAGGTAGACAAGTCGGGCGCATTAGCCACGCAACTTCCCGCGAATCGCCGACAAACCAAACACATCGTCAAGGATCTTTTACCGCACCCGTCCCTTTTTCGACGAAATCGAGAGTTATGAGCCGACGCCGTAAGGTAAAGCATCAGCGGAAAAACTGATGAAAAATCTCGCGCGAGGAAGTGGAAGTAAAAACGAACAGGAAGTGGTGAAGGAGCGAAACGGTTTGGCAAATAGTTTTATCTCTCGAGAGCGGGGCGTCCGTCTGTACATCCTTCAGAATCCACACGCGGCGGATAGGGTTAATTGTGGAAGTGCTTTACCCCCAAAGGCCCCTCTAAGGCCGAATAGACTCGCCATGCGGTCCGAATAAAATCCCGGGCACGTTGCCAAGGATCCGAAAACGAGAGATTTCACCTCCTTAACTCGAACTGGAGCTCCTCCGAGGAGATGGAGCAAGGACGATAATTTATTTCGTACAGTAGCGGTCCTTAGACTTGGGTAAGTTGATGACACCCTTTGGCTTCCTACTTTGGTTATGCGGATCCCCGAAATTCTGAACTTTTACAAAGGCCTCAAGGTATTTATAATTATTATTATAAAATTCTTAATTCGGCGAGGTTAGACCCATGTGGACGTCTCTGACACCTGACCTCTGAAGTCATACATAGTAAAGTTACAGAATTACAAAAATTAAAGATTATTAAAAAAACACGCGAAAAGTAAATGAAATGATTGAGGTGAGGGGAAAACCTCTCTACTGAAGGCTTTTGGAAAGAAACCCAGAGTGCGAGAAAACGTTCACACAAGGAGAGCGAAAAGACCCGCGAAAACACAGAAATGTTTTACTTTTACTAAAAGCCTTACGTGTTCTCTTTAAATTTATTAAACTCGAACAAAGGTTGACCGCAGTGAGCGCAAAAGAACCAGAAGAGGTAAATGATCCCTCCTAATGAAGACAAACTACCATCAGAAATGATACTGCAAGACTCAATATCCGGTATGCTTTAAATTCTATAAGCCTTGGGCACAATTATGCATTTATTTGAGTTACACAATTGCACCCCCGATATTCCCTCTGAGCTAGGAGAACAGGTGTAGAATATTGAGCTAATATTTGAAACGAAAAAACGCTTTATATGTACCGTTTTACGCTTATACATTTAAAAACCAAAAATTTAGAGGTGTAAAAGGAATGATTTGAAATTAAAATGAGGAAGAAAGTGGACGGAGACGTACGGAGCATCCCACTAAGTATGCTCATAATCAAGATGAATAATTCAAAAAAACTCAAGTTGAATGAGCTAAAAAGTGCTGAAATAAGACAGCTTTGAACATCCGTAGTCGAACCTTCAAAATGTTTGCTTTCTCCAAACATTTCGCTTGTAGATGCTTGATACTTAAACCGAATATCCACTCTCAACCTAGAATAGATTAAATATGGACCTACTGTGCTCAAGTAGTCTCTGCTTCCTCAACTACACATTCGCTACCGATGATATAAGTAGCTAACATGGAACCATACCCCTTCGCCCATTCGCTACCAAATCTCCAGCTACTTACAGCTTCCCTCTGGATCTGTGACGCTCAACAGACATCCTCCCCGTTCCTTCTTGCGTCACGAGATTATTTGAAGCAACGCATGGGACAGGAGCAAAAAGTTTTGACGCAGACAGGAGAGTGAGGGTAAAAAACTGTTAAGGACCTCCACTCGAGGGAGAAAATTCATCGCCGGCACTTAAAACCCGGGCGAATATGAAGTAAACAAATAATTCGAGCGGTTTTTTCATTTACGGGAGAGATTCATACCCTATTCCTTTCCCACCGAACAAGAAATGAAATATTTTTTTGGAAAAATAACAAGGGCAGAAGGAAATGATGATCTCGTACAATTACTAGAGATAAGTAACTTATGCAATGTCTTTATTCCCAGGAGCCTTCACAAATATCCATATACTGGACATCTACAGGAAGGACGAAAATGGCAATACTGGACGAATAAAAATATGATCCTTTCCAGGAAAAACCCTCAGGGAAAGCAGGGATTCGAACCTAGGACCTTGGGAACTACGCATGCGAATATGTTTAGAATGTAATTAAGGGTTAAAGATCTCCACTTGAATAAAAGTTACCATTCTTCGGAAGAATTCTCTGATGACAAGGATAGAGATGTAAATTTAATGTACCAAAATTTTTAAAATTACCCATCACATCCTTTTATGTAACTATTAAAATATTTCAGTGAGATAACAAGGGTCTTCTAATGCTGAAATACCATTAAAATGAAACGACGGTCATATTAACCAACTATTTCCACCAGAAGACATGACCCTTTTGTTACAAACATCATTCTGATAACTATTTCATTGTCATATATTGACACTTTCTACGTACCTGGAAGATCTTGAAAGCTACTGCCATTGCGTCTTTATCAACTACAATGTCTTCCGTTTAATGTTAACGTGGCCTGGATTTCGACAGCTTTACCTTAAAGCATTCCTCATCGACGATATTGTGGGCACAGATATCGTGAACCAAGTTCCCTCAAATTTTCTCATTTTCGGGCGGAAAAACATCGGGCGCTTGGGTTTGGCAGCTGCGCCATAGGAGGCAAGGAAGAGTTTGATTAACAAAATTCAGATTTTCGTTTCTCAGGTGGAGAAATGAACTACGTAATCCTATTATAAAATTCACAATGCCATGATATTATGTATGAAAACTAAAACAGTGCTTTTACATTTCATTACAAATGTTGGACGATCGAAAAATCGGTAAGTAGGGCTTTCATAATATTAATAATAATAATTTAGATATTAAAGGAATAATGAGACCGTATAGTAGCCCAGGTTAGAAGAAAAACGTCATGATACATAGAAACAGTATCGTACACAAGAGAGCTAAAGGTTATTTTCCATTCGGTAAAACCAGCATCGAAGATGGGTTTTAATGTTCCAATCATCAAAACGTTTATTATGTACTAAAATTTCCGTTAGGGTAACATAAAAATTGATATTCGGTGAGTTTCCTGGTTAGCAAGTATTTCAACATTTGTAAGGCCTGATAAAGATTTCCTAGATCTAGAAGAAGTATTCCATAAAAAACTTTCGCGCTCTCCCCTACGTTAATTCCTAGATACGCTACTGAATATAGCATCATACTTTTAATCCATGGTAAATAGCGAAACACATCAAATCATCGTAAATCCACCATAGAAGTTTCCTTGAGTCACGAGCCGACTTTATGTTGGGGCCTAGTTTAAGCATCCATTCGTTCCGACAACATAAACTACGGATACCCAGAACTAAATTTATGCGCGGACCATTGGTTCTGACATTCCAAATACTTTTCAAAGGCTATATAATCTTCCGGGCGAAGAATTGCCTCGGGAAAACAAGTTCAAGTTAACTTCTCGTGTGCCCTGGTACACGCCCACTTGACCCAAAGAGCGGTGTCCGAAAGGCAGGAAATGTTGGTCACCGCCCAAGATAAGATTACGTGGTCAAAGAAGACCGCTAAGTGAAGACGGCAAAGTAGAGAAATGAGACAGCATCGCATACCATAAGAACATGCCTGAGAGGTTTTAAGTATAATCATAGAAGTAAAACTCTCAATGTAATGTATGATCAATACGTACTGCATAACCATAATCAATGAATTTATATAAATCGTGGTGAATCAGCGATCTTACGCCTGTGGTAGAACCAAAGATGGCAAGCTTAAGACGCGACTAAATTTTATATGCGGAAACCTTAAATTATTAAGGATTGTTTTTTACTGTTAATTTTATATTTTCTTCATACTTTAACAACTATCGTGAGGTCTCGTTCAATTTTGTGTATAAAAGTCTAAAAATCAACAAAAACAATCTCTTGAGTGGCACCGATTAAATCGACTAATTCAGACCACTCACTAAAATGCATTTGTTCCGATTAACTTTTCTCATTTTATTATACAAACAGGATATTCCTAACAAGAGTACGCGGAAGAGTGGGTGAAGTGAGGTAATACTGAAGTAAGTATACCGAAGTAATTTCTTTAGCGACACAACGGGACAATTCCTTACTTTCACTCTCTGTCAGCTTTACCTACGTAAAACCGTCCGTTGAAATAAATGATAAACTTTATTTCTCACTGTAACAAACAGTGGGTACGGGAGATAGGAAACGCAGCAAAGGGGTACGAGCACCAAAATGGTTGGGAAACTGATATAAGTAACATTACAGACCCATATTTCTATGAACCCCTTCTTCGGCGGCGGAGTGGTTTGCATGCCAGCTTGTCGACTCTGAGATTCAGGGTTCGAGTCCTGATAAGGAGACTTTTTTTGGCTAGGACATAAATATTTAAGTTAGTTAACTTTGTATTCCCAAGGAAATACAGGTTCGATATGACTGGGACTCGAACCCAGGTCTCCCACTTTCCGGGCAGGTATTCTAACCACTGAACTACCATGCCACGTCTCTTCCACACTGTTGTGGGAGCCGCACGGATCTTCCGTGCTATTTTATTCACCTTTTCCTAATCCTTTGCATTCTCTTCGATCATTAAAAAGGAAATCTTTGGGTGAAAAATTTATAAAATGAAGAAAATATTATAATACCCTTATCTCAAATTTCCATCCGAGCAGCAAAATACGGATTGATGTCTCAAGCAGCGAAAATTTCATTTTTTTTCTAAATATTTCATTGGCCTAGACACTGACAAACTACTGAGGCATGGTTAAATACAGTTGTTTTATTTTCATAATCACAAACGTATTCCATATTAATTTATTTCCATCAAAATAGTGAAACAAAACACGTCGTGTTTAAGAGAAAAGTATTTTTAGTAGACTACGTACGACCGTTATGTGGCTAAGTACTACGTTGAAAATCGGCTGTTGACTGCAGGAGATGTGGAAGCCGAAATTTCCGCGTCGTGGCGCGAATCGTCGCTGTGCGAAGAGGGGTCACATAGCGCAGACGTGGGAGGAAATATAGCGCCAACTACTCAAGTCGAGTCGTTATCTCGTCCCTTATTTAACGAATTACCTTCCCTTTCTGCCTTATCTTCTCAACGGCGCTGACACCGGGAAAACTGTCCACGAAATACGCGAAGTGGCAAGGTATTTTGAAGGCCAGGCTCTTTCGTGTTTTCCTCTGGAGCACGAGCTGATGAAATGTACATCTCGAGATGCTGGTTTCTCCACCGCCAAAACAACGACTCGAATTTCTAAGAAATGATTCGCGTTAAGGACAAAATATGCCGGTTGCAAGACTGGAAGCGCTTTCAAATTTTGGTGCTTCCGGATTGCTATAATATAAAATAAACATCTCCTCAAAAGATGGGTTCTACCAGAAATTATGCCGTCAACAAATTTCGATGACACGTGACATTTTTGCGAATTCAAACGCTTAAAATGCTCCAACTACCATTCGGGTCTCGTTGTAGCCGGAACACAGTTGTTAGTACAACCTAAGTTAAAATAAAATGATGATAATAACGAAAACGATTGCCAATAATATACATAATACCCATTTGGATTTACAATTCCCGATTGCTTGTTTCAATGACAGCAACGGCAACACACTAATTCACCCAATCTGAGGGATTGAAAGTAAATCGGGAAACCACTCGGAAATCAGAGGCACGTGATAGTTTAATGAGTCTCTTTGAGGTCTGAACCAGAAAGAAAAATGGCGCAGCATCTTCATCTGAGAGCAAGGCCGCGCACTTTCTTATCTGACCGAGTGATTACTCTTATTTATGGCACGGGGTGTATGGACAGATAAATGAGAGCAGTTTCCTCTACTTTAGCATATGTAATGGCTCATCACGAAGATAACTTTTTAGATGGAGCAAACACCAAGCCTCAAACCTCTCAAATGACGCAATTACAAAAATATTATAAATGAGAAACTCACAATCAATGCAGACAGATGATGATGATGTTCATAAAGGAAAAATAAATGCAAATGTTACAGTTTGCATTACTCCAACTTAAAAGGAAAAAAAGGTATACAAAAGTCCAGCTGTCCAGAAAAAAGATATTTCCGGATTTTTGAATTTAATCATTATTTAAGAGTTTATTCATTCCCTTAAATTCGTTACATACTATTATATCGTAAGATAGGTTCGATTAGAAGCTAAAATTCCACTACACTTGGAGAAAGATTGACCCCTTTAAATATATTGTACTGAATAATCCAAGCGGATTGATAAAATTTCCTTTCAAATAGCATGAATTAAATAACGTAATGATAAGGAGTTATTACAAAATGATTTAGGTTAATTTCTGTGCAGATAAGTTTGACATTACGACCAATTCAGGCTAATCAGAATTTTAAAATATAATACCTTCAAAAAATGACACGGATAGAATAAAGAGCTTGGGCCGTGACTTCGTGGTAGAGAAAATTGGTAGCAATATATGTATATGTAGTCCCCTACCTTCAATATATATATACATACA
>KZ308155.1:554476-564645 GCA_000376725.2 Ladona fulva
ATACATACATATATATATATATATATATATATGTATGTATGTATATGTATGTGTAGGGAAGTACCACATTTCTGTACTTTACCTGAGGATGACTCCATAAGTTAAAATCATGGTCGTAATCAATAAAATATTCTGGGGTTTGTAAAAGTCATTCTTACTTTTGTTCCTAATGACACGGATCTTACGCAGCGAACCGAAATACAATGAAAACAAATTAACCTATTAACGCTAGAAACATAAATTAGTAGCAATAAATTAAGGTTATGAATACATAATGTCCCTCGGAACAATGCTGTGAAACCAATCCGACGTCAGGAAACAAATCATCTCCATGGAAACCGAGATAAAAAAGTGAGCCCCATCTTCGGAACGTTGGGCCCGCATAAAAAAAGTTTAGAATCATAATGAAGAGAGGTCACGCCCCATTTGATTCAGATCCCATATATATGATCATTCGAAAGCGATTTACGAGATAGGTCGATTCCATTTCAGGGGCGCCAATAAAAGACGGCGGCAAACGGATTTACGGCTGCGAATGAAACAAAAGAAGCTCGGAATGGCGTCGGTTGCGCCCAGACCGTCGAATGGGACGGGAAAATTTAAAAATGGGGAAGAGTCGGGAACATGGCGCCAGGGAAAACAAACAAACAACTCGCCACGCAAAGCCCACGCGTCCACACAAAAAGACCAATGGCTTGGACCCAATTATAACCCACGAAAAAAGTGTACAAAATGGAAGCCGTAGACAAGAACACCTTTGATGGGAACAATAAAGGAGGAGAAGCAGGATTTTGCAATATCCTGCTTGTATTGGTAATGGAGAATCCCACACAATAGACTCCGTCACGCAGTAGTTCATATAAGTGATACGGCAGACGCCCGAATGTCCAAGCTGGTCAGAAAATAAAAGCCGCCGGACTCGAATCCTCGGATTTTCGAACCATTAAAAATATTCCGAGAATACATCGATATTTTAGCAATCAAAATCATTGATTATTAACTTCAAACAAATACCATTTTTAAATAACTATGCTTAGGATTACCATCCGTTTAGCTTTTGGCCTGTCCTGGTTAAAATGAGAGGTCCTGGTCAACTTTTCTCTTATGACTTCTCTTTCCGGTTTAAGGGAAAACTCGGAAAAAGAATGTACTGTGAGACATGGCGATTAAAATTTTTATAAAGAATTTAAAAGCCAAGTTCAAAAAACTGGTGACGCTGCACGCTCTTAGGGTGTCTCAAAAGAACACAAAATTAACCCAGATTAAGTTCTAAAGACGTCCGATTTTTACCCGCTTTAGGTTTTGACAAGCCGCGGTTTCTTCCCGCTAGAAAGTGGCGACTCTAACCATTCTGCAAACGTCCCTACCAAAAGAATACGGCGAAACCGGATAAGAAATTTAAAAAAATAATATATTAGAAAAAGGAAGAATGATCGATAAATGAATGTGCTGCTTATAATGAGACTGCATAAAGTAATTGCTAATTTCCGTCAGACTGATAACCTTACCAACGTTAGTACGTACAACTATGTTTAAGAGAGCCACAGTTAATCTGCAGCCCGGATAACCGGGAGGCTAATCTCCACATAGAAACCATAGCGAACTTCAATATCGGACTCGATCAATGTTTCGTGGTGCTATTTTCGAAGCAGCAAACATTGTTTTCTTCATAATTTCTCCCCGTAGTACTCTATGAATTCTAGGTGCTGCATAACTGATGAAATTCGACTTAATTAAGCATACTCCTAACGATAACAACACGCTGTGAGTAGTACTGGCTGAATGGGATCATAACTCTCCCCAAAACCCAGTTTTTGACACTCGATTGTCATAAACGTCCTGATGCGATTTCCCCTTTCCTTACTGCCTGTAGCCAGCCGTTGGCGCCCGAAATGATAAAATATTCGCATCCTCCGGGACCGGAAATGGGATCGAAACTCAAAATTATAGCAAAATCCGAAACACAATGGTACCATTGTGGAAAGAGTCAGCCCTATCACGTGATGAAAGAGCTTTCCGTGTCCCGATCCTACGAAATCCACTGCTCCAAATTCAATGTTTGACGGTTGGCCTAGAGCTCGATCTGTAATCCTCTTATCTTCTTTTCTACTTGGATTTCGAATGACACCGCTATATTCGATGAGTTATTTTGGTCGCAAAAGAACTAGATTTTCGAATAAACCGACCGTTAGTATTTACTGTTTGATAAAAATAGATCAACTTAAAAATGTTCGACAGATAAAAGGAATCCAAAATAAACTTGTGAAGAATGCTTGCGTAGTAATTCTCAAGAACAATGGCGTGTTTTGTGCACAACGTGAAAATTTCGTAGTTGAAGGACTATTTGAACACGAGGTAAAAATCATTGCTAGCAACATAACTTTTATCCAGCATTCGGAACCTGAATATTTTACACAAAGAAATTCTTGTTCAAATCTATACGCAGAACAAATTTAATTTAACATGCTGAAGAGCCAAACTCAACTCAAATAAACAGTACGCTAGCCAGAGCGAAAAGAACCAAAATACATACATGTACGAGTTTTTCATCTTTCGGGAGGCTGTTCTTTTTTCTTTTAATTGCATCGTATTTCATTTTGGCTAACTTTCTTCACTAATAAGTATAGAAGGTGATTCTTAGATACTTTGTACCAGCTATTTAGAAGATGGGACTTTTCCAGTCTTAATTTTGCAGAATAGAATCCTTTGTTTCTGTTCCTTAAATCCACTATTTCATGCCCTTTCCTTAGTTTCTTATTAACTAAACCTTTTTATTTATTAGCAAATAGCTTATCTTTAGCCCTCCTATACTAGCGAGAGAAGAAATAAAAAAGATTTCGACTGAGACTTGACTCCTTTACGCCCAACATTTAATTATTTCATTAACGCAAAGTACTGATAAAAACACGATAGTAAAATCATATGGCGATTAAAATTCTGTGAATATATTTTCTATTACCAGAAGGATTACGAAAAACAATTTAGCGCTTGGAAAATTCCATCACATATTGTCTAACATTAAGTTGGAGTGGTTCTTGACTTGGGAGCGGTGCCTGACATCTACTATATATTGGTTTGGCGCAAGGAAACCTATGCTGCGCAGAATTATTTTCGAGAGTGCTTTTGGAGACTGTGTTTATACTTGATTATTTACTTGCTAGACAGTAGTTCACCAATACTTTACATCATAATTATATTCCATGCTGGGCTCCCAGATAGCCAAGTGGGCAACGCGTTCGACTTTGGTAAAGGCGGTCCCGGGTTCGATTCCCGGTGGGGCTCACGTGCGAAATGACCCTAGCTGTCGAAGCACTTTTAACAATACTACTACCACTATATTCCATGCTACGAGCTTCCTCGGTACGTACGCCTCTCGTAACATCAACGCTTAGACTGCGTAAAATTGTTTATTAGATTAGCAGATTCATCTAAATAACGTGGGAATTATTTCTTTAGTCATATTCTTATGGGTTACCTACGATGTACAGGTAAACAAGACCATATTTCACGAAACAAAGGAAAAAGATCAAAATCGTCAATAGACGATGGGAGCAGTTATGGGGTTAACTTGAGACTAAACTTGAGTTATAGGGTTAAAGTTTGTTAAACTAACGAATGTTTTAGAGCACCAAGAAGTAAAAGTGAATGCGTGTCATAACCGTGGAGAATACCGAGAAGCACCTAATTTCACCCGCGGGAGCAATAACCTGATAAGTGATCGTTCACCTTCTACATCGACTTGCATGGCTAAATAACCCTCTCGTGGCAGAGATACTCTTTATCAAACATTCTAAACTGACACGGAAGCAGACATACCAACTCATGGCATTAGGAACTGACTCACAGAGTGGAAAAACAGAAGCCAGGCTTCATCTTGTTCCGCTGTCTTCGTTTAATGATGAGTTTGATCTGCTCCGTTGAGGATTCTCAAGAGAGAATTCCTCATAAAGAGGAAAGAGCAAGGACAAACAAATGAGAAGACGTTTGGATACGGTCACGCTTGGAAGTTGGAACGACTGAAGCATTGACATGAATGGTTCTTACATTTTCAAACAATGGATCATTATGAGGCATCGAAATTGAGGGAAATAACAATCAATGAATTTATTATTATTAGTATTATTGTTATAGGTCCTGCAACTATAGCTTGATAAATGAAATAGTTATCATTTGTGATTTGGTACGAGATAAAGGAAAATGTATTTTTTATACACTTGCGTCTCAGTTTTGATCATGGCTGCGATGATATGAAAGTTACTGAGGTATGAGTTATGGTAAATAATAGCATTAATTAAGGGTTCTCCCTATGCAATATTATAAAAAGTGTTACTCGTAGAGTTATTGTGCTTCACTAACGTGGGCTTGTTCTACTTATAGCATTCTGGCTCAGTGAGGAAAACAAAGATAAACTATCTAACTCCTCATCTTGCCTAGTAAGCCTCATTTCCCTCTCCTAGCTCTTCGTAGCTGATGGCAGAGGGGATGAGGTCGCAACCGGCCTTCGGGCTGAATACTTTACAGACATTATTGATATAAATTACTGCAAACAAGCGTGGTGCCAGATTGAGGATGATTTATGAACGATAAATATAACTTGCCCTATATAAGTAAATTGTCGTAAAAGCATTGCATTGAATGAAACCCCGTTACGTGTATAAATAAAGCGAATAACTCTGAGATTCGAATAGCCAGGCACGTGATGGATCCGGATCGGGTCCTGGATTCGTGATACATTTTTCACGTCCATTAATCCTTTTGATATTTCCTGGGTGCACCCCTTATCGCGTACCCTTACCCCTTATAAGTATTTTCCTGAATATATTCTATTAGAATAAACTCCTAAATTTCCGGAACCTAAGAAATTAGTATACTCATTTCGTAACTCAATCTAAACATTAAATTGATGTTAGAAAAGGCAATTCTGCATGTAAAGGTATGCACCTAGGAAAAATCACAAGGAAAAACATGAAAGAAGTCTGAGAAGGGAGAATAACGGCTAGACCAGACGCCTGGAAAGTGGAAGACCTGCTCCTGTCAGACATTTTTCATTTCTGTTTTTCCTTTCCGTTTAAATTCTATGGGATACTATACATCGAAAAAGGCATCCGAAACTGAGATTCCAACGTGGTACGAAAATATTTAAATATTGCTCAAATGAAAGGACCAAAGATATGGAAATTAGAGCGAAAAAGTAACCACTAAACGATTAAATTCACAGTTTAACCAACCTAGAGTACTAAATGACAGCAAACAATTTATTCACACCCTAAATATCACCCCTAAACTTATCGCACGAAAAACCACGATGTATGAAGCAAATTCGGCTGTTTTTTTCTGATGTATTGAATACTCACCGTCACTTTATATCTGCCAGCTAAAGGAATTAGATTCTGAGTCCCTAACGAAAGATACGGGGATTTCAAGATTCTTCATTCCTTAAGATTAAGTAATAATTCTGATTCTCGATACACCTTTTACTATTCAACACATCAAAGGACTATACTTACATGCTAAATTTCATTTCACATTAGGTCTCACGGTCCTGATACAACATGTAATTTTTTTTCACATCTTTCGGTTGAAATCCTCAAACGTAACAGCTTTGGAAGAGGAAGGGACACGGACTTGCCGACCTAAGACAGAATCTGTGTTATGTAAATGATGTAAATTAAGTATCTTGTTCCACACATATTATGCTGAATCAACATCGTGGAACCTTTTTGGTCGATCTATAAAAAACGTGTACCAAAGGCGAGACACATTTAACGTGGAGGTCAGTCATTGTTCTCAAAAATGCAAATGTAGCCGAATTTAAACGCATACCAGACATACGTTTACTTATAAGATTCTAGTTTTCTCCGATTCCGACCCTTATTCTTTAAATTTGTACATAAACTTCCCAAAAATCGAGTGTTCTGCAATATCGATTTCAGTAACAACACGTCCTTTCGTTTTCCTTTTAGAGAGTATTCAAATAATTAGAAAGTTATATACAAATTTATACGAAATAAAAATACTTGAAAGTAAAGGGAAATTTCGCTTTGCCCGCAGCCATAATTTTATTTAGAGCAAATTAATGTGGAGATCTAATTGAGATTTATAGACACAAAGATTCTCAACTGTGTAGATGATTTTTCGCCTGAAAAGTCCGTGTTTTAATAACACACGATACGATTGTTATATTTTTAACTGAAGTATAAAAGTAAATCTCCATTCCACTGTTTCTTTCGTTAACATCTTTCAGCAACCCATTAAATGAAAACGATAAAATCTAAGGGTAACTCAACAGATCGTACTTAATCCCCTCAAAGTCTGGGATTTTAAAATATGCAGGACCGGAAGCTGACTTCACACCCTTGCGGAGTGTTAGTACCGAATCCGTCCGCAGTGCGTGTCTGGCGTTACAACAATGACCGAAATAAACGTGATGTACTCCGCCTCCTTGTTCGCCTCGACGATACTGGAATGCTGCAACTCACCCTATGTTCCTCATCCTACTCTCTTATATTTTTTCTTCCCTATTTATCCCTCCTTCCTTTTTTTTTTGGCTCCTTCTAACCTCTTTTTCGTCCCTCCAACTGCTACATTTCCTTTGTTTTTCGTACATCGATCTCATCATTTTCTTCTGATCTTTCCACTATCTTTCGACTCATGTTGTATCCCCAAACTTAACCTCGTTCCATCTTTGTTTCTTCTCCTTGGAGGTCGTAAAACATCTTTTTATTTTTTTAACCAAACCTATTGTTTAGCTGTCCGTGGTTGTTGTTTACAGACGCAACGAAGAAGTGCTGTCACTGAGTTTGTTACCATCGTTAGCATAAACACAAGTAATGTCAAAAGTCATATGAACACAGTAATCGATTAAGAATTACCAGATCACTTTTCTGCGAAAAATAACTATTATTACATTAATCTTTCAATTTTGATTTCCCTTCTTTCATTCTAGATTACAGTATGGTGTGTTTGGGTGGTGCTTATCATTCTAATATACAGTACATAAAATGTATTCAAAATAAAGTAATTAAAGAAATTACGCACTCTTCAAGAATGGAGTAATCCTTTCCATTATAGAATGACTTACAAATTCTACCTCTTAGGTATCTCTTTGTATATCTTTTACAATCGTGGTGGACATGTTAATAAGCCTTGTTTGTTTGTTTATAATTTAAGAAGGAATTTTTGTTTCAAAATTTCCAGGCTATATGTACATGTTTATAAACAATTTTATTCCTACATAGCACGTAATTTGTTTTCTGTAATCCCTAAAAGTATCTCTTCTTTGTCCAATGAAAGAGTTTTTACTTGTTAATTGAAAGAATGGCTATTTCTACAAAAGAATAAAGAAGTTTAAGTAATTGTATTCTTTTTTTCTTTTTCCTTAATTTTCTTCACTTCTACTGCGTCCCTTACTATATTTTTTATTCGTCCATTTTCAGTTCCTATAAGCATTTTTCACAAAAATCTTTTTTAAATATATGTGCCTAAAACTACGTCCCCTTATTATCCAAAGTGATGGCAACCCCTACAACAGCCATTCTTCAGGGGTGCCTAATTTCACTTGTTTTTTTCCTTTTTTGTACGTACCTTGGAGACAAGTGAAATAAATATTTTATGTTAATAACAATCGATCCTTGCTCGTCATCCACAGTACAGTTCTTTAAAAAACAAATATCACAGTAGATATATATTGAAGCGGAACTGCTTTTGTGGGTTAACATAGAATGTCACCAACCGTATCCTGAAAAAAATCGATTACAATGAAGGTCGTTTTCGAAGCTCTGAATAAATACATACATTTTCCGAAAGCATTAATTGCCGCGTAAGTTTATAATTTAAGGCGTATATTGCTGAATATCGGCGACAATTAATCAAACAATCACGTTTGAATTCGTTTGGATTTTAAATATGTCTTGCGCTGATAAAATTTGAAATCTGGAGAGTTATAGAAGACAGAGATACGATGTAGCATACGTATTATAAAATCTACCAGTGTTTCCCAAACTTTTTCATACTACCACCCCCTTGGATCCATACCACCGCCCCGCAAATATGAAAATCTACGAAAATAAATGCCTTTAGAACCACAGTTGAAGATAAAAAGGAAATTAAACACTTCAAAGATACAGAGATTTTAAGATTCTTCATTCCTTAAGATTAAGTAATAATTCTGATTCTCGATACACCTTTTTTATTCACCTTTTCCTAATCCTTTGCATTCTCTTCGATCATTAAAAAGGAAATCTTTGGGTGAAAAATTTATAAAATGAAGAAAATATTATAATACCCTTATCTCAAATTTCCATCCGAGCAGCAAAATACGGATTGATGTCTCAAGCAGCGAAAATTTCATTTTTTTTCTAAATATTTCATTGGCCTAGACACTGACAAACTACTGAGGCATAGTTAAATACAGTTGTTTTATTTTCATAATCACAAACGTATTCCATATTAATTTATTTCCATCAAAATAGTGAAACAAAACACGTCGTGTTTAAGAGAAAAGTATTTTTAGTAGACTACGTACGACCGTTACGTGGCTAAGTACTACGTTGAAAATCGGCTGTTGACTGCAGGAGATGTGGAAGCCGAAATTTCCGCGTCGTGGCGCGAATCGTCGCTGTGCGAAGAGGGGTCACATAGCGCAGACGTGGGAGGAAATATAGCGCCAACTACTCAAGTCGAGTCGTTATCTCGTCCCTTATTTAACGAATTACCTTCCCTTTCTGCCTTATCTTCTCAACGGCGCTGACGCCGGGAAAACTGTCCACGAAATACGCGAAGTGGCAAGGTATTTTGAAGGCCAGGCTCTTTCGTGTTTTCCTCTGGAGCACGAGCTGATGAAATGTACATCTCGAGATGCTGGTTTCTCCACCGCCAAAACAACGACTCGAATTTCTAAGAAATGATTCGCGTTAAGGACAAAATATGCCGGTTGCAAGACTGGAAGCGCTTTCAAATTTTGGTGCTTACGGATTGCTATAATATAAAATAAACATCTCCTCAAAAGATGGGTTCTACCAGAAATTATGCCGTCAACAAATTTCGATGACACGTGACATTTTTGCGAATTCAAACGCTTAAAATGCTCCAACTACCATTCGGGTCTCGTTGTAGCCGGAACACAGTTGTTAGTACAACCTAAGTTAAAATAAAATGACGATAATAACGAAAACGATTGCCAATAATATACATAATACCCATTTGGATTTACAATTCCCGATTGCTTGTTTCAATGACAGCAACGGCAACACACTAATTCACCCAATCTGAGGGATTGAAAGTAAATCGGGAAACCACTCGGAAATCAGAGGCACGTGATAGTTTAATGAGTCTCTTTGAGGTCTGAACCCGAAAGAAAAATGGCGCAGCATCTTCATCTGAGAGCAAGGCCGCGCACTTTCTTATCTGACCGAGTGATTACTCTTATTTATGGCACGGGGTGTATGGACAGATAAATGAGAGCAGTTTCCTCTACTTTAGCATATGTAATGGCTCATCACGAAGATAACTTTTTAGATGGAGCAAACACCAAGCCTCAAACCTCTCAAATGACGCAATTACAAAAATATTATAAATGAGAAACTCACTATCAATGCAGACAGATGATGATGATGTTCATAAAGGAAAAATAAATGCAAATGTTACAGTTTGCATTACTCCAACTTAAAAGGAAAAAAAGGTATACAAAAGTACAGCTGTCCAGAAAAAAGATATTTCCGGATTTTTGAATTTAATCATTATTTAAGAGTTTATTCATTCCCTTAAATTCGTTACATACTATTATATCGTAAGATAGGTTCGATTAGAAGCTAAAATTCCACTACACTTGGAGAAAGATTGACCCCTTTAAATATATTGTACTGAATAATCCAAGCGGATTGATAAAATTTCCTTTCAAATAGCATGAATTAAATAACGTAATGATAAGGAGTTATTACAAAATGATTTAGGTTAATTTCTGTGCAGATAAGTTTGACATTACGACCAATTCAGGCTAATCAAAATTTTAAAATATAATACCTTCAAAAAATGACACGGATAGAATAAAGAGCTTGGGCCGTGACTTCGTGGTAGAGAAAATTGGTAGCAATATATGTATATGTAGTCCCCTACCTTCAATATATATATACATACACATACGTATTCCCTTCCTTCGCTATATATATATA
>KZ308155.1:564655-685088 GCA_000376725.2 Ladona fulva
GACACATGAAACTCGAAATGTACGAATGACATAAGAAAACATCAAAAGATTCTTCAAGCATTAAGTCACAAATCCAACTCGGGGATGAGCTGGATAAAATTGGTCCAAATGTTCTCCTCCCATCATGCTGCTCCCACCCCGCCGCTCTCAAGATCACCTCCCGGGATGTGCTGTGACCCGCCTCTCAAGAGAGCCCGCATTTTCTACTCCCAATGAGTGGGAGTGGTTCGGCAACCGCCTCTTTTCCCTTCTATTCCCATTTAATAACGCCTTTCAAAGGACCTTATCGTCTTATCCCAGCCGAGGCTTCCTCTATATACCCTCTCCTTTCTTGTCTTCCCCTCCGCCCCTTTTTGGTACGTACCGCGCCGGGTTTCCGGCGATTTTTTGCACATTTTTCCATTCGCCAACTTCCTCTAAGAGGACACCACAATAAACCTTCGAATGACGAACAGAATGTGAACACACCCGGATGCATTTTCCCCTTTCTTAGGCACCTCGAAATGTAATGCAACTTTTTCATAAACGTAAAATCGTCGGTGCAAAGCTTACACGATCCTCAAACCCCTTCACACCAGCTACAAAAAGCTTTGAAGAAGGAATGCGGCTTCCTTGGCAAGATGAGGAGTGAGGTAGTTTACCTTCTCTTTCCTCTCAAAGCCAGAATTTATAAAAGGATATTAAGTCTGTGTAAATTCAGTCCAATAACCCAAAGAATAAAATATTTCACTATTTCCATTGGGATGAATGCCATTATTAGTAATCCCTCATACCACAGCAGCTTTATCACGTCCACCATAAAACAACAAAACAAAAAATCTGTCCGTAAAGTATTCAGCCCGAAGGCCGGTTCCTCACCCCCTCTACCATCTGCAACGAAGACCTAGGAGAGGGAAATGAGCCTTACTAGGGAAGAGGAGGAGTGAGGTAATTGGCCCTTGCTTTACTCACTGAACCAGAATCCTATAAGCAGAACAAGCCCGCGTTAGTGATGCACAATGACTCAACGAGTAACACTTTTCGTAGCATTGCATCGCCTTAAATGATGCTATTATTTAGCATAACTCATTCCTCAGTAGCTTTTATACCATCACATCACTTTTTATTGCATCAAATGTAATTGGGTTCTTTTATAACCTGTTTATGATTAATAAATTATTTTTATTATTATTACAGCCAAGAACAGGACTGAGAAAAAAATGTATATAACAGATACATTTTTCTCCATCCCGTACCAAAAGAAAAACAAAAATTGGGAACGAAAGTAATGTTTTCCTCTATGTTGTGGCAAAAGACAAGGGAAAAATATACCATCCATCAAGATAAGGTTACAGGAACGACATTTTTATACATTTTTATATTGAAATCTTCCAATTAATTTTAGTGTTTCGTTATGTTACGGAATTACTGTCTTTCGATAGTATTTTTTTTCGACTGAATTACAATTTTTCGTATGAATTTAATAAGAGTAGCAAAATCACTTCACATGATGTGGGCCACTAATGTATGGCTATCACATTCTAAATTCTTCACCACTGAGTGTGCGCAGGCATAAGATACATGCGTTTTATTTACAAAGCGACGAAAATACACGAAGAATCCGCCTTAAAAGTGCCCGACAAAAATAACCCAGTGGCCTAGTTGCAAGGAGGCGACGAATGGAAAGATTAATTCCTGCGTCTCCATGAGAACGCGGTACAATCGCAGCGGAAACAAGAAATGTTCCTTCTATTCTTTTATTTTCCGGTGCCTTTTCAAAGATCCACTTATTGTACATACTATTAGACGTGAGACGTAAACAGTAAAAATCGACGTGAAGAACCATGCACTCAACAGTGCATATTTCGTCAACCATCGTCAACCGGTGGTGCAAAGACTGGCAGCTTGATTTGAATATGAAGAAGTGCGTTGTCTTTCACGCGTTCCACTACCATAATTAGCGAACAATACATTTGTCTATTGGTACGGGATAGAGAAAAATGTATCTTTTATATACTTTTGTCTCAGTCTTGTTCATAGTTGTGATGATATAAAAATGAGGTATGAGTTATGCTGAATAACATCATTATGCACAACTTATGCAATCTTACGAAAAGTGTTACTCATAGAGTCACTGTACTTCACTAACAGGGCTTGTTCTGCTTATAGCATTCTGGCTCAGTGATGAAAGCAAGAGTAAACTACCTAACACCTCATCTTGCCTCAACGTAGAGCAGCCCGTTTCGTCATTGGAGATTTCAGGTTAGACAGTAGCGTTATGGTTATGATAAAATCCCTCACATGGAATTCGCTGCAGGTGAGAAGAGATGATTATGATGAGAGCTTTTCGAGAAGTTCATCAGCAGAATGAATAGAATGTATAGGCGAATTAAAAGACATTGTACTTCTGGTAACTAGACATTGTACTTCTGGTTTTCGCAACCTCAATTTTACTCAACGAAATCCTAGAGTCAATACTTTCCTCATAATATTTCATCCTGTCCTAGACTTTGGAGTGTTAACTGTATGCAGTTGGCCACCCTGGTTTGAGGAAGGAAAGGAGGCTGAGGCTCAAGAAAGGCGTATATCCTTCCCCCTGAGGAAGGCACCACTAATGTAAGACGCACACCCCTCCCAAAAGAAACAGAAGGTCACAAAAGCGTGGCGATTCGGAGTCTGGCCTCGACCGTTAAACGAAAACCCTCCTCGCTGAAGATGAGGGGTCACTGTGAAGCACAGCACGTGCGGGTTCCATCCATTTGCCTCAAACCCTTTCATAATTGGCTCCAGCACATCGTCTGAGGCGGTGGAAATGCGAGGCAATTAAAAGAGCGGGAACGCGTAATTCCTCGAATATCTCTTAAATTGGACGGAACGGAGCAGAGCGAAATGTGAAGATTGGAGAAAATTACTCCAGTGAGCAAAACAGAATGACGATGCGAATGAACGGAGAGATAAGAGAGTACAAAAATACAACAGATGTTGTTCTTCATTGTCGTCAACTAGTATGAGCCAATAACTACACACGAAGCAACAATACTGAGATAATACTTAAGCAATTTCTGAAAGAAAAGAAAGTTGGAATACGGCTGCTAATGAATTAGCGGTTTAAAAACACACCGCAAGCCGTATGTCGGCATGCGGAACTCGCGTTTAGAGGCACACGGAAGTACCGGATTTCCGATTTATGGGAATATCCCTATGCGCATTTCGGAAACAATGTCTCCATTCTCAGGGGTTCCACAATTGTAAGTCATTTTCTTAACATAGGGAGATGACCAGAGATTGGAGTCTGGATTTCATAACATAAGGCGTACGGAGTGCTTTTAAACCTCTAATTAAGCTATTGGACTTAACCAAAAATCGTCAACAATGCTTTAAAGGCGCTAAGGCCATAGGTTGGACACCCACACCCTTCAGGCCGCACGCGGCCTACACTAATTTGGTAAAATCAGGAGTTAAAATCACTTTCCGTCATATATCACGTAAAGTGAAAATATATTGGAAAAATTCTCGTTGAACGTTAGGAAATTAAATCGGTTTCCGACAAACTATTTGTATACCGTAGTATTTTAATAGAAGCCACACGCTTCCCTAGTGCGACAAGATGAGTAGACCTGCAGCTAGATGGTTCCTCCAGCAATTTGCGACAGTTTAAGTCTCTCCCACCACTCGCCTTACGCCTATACGTATGAGAACCAGCCATTATTTTGATTTAAGGCGATATATCAAATCACGAACTTGACTACAAGCAACCTATTTGATTCTCACAATCACGTATTCCGAAGGTAATGCTTATGAAACTGAAACCAAGAAGAATGAGAGTAAATTGTGCATTTTGATTGAAGTTCAGAAGTCTCAAAGACAAGAGAACTACTCTCTACGACTAAATTGTAAGTTAGCAGTACGTATTAAAGTAGTAGGAACAAACACTTATATGGCACCGTTCCACAAAGTAGAGCATATCAGATTCATTAGCAGTACGTGTTTAGAATAATTTTCTAAAGAGAAAATTCAAACAATAAGTCAGAACATATATAAAAAATAACCAGAAAGGGCGAAATTGCGATTTAATAGTTCATTTCTAGGTATATTACTTGGTTAAAACAGTAAAAATGCACAACTTATGAGAGGCGATTAACTACATTTACTTTTCAATAACCCTCACGTAAATGAATTCCCAAGGATTAAGGAAACTTGTATCAACTTTGCACGGTAAATTCATGCGGCTGATTCCCAAGGGATAACACGTGCGAAAAATAGCGACGTGAATGGGACTCGAACCCAGGTCTCCCACTTTCCGGACAGGAGTCTATGCTCATAAATGTATTCCCTAATGGTGTGGAAGAGATGCGCCATGGTGCGGGTTAAAAAAACCGGCCCGGAAAGTGAAAGATCTGGGTTCGTGTACCAGTTATGTCGCCATTTTTCACACTTGTTGTTTCTTATAAATGAATTCACTGGAAATCAGTGATGGACATTAACTGTAGCAATGGAGAAACTCATACAACCAGACCTAAACCATGAAAAATCTAGCTGACTGGGACACGAATTCCGCACTTTGGCGTTGCTAGGTTACAGTGCTAACCATTCTGCAACCTAAGACGCAATATAATCTTGTTTCCGCAATTCGCTATTCACGACGAAAATTTGGGTTTCCCATCCATTTGCATTTGAAAAATATTTTCCTCCATTTTCACGCCAATCTTCTAGGTCTTTAATCCACGAAAGTTGTAAGCACTTTGATAGACCTTTATCGATATATTGTTGTAGAAACAATGCGCGAAATGGAGAGTCATCCTCGAAACATTATCTGCGTTAGAAAGAGCGGCGAGACATACTGGCGGAAAATGTCTGAGACACGAGAGAAAAATGCGGGCCATTTTTGGAAGAACTGCATTCCGGACGAAAAGAAATTCCATTACTAAAGTCATCTTCAGTATTCGTTAAACTTCGCTCGAAAGGAACCGTAGCAAGTTCATTATTTTTTGCATCAAGGACAAAGACTATTTACATCAAAATTCATTATCGTGATAACATAAAAGACATTAACCGTAATTCTATCACAATTTGAGTATTGAAACCTAAGGTGATCTCAGCATTGATGCATTTAAAATTTAACTGGTGACATGACAGAAAGAACCACAAAGCATTCAATAATCCATAATGAATGTATTAAAACAGCAATCAAGCAGTGGCAGAAAGAACATAAATTCATAACAATGACTAATTAGTAATCAGCTAACGCTTAGAACCAAAAGCATAAGCATTGCTTGCATAAACATCTTATTACACACCTACTTACGCAACCCAACTAAAAAATTATAGACTGTTATTGTGTGGCCCGATATTGTAGTTTTTTCGGAAACCGTCGTTTATTATGAATAAAATACTTTTAAAATTCCGATACAAAATGCAATCATAATTTAAGAACGTATTTATTTTGGCAACGCTGATGCCACACCTTCCATCCAACCTATGTCGATGTCAATCTTATTAAATTAATTTATTTAAATAGAGAAAACAATTGCAAATTAATACGGATTGTAGGTAAAAGGCGTTTACCTATAAATCCTTTGAGCAAGAAGCACAATCGAAAAGACAACGCATACAAGTTAGATACGTGATACATGAATGATGATTTATGGCTAAGAAAGTCCATTAAGACGCATTCGCAAGCGATTTTGCTGGTAAAAAACTTGAACAAAAATGTTAATATTAAATTGAATGGTGATTGACTTAAACTACAGGTGTGGATAAAACATTAAATTACTACGTAATAAGAAATGCGTATATTTCATCGCAATATCGCAATGATGAGATGGTTTAGTTTGATCTATATCGACGGAAAGCGGGCTAAAAATAAAAAATAAAATCCCCGACTCAAAGAGGGAAGGGAGAAGAAGGATAAAGGAAGATTTAGAGACGAAAGCTGACAGAATAAGGTCAGGAGGACGTAGGGAAAAAGGGTAACGATCCCATACTTTTCTTGGATACGATCAGAAATAACGAGATGGAAATAACACTAATACGAGATCGCGTCTGCCACCATGCAGCACAATCCATTCACCTAATAACCGTCATTTCCATTGGTTTTCCAGCAAGGGAATCGTGTAGGGTTGATTAGTTGAGAGATATAGACAAAGGGGTACCAACTGTTGGAAAAAACCAGGGATTAAATAAGAAACCAAGGGATAGAGGAGAAGATCTATTTTGTTACTCCAGGTTCGACCCTAACAACTTCAAAAACGGTCAATTTTACCAGATGGTGTACTCTTCTGATTAATTTATTTGATCGAAAGAATGTTTTCAGTCTGTCAGCGAGTGCTTTCACATATCAGCATGAGATTCTGAAAGCAATGGAAATAAATATGAGTGAAAGAAGCGACAGCAATCGGTGTCGTTCGAACTCCGGCTCTCTGTGCGGGGGGGCTAACATTCTAACCACTACACCAACACATTCTTCTATGACTGAAAATTCGAAAAGAAAATTAATTATTACTAAAAAAATAAGACCCATTTACACGAACGCCGCTTCCCCTTTGTTTAATTTCATATCCTATACAATGAAAAAATACTTCGTTCAAATCGGCGCAACTCTTCTCGTGGTCTCTCCTTGTGAGCAACAAAATGGCAATTGATTTACAGAGTCTTTCACGTGAGAATCAAGCAGCGGGACTTGCGTAGCATCTTATTACCCTCGTTGCGACTTCAGATGAATCGAAAACACAATAAAAATGAAAAGAAATTCAAATTTAATCAGTAGCAGCTTTCACTGACATGCTTAAATGATAAAAAACTGCCATGTAAACAAACTAATCGTACAGTGCGATAAAACCGACATAAAGGAAACCGATGAGAAGACTGCCTTGTAATTCAGTCATTTATATCGTAAATTAATGCCACTTAATATCCTTTTCTGATGGTAAACTTGATAATGCACAATAATCAGGACATTAATTACTAGGGAAAACGCTACCGTAATATTTGACAGAAAAATATTGCATGATTGTATGGGAATTCCTTTGAATTAAACCTTTCTTAAAAACTTGCTACTTCACGACGGCAACTAATGTTGGTAACACTGCTCAAGAACAAACAAAGGGAACCAGTGAGAACATTGCCTCATTAATGATCAAATTTATTATCGCCTTGATGAATACGGATGAATATCCTTAGAATTACAGCGACACGACAAAGAGAACACTCTACTAGACGACATGTAGTGGTAACCTCTGGCAGCGCAAGCAGGTAGTTCTGGAGAACAAACGGAATGGTCCAAAACACGTCGACGTGAGCGGATTGCAACTTCCAACGCTGGAATATCTCACGCACACGCATTCGACCTAGTGAGGAGATGTTGAGCAATCTTCCGAGTTATAGAGTAAGGTCGCCTGAGGGCGTACTGTGTCTTCCAGAGCGAGTTGTTCCAAGAAGGACTGTCATAACAACTGTTTCGTCGCATTTGCAGATTCCTCCTTGGTGGAACCGTGCCGTGAGAAGCGGACATGCTTATCAAATGGTAAATGAACTTATTTTAGCTCCGGCGCACGCTAGCAAGTTGTTACGCTGCGGAGAAGATGGCCACTGCCTTCAACTTCCTATCTAAGTTACGTAATTATCATCATCACCATTATTATTAGAGCCTTTATCGGCGAGGTTAGGCACAAGTGAGCTTCTCTTCCACCTAAACTCGTATCTTATTATACAACGATATTAACTATTAAAGAAATACAAAAAATAAACACAAAAAAAAACAAAAGAAAGAATTTGATGATAACTGCCGAACACGGTTATGACACCAGAAACAGGTAATACGAAAAATTAAAAGATAAAAATAAAATACTAATTATATAAGAAGAAACGACGAGTAAATGAACCCAAACAAAGAATGTTATAAATAACTTCTGGCCGTACTTCGTGGAAAGCCATCTAGAGAATAAGGAAAGACTTCGTATTTTTTTTTTTTTTGACCCGATGATGGCGAGTAGCCGAAACTAGTCGTCCAAATATATTGTGTGGAAAAATACGAAGTCTTTCCTTATTCCTCCAAACAAAGAATTTGCGAAAATATAACCTATGAATCCGAAAAGGTGGCGTAGATGAAATGAATTCTGTCAACACATTTTCGGTTTTTTTTTCATTTGAACCACTGTATATGCAATCTTAATGGAGAAGATACGAGTAAATAAAAATGGAAGATAATATACAAAGAAATAACATTATATGTTTAGCGAATTAAGCATAGATTATCTGCAAAGATATTTTTTGTGCCAAAAATAATGTTCGTAAAAATATCTGATAAATTGAATTTTCTGAAAAACTCCATCCTAATGAAATCTTTACCAGCCGATTTAGTGACAAAATTATGAGGAATTCGATGGAAGAGATTAGGAGAAGAAGCTACCATGGCTTTCGTTTAAATTCCCTGAAATCTAATTACCCTTAAGACGACGAAAAAATAATTAGTTCCGAAAGGTAACGTATTCGTCCTTGAACTAACAAATCACACAAATGTAATATCGAGAAAATTACTAAAACACGGGCTAAACAGCTGCCTTGTCTAAAGCCGAGGAAAATGAACCTTAACTTGCTGGCGTGTATTCCTCGAAAGAAGAATTCCACCCCAGCTGTGTTAAGCACTCCATCAAGATACGCTTCGACTAGTCTTTTAAATGGATCCGCGAGACGTGATAGCAATAGGGGAATTACGATCATTCCCTTTAAATTAACATACGCACAAGATGCCTAACGAAGAAGAAAAGAACAGGAAAGTTAAAATGTAGGAATGAGATGCAAAACCAAGGCTGGTCGACTTAATTAAAACTTTTCGTACAGTTAGAATCGGAAGATATCGCGGTTTCCTTGGAGACTAAAAAACAAACAATGCAAAAAAAGGTTGATTTAAATTGGTTTTCTTAGAAATTCCGACATTTAATCATTTCATTCTCAGACATGCGATCTATCAGCGGCTCCTGATGAAATGAAATGATCAACTTCTGTCAAGCATTTTAAAGCTTACTTATACAGTTTTAAAAGGATAGTGAAATATAATAAAGAATACTAATATTCTGACTTGCTTTAAGAAGAATAAAGACCTTCAGGAGACCATATTCGTAGATACAGCATTTCACGTACAAAATTTCTTAATAAAACATTTTATTGGTGAGCGAAATACCCAGTTCAGTCTACAAGCATTTAAATTAATTTAAATCAATTCCAACCATTATCCTTTCTTTGCAGAACTATTTCCTCCAAGAACTGCTATACATCGACTTTTTATTTTTGCAACGGCATAACCCTATTCGACTATTTTTACACGTTTCTCTAAAATATACATACTTGTAGTCTGAAAGTGAGTTTGTGTTGCGTCAGCAGAATTCGTTGTCCTCTACCACATCATTCTCTTTACAAAGAAAATCCCACATTTTCCAACGACTACTTTTCTCTGAATAACTCTTATTCTCAACAACATCTTAAGAACACTCGCAAGTCTTCCTGTAAATCGTACGTAACGTACGTAAGCCTTTAATGCATCATTGTAGAGGAATAGTACACAATAAAAAAAGAAATTAATATTTTCTTTTATTTTATTTCCTAACTGTCCAAATTCTTAGAATAGTTTAAACTGAAAATCAAAGAAAAGAAGACTAAGACAAGGGTAATAGGAAAGATAAAAGAAAGTGCCGAAATTGACATAAAAATAGACAACACTACCTGGGACAAAGTTGAAAATTTTTGCTACCTAAGGAGTACTATTAACAACGAAAATGCATGTGAGAAAGAAATCAATAGAAGAATAGCATTGGCAAAACAAGTATTTCAAAACGAAGAGAATCTATTAGTTAAGAACTATATAAGCATAGAGATCAGGAAAAAGTTCATCGAACCGTTTGTCTGGAGTGAGTATTATACGGGTGTGAAACATGGACAATCAGGAAGGCGGAAAGAAAGAAGCTTGAGGCGATGGAAATCTGGATTTGGAGAAAACTGACGAAAACAAGATGGGTAGAAAGGAAAAGTAATAAAAAGTTTTGCAGGAAGCTAAAGAAAAAAGATCAATGTTTAAAAGAATACGAAAAAGAAGAGCTGAAGTGAATGCACATTTACTGAGGCATAACCAGTAACTAACAAACATATATGAAGGAAAAGTTGTAGGAAAGAAACCAAGAGGAACCTGGTCCCAGGGCTGCTTTCTTAAAAAACATGGAAAATGAGATGGACTTAACAACATATGCTAGCCGGAAGGAAGCTGCAATGGAAAGAGAGACGTGGCTACTGCGACAAGGCACTGCCTTTAGTATTTGATGACTAGACAGACCGCCAAGTCCAAGAAATCTGTTAGTCTTTAAAATCTCCCCATTATAGGTTTGGTTGGGCTACCAAACGTCCTGAGAATGGAATAAAGGAATGAATGAGGAGTGAAGTAGTTTGTCCATGATAACCTCACTCAGTCGGAATGCTATGAGAGGAAAAAGTCCACGTTACTGCAGCATGATCACCCTATGAATTACACTTTACCCACCACTCGATTAGGAGTGACCAGTGAATGACATTACTCAGTATCACTCATACCTAATAAGCCCTTATCACAGCCATGATTAAATGAAAGATTCATTTTCCTCCACACTTTTATTACAAAGAACCGACCTTGGTGGCGGAGTGGTTAGCGAGCTACCGTTCCAATCCGAAGGTCCCGAGGTCGAATCCCGGCTAGCCGGATTTTTTTGGTTAGAGACTGGTTGTTTACGCTCGTAAGAACAAGAAAATATCAATACGGTTATAACTGGGACCTTCCCGCCTCCATTAAAGGACAATTAATATCTCATCCATGGTACGATAGCAGATCTTTTAAGACTTCAAACTAAATCTGATATTTCCATCCGAATAACTTCATACAAGAAGAAAACAACTTATCTGGAACAAATCTACTGAATAAAGAAATGCCCATACTAGAAAGTGATGTGATCACGACTTCGGTAATACATTTTTCCGGTACCAAAAGACAGAAGAAGACCATTCTGTACATAAAGTTATGAAGCGGGAACTACCACGAGTATCTTCGGTTTAATTGAAGAAATGACCGGAATCAAACCAGTCACCTTCAAATTAATCGCCCGAATTCCACTGAACTAAAGACATCCTCCAAATAAGTGTTTCCTTTTAAGGTCGAGGCGAAATCCTTGAACGAGCTTCCTCTTCCATTATATCGCGGGAAGCCGCAAAGAGAACAAAAAGGACGTTTTCGCAGAACCAGTCGCTGACTGGTTGGCGACGTCACCGACCAAATGGCAAGACCCTGCCTACGCCGGTGCAAATGGTGAAAAAAGGAGGCAGGGAAAGCACGAGCCAGATATGAGAGTTATCTGCGGGCATTTCTCCTGGTGTACGTGAGGGGGCGTGCGATGCCCACAAGGTCGTATCCGGCCAAGCCTTACGCGACCACGGCTAACACAACGTTAGGGAGAAAGGAAAAATTTCCAGGTTTTTTACGAAAGTTATGCGGGAAGGAAAAATTTTCCATTAAGTTGGTCCGTCAAGTATTCGATATTCAGCATGGCGCTCCCACTATGGCTATTTACTCAAAATCTGATCAAATTAACGAAAAGATGGTCAAAAAGCCCACGGCGGTGAGTAAAATACGCTAAATTCAAATCGTAAATAAATAAAGTGGTGTTGCTGTTTAGATTTAGATATAGAATTTTACCCCGCGAGCCGCCGATTGGCGTATGGCAGGGGGTGTATCAACACCAAATATTCGTACCTTATCTATCCTGTTAGCCTCTCTAATGCTCCGAGGAAAAAACGACCAGAAGTAGCTATCAGTTCTAGCGATTATCTCCTTATATCGCTTGGTCGACGCCTCTCGTAGATCGCGTTCGTTTTGAACTGGTATTATGATGTTCTAAACGATGCATTAGCAGACTATGTAAGTGGAGAGGAATCTGTTGGAACATCTGCCCAGAAGAGCTGGGATCGAGATCCAGTCATGTCGATATATTTGACTTCCTCTAAGTATTGTAATAAGCGCAGAAGTCAGGGCCGAGCCAAGAAATACTGATACTCGGGGCAGGTAGTCATTCAGGAGCTCTTTACATTTAAATTTACATGTAAACCCTGCAAATCGCCAGGGTTGGCGTGGTAGGGGGTGTAAAATACCGAGAGACTTACTAGTCTCAATCTCGCCCTGAAATAAAGTCGATTTATATTCCTACCACACCCTAACTGGTATTAGTTTCTCTAATACTTCGCGGGAAAAACGACCAGAAGTAACTATTCTTTCTGGCAATCACTCTCCTGGATCACTTCTTAGTTTTCTCTCGCGCACGTTGCTGACTTGAATAACAATATCAGCTATCGTCGACGAATTCTGTAATGATAAACTATTCGAAAAGCTTACGTCGGTAATCTAGTCTTCTATCCCTAAGTGAGGTCTACCGGAGGGATTCTATCATATCCGAAAAAAAAACGTTCCTAAAAAACGTAAACGTTCTTTCCATAAAAACGTTCCTAAAAAACCCTTTCTCTACGATTTATATTTCCAGTGAAAATATTTGCTGCTAAATAGGAAACACCTGAAAGAATGCATAGCAAGGTGATTTCGTATTATTGAATTGATTGTTGTCATTATAATACTAATGAGCAACAAAATCGATAGATTAACTATGATCGAGCACAATGCAATCAATCGACGGCTAATGTATATCTCGATTTATTAATTAATTCAAAATTATGTTCGGGATCGATTCAACAACTACACCCACAAACCCTTCCAGGTGTGAAGCGTTTTAACGATGGCTTGAAGACTTTCATTAACAATTAAGTATCTATCGATTCTATTCATTTTTGAGACTTCCAAACGAGTTCTATCTTTGTCCTTGCTGACATTTCTGCACGTCCCCGAAACTTCGAGGAACAAGCAACAGCATCCGACCCTACATCCAATTCGATCCAACCTCGGCGCCCTGGGCAATCGCCCTCTTCTCCGACAGTCTGCGGGTGAAATCTTACCGATATGACAACAAACATAGCTCGATCAATTACTACAACACTGCACGTCAAGAAATAAAAAAAAAATCGGAAATTATTAACTCATAAAAGCATCCAACCACTTTTATCCCACGTAATTCGCGATGAATTCTCATAAACTCAGAATAAGTAATGTTCTTAGGTACTGCAAATTATAGGAAGATTTAAAGCTTAAAGAAATTAAAATTATCAGAGGGACTTCCTCGACTATAAAAATTTCGTTTTAAATAAATGTTAATTCGTAAGCTGTTTTTATTTCGTTTTTAATTTCATTAAAAGAGATATTAAAGCGTTACTACGAAAACGTTAAAGAATACCAATATTTCAGTTACACCACAATTTTGCTGTTTGTAAATAATCATAGTAACCGTGAAGTACACCGAAACAGGCAAAAAATTTTAGTTGCCAAGTTCTGTCTTTACTCTCACATTTACCTGTATTAGTTTATTTTCCTTTATTGTTACTGCGCAAGGAAAGGCATAAAGATGGTATTGCTCGAAAGATCGTGTGGTTAGGAATATTCGCCAGGAGAAACGGACATGAAAGAAGTTGAACAGAACCGGGACTCGAACCTGGGTCTTCCGCATAATTGGCGAAAAATTTCGACGACGACGTTTTTGTCAGAATTTTTCCACGTTCGTGAAATAATAATAAACCGTCTTATAGTTACTGTTTTACTCTAAAGTAATATTTTCATTTATTTCAACATAACTCAGCGGAACTGAGCTATTAATGGTTGATGAAACCGTAATAAAGAATTTGTAAACACTCCCTTTCTTCAAACGCGAAAGTTACAGAAGCAACAGGTGGTTTAAGGGCAAGAGTGCGGCATGCGCAACGCCGACAGACATTTTCACGAAGAGCGCAAAAGAAGAACAAATCAATGAATATGTTTACCGAGTTTAATTGAAAAGAAAACTGGAATCGATAGTTTCAATCGGAGGTTTCTAAACGACACTAAAAAAACATCGGCCCACGGGGGATACTTAGAGGCCTTTATATTCCCTTTGAATTACAGAGACAGCCGTAACAAGTTGAACAGAGAACGCCCGAAATCATAAAAACATTCGTCATTTCCAAAAAAAATTGAGGGATTTTAAACAAATAATATCCTGTGAATATAGGTCACATTTCGCCGCTTCCAGAGGAAAAAAAACCTAATATCCTTGGCTAATTAAATAACGCTGACAAAGTACTCCCAACACGTACTTTGAAGGATGATGGAACGCATTAAATGCCAGCAGGTCATTCTTATTCATTATGGCATAAAATCTCTCGTTTCAGCTTTGAGTAGAGATTCAAAACTGGGCCAGTTCCTATGGTAAACACACTTTATTACCCGGTCTATTTAAATTTAAAGAAACTCGACAGCAATATAATATTAGGGATGTAACTACAGCCTAGGTTTTAGCAGAGTTTTTGACCTATGTATAAAGCAATAAGTTTAAAAAGTTTATTTTTGAAAAGTAAAATGAAAGTTTAAAAGAAATGAAAATGCATGTCAAGAGCAATTATTGAAAATTTAGGAATATTTCGGGTCTATTTACCTGTAAAAATATCATATTATATTTTAATTGCCACAATAGTGTCAACACGAAACAGAAAGCTTCACAATATCCGCCACCAATATTCGTTTTCTACTAACAACCGCTTTAATGATAATAAGTGAGTTAATATTCATTTATATCTATAAATTCAGATAATATATAGAGTTACTTTCGATGAGGAACGTTACGAAAACATCATGGTACACAACTTCTGTAAGCACTGAGCTCGAATAAACATTTGATTCAGTATTATTATTATTGTACATAAGATTACAGGTACAAGGATGTTCTGATGGCAAGGATTCTACAAACATCACTACTTAAAGATGCCGTAATAAAAACTCTACGACAATTAAAAATGATCAAAATTGTACGACAATCGTTTTATTTTATATCAAATTCTCTCTCAATTTGTATTAGCAATTGCAAGCAGTAAATTGCAGCAATGGAATTGAATTGTTTAGTCTGCGCCTAGTATTTTATCATTACATATTAGCAAAAGAAGACGTCCATGCAATGTAAACATTTCAATATAATAATCATAGCGAATCATCAATTATATCGGGATCATGAGCATCCCAAATATGCAGCTCTCGATGAGCGACAAAATCTGCGTTGAAAAAAAGCAAATATCAGCCAACCACCAGCAGTATCAACCAAAGATAGCTAGCTAACTTAAACAAATGTCGTTAGCCTAATCCTACCACCATCTGCCATTAACAATAAAGGTCCCCAACAATGTCTGCAAGCGAAGAAGCAGCAATTCGTCAATAACGAGAAAACAAAAATCACTGCTGGCGACTGCAGTACTTCTAACGGAAGTTTTTTCCTCGCTCTTCGCGGTGACGCAAGTCACAAACTAAATGGAAGGCCTCTCCGGAAGAAGTCGGAGACATAAAGAGAAGCATTCTTAGCATCGTGAATGCGTGCAGAAGAAGAGTAAAGCGCGGCTGTTGAAGAGAGCAAGGGTGCCCGCAGACGTTGCCAAATCTCGAGCTCCACATCTCCAGACCCATGTGGAATGGCCATCGACCATTCATGTCGCGGAAGAACAGAGAAACAAGAAGAGAGAAAGTAAGTTCGTTGTACCGAGACATCTGCTCCTTCCAAGGGACCATTAGAAAACGTAGCCGGGTCCGAAAAGACGCCCATGCAGAAAACGAAAGGCGATGGCGAACGAAAACGAAATTTCCGACGACATATGACGTGCAATTCAGCTGATGGGGTCACGCTGGGGGGTTAACATCTGGCCCTAACTACATAATTAACGCAAATCCTATAAAATGCTTGTCTAAACGCTCGCGACGCCAGAAACCTGGGGGATGCAGTGCTCAAATCTGTTTGGCATAGGTGTGGAATAGCAAACGATAGGGTAAAATGCCAAGATTGACACGTTGAGGAATCCCTGCGTTGTGTAAACAGATATTTCCGAGAAGAACATGAAATGAGTCAAACTTAACATTGGCAAGCGTGTTAACATAGTGTTACTTTACATCGTGTACAACAAATATTTTCTACGATGCTATGGTGAAGGCTGGGCCAAAGCACACTGATGTGAGCAAAAACGTATAACAGGTATATAGAGAATTATTATTCACACATGATAGAAAATCTGGAAGAACTTGGGAACAAGATATCCCAGCTTCGCGATATGTTAAATATGTTGTATATGTGTTAAAGACCGAATCCGGAAATGGCTCCGAAGTAATTCCGATACGCTCTTATCAACTATGTGAACTATCAACAATAATACTTAACGCGTCGTTATCTTTCATTTCTAACAACATTGTGTGACCTTGCGGCAGCAGGATAATCATAGGCGCCACGGCGCCAAGAATATCGCAAAATACAAACAAAAAGTTCGTCCGTTTACATTCGATAACTTTTACTCGTGTAGGTCCGCTAAAATAAAACAGACATGAAAGAAAGATCCCAACTGAAATGTATTATAAAGAAGAATTCCCTGCTATCCTCGATATTAAAGGATTCAATTCTTTCTAAAACCTAATTAACCTAAAACCCCATTAACTAACATCAACGACCATGAACTACATTCATTGATTTAAAGCTGCGAAACTGAATTTCACGTCACCATTCCAAGTGGATGAAAATTAATATTTTGAGGGTATAGAGCAGGAAAATACCCAATTTTAAAAATCACCTTATCCTAAGAACAGGTGTCTACTTGATACGAGGTGTAATATCATTATGGCCCGATTTCGAACAATTTACTACACATTCGTTTCGGGGAAAGTGTGCAGGACCTGTTCCACAATCAAAAAGTCGCAGCTTCACACAACAACTTGAGCAAAGATTTAAGTCCTTCAAATTTCGCTACTTATGCCTTACTTTTAAACTTCTTTTCTGTTTTTAACGATGTGAACGTAAAGTGAATGCGATATAAAAACTGAAATGGTATTCATGGATTACATCAACGACGAATAGCTTTTGAAGCGATGGTAATTAATACCTCCACAATGCTTTCTACAAGAAGATCCACCACGTGAGTTCACACTGACAATTTCCGAAAACATAAACGAAGACAGGTGTTCCCTAGTGTTAACCTGCGAGGTTTCCCTCTCAAAAACATTCATTCACTTTCATAATCCTCCGGAGCCTCGAAACATTGCTGCCTTCGGAAAAACGTATGCAACAACAGCTGAACTGCTTTGAAGATGAACTTTTACACTACAGTAAACTTTCCCAATCTCGATGCTTTCGCCAATCCAAAGAGATAAACATTCGACTTCTGGCCTCAGAGGGTGATTTAATGAAATACATAAACACGTGTTATTTCGGATGATAGCCAGCGTAATACATTTCGTACGAGTTCGATGGAAAGGTTATAGCTTCCACGTTAATGTTGGTAAATAACCATATAGCAACCAAGAGCCCACGTACTGAGAATGGAATCGAGCCGTACCAAATGGTTCAGCTGGCTACTCAAGATAAACTTATCCGGCCTTCAGATGGGAAGGACGAACCTTGAGCGGTACTCACCCAAATCTTCGACGAGCTTCAGCATTACTCCCCCGATGTGCAGGTCACCCTTGACCCGTAAAGTTCTCTCCACATCGAGGTTGGTCACCCTCACTCGGAGATTCCACGACCCATCTCCGACCAAATGACCATCGGCCATCATCCTGAAGCCGTTTTCTTGGGAATCCTACGCAGCGCTGCGATTAACTCCTGCAGCGAAAGAAACGTCGTATTAATAAACATGACGAAGCCGAAAGTAAGTTATAAATACACCAAATAAAATCTTGAAGAGCTAAACTGATTGTCAACAACGGTGAGAACTGAAAACACATAGGTCACTAAGTCATCTCGTGGAGGACCACACAGCTGGAAGCTTAAGTAAAAATAACACTGGATGAAACATTTGAAATTTGTTGTCTTTGGGTAATACCTGATGAAATGGTTAAAACTTTCCAAACACACTGTTACAAATTGCGATGATGGAAATCTCAACCATGAAAATCAGCCTCCCGATTTAAATCAACACTCCCGCCGTAGAAGCATCTCTCACAAACTCCAAAACGAGACTGGCAACTCACCGGTAGCCCGTGGGCGCCTGAGCTCTGTTCCAGTGACACCATTCGCCCAACCAAAACCCCTCCCACACGACGCCCACTCAAACTCATTCCTCCCGCCAAGACATCTCTTGACCACAAAGAACATGCAAAACATTCTCCCAAAATATGAAAGCCAGCGAATGCGGAGAAAACCGGCAAAAGAGACTGACAAACTCACCTTTAAGATAGAGTATCCGGCTGTGGTCGAACTCTTTCACTTTAAAAACACTTGTTTTTAGAAAAAAATGAGAGGATAAGTTAGCCGCTAACTTCCCCCTCCCATGAAGATGTCAATGTCATCTGACGATTTTACCACACATTGAATGGGCACGCACGACACTGACTAATCACAAACTTTTGCAGAGCGAAGACGAACGCCTGTTTCGTTCGCGAACTCGCTCCGCGGCAAATGATTTTCCTGAGGACGTTCTCACGAGACTTCACAAGCGAATAGCGAAGTTGGCAATGTCCGTATAAGGGAACGGGGGCAACGTGAGATACAAGATACGACGCTATTGGTGGAAAATAAATGTGCATTTGTTTTTATTCCGAGTTTATATTAAAAGTTGAAAACTGAAAAAGTGCATTAGAATAAATATGTATTCATTCCTAGGTTAATTTTTATAATCGAAAAACGGTTTTTTTATAGGGAAAATGTGATATGGAAAAAATAATCAAACTTCCTTTAAAATATTTACGAAATAAATCATGTACAAAACACATCTCAAAGTGCATAAATTTGCAAAATATAAAAATTTTAAGGTTTCTTATTCTTTCCTTTCAGATAAATAATGCAGTTAAGTTATTCTTAAGTTACTATTTTGAGCTTTTATAGTTGTCTTCTTGTGGAAAGATGGCAGCACTTGGCGGTGCGAAACGAATCTGTTGTAAACAAAACTTAAACCCGGTCAGTACAGATAATTTATTGGCAATTTTTAGTGACTAATTGGAATTGTCAGTGGAAAACTATTAGCTTAAGTGAGCGTTTCAATTGCTTGGTTTCGTTAGACTACATTTTCACTTACGAAAAATGTAATGTAATTTCAGCGACCTAGATACATTATAAAGGATCTTTTATCTCCGGCAGGAATCATGCTAAAAGCATCCATACAGCAGCTGTCTACTCTCTGGAAACCCTACAGAAATTATAGATTTCCATTCTTATCTCAAAGGACTCAGAAGTTCAGCTTCTGCAATGTAAGTTTATCATATGAGCATCTTAATAATCGGAGTTTGATAAGAGTTTCTGGCGAGGATGCTTCCGATTTTCTTCAAGGATTAATTACAAATGATATACGACATTTGCAAGGTGATAATGCTGTGAGTGACGCAACTTCTAAGGCAATGTATTGTATGTTTTTAGATGCTCGAGGAAGAGTAATTCTTGATAGCATAATTTATAAGGCTCATGTCTCAAAAAAGCAACCGAATGAAGTTGTTTACTTTCTAGAATGTGATAGTGCACTTGAATCAACAATACTAAAACATCTCAAGATGTACAAATTACGCAAAAAGGTGGATATTGCGAAGATTTCCGACGAGATGGATGTCTGGGTTGAATTCAATCCAGATCTCAAAGGCTTAAACACTTCCTCGGAGGGCAGCCTTACGGTTGACTCGCCGAATAGAATTGTGGCCAAAGATCCCAGGCTTCCTTGTTTAGGATTAAGACATTTGTGCCAAAAATCGGAAATTCCTGTTTCTGGAGAAACTGCGAAACAAATTCTGGAATCCGGTCATTACACAGCGCTTCGATATAGTGTAGGAATTGGAGAAGGCATTGTTGACCATCCTCCCGGATCATGTTTTCCATTGGAAGCTAATGGAGATTATCTTCATGGAGTCAGTTTTCACAAGGGGTGCTATGTTGGACAAGAATTGACCGCTCGGACCCACCATACTGGGGTTGTCAGGAAACGTCTAATGCCACTGATATTCCCATCGACTGCAAAATTTGAAAAACTCCCAGAACCAGACACCCCTGTTATTGACGGAACGACAGGGAAGAACGTTGGAAAAATTAGGGGAATGATTAATTGTGGTGGTGTTGTTATGGGTCTTGGCCTTCTTCGAGTGGCCGAGGTTTTAAAATCTACAAATCTTAAAGTGGCCGATTCGGAAGTCCGCACACTAAGACCATTCTGGTGGCCTGAAGAAGCCCCAAAGGATATTAAATCTTCTTCAAAATCTTAGCTGTGTTTTTACGGTTAAGGTTATTGGTTGAATTGACGTAGAAATTATTATTTCAATGCACAAACTTTGTAAATATTTTGTCATAAGTGAACATTTAAGCAAAAACGTTTGGATTGTTCTAAGGCTTGTGACAAAGTTTTAGTCAGAATTTCACATTAGTATTTTAGGTTGCCAAATTGATGTTGTAATTAGATCGTCATTATGAAATAAATGTTTTTCTAAAATTAGTAACGTTTTTATTTGTGTTGCTCTTTTGCAGTTTCAGTAATGGATACAAGAATTCAACGACCTCATGATGCTGGTCCTTCCTCAGAACTTCAGTCGGATACTGTAAACAAGGAAGGTTCTTCTGTTGAAGGGACATTTGTGTGTATTTCTTGCGGGTTAGAGGAACATTATCACTATCGGGGGAAGCACCCTCCCTTTGCTACAAGTATTAAGTGCTTAGATACAAGCTATGTAATGAGAGATCCATTTGCTCCAGCTAAACCATCATCTAGTAGTCGGTAAAAATGCTTTTCAATTCATCTTAAGTGTATACTCTATGTGAATTAGCCATGTTTATTGGCATGCCTTACAAAGGAAAAGTCTAATGAATACTTTTTCATTTTATTATATTTTAAAGTTAACTAATGAGGCATATACATGGTAGAAGTTTATCTTAAAAAATAAAGGACAGTGTAAGGTGTTGATAATGCACTGATTCTTTTTAAACGTTGCAGTTAACACATCCTAAAAGGGGTTTTAGAGAAATAATTTTTGATCTCTAATCATCATCAAGGTAAAATCAAAGGAAAGCCTTTTTGATGAATATACATAATTGAAACTTGCAACCTTTATAAAAGTAGAAGTTTCTTCTGTGTAGGACTATTTAAGTAGTACTTGAAATATAATTCTTGTTATCTATATTGGATGCAATATTCTTAAAAAAAATACTGTTTCCAGAACTAGAGATCAATTTCTCTTATTCTTCTTATAATAAGAATCAACCATAACATTCTGTGAAGAAGCTGCTTTAAAGTTTCAACATCTGCATTTTCCCCAAAGAGAAATTACAGTACTTTCACGGTATTGAAGTGATAGTGAAAAGATTGTGCAATTCATCTACTATTTCAGTACAAGAAACAAGACGATTGAAACCCTGTTTATCTGCCTATTCAGAGATTAAATCTTTCATACGCTAAACTTTGCAGTTTGTTCATCATTCTAATAAATGCTCACATATCCAAAGGATATTAGTACTTTAGATAAAATAAAATATAAAATTTTGGTTTAAAATTCAGATTACATGTTGTAAAGAGACTGTCACAGAATCTCTCAAGAGAAAAATCATCAACAGCAGCATGAGATCATGCCCTTCTGCATTATAAGAATTATTTTAAAAATTTAAAGCTTAAAAATACCAAAAGTAAAATGTTTCAGATATGAAACAAGAAATTGTCCTTTTTCTTCAATTTACAATTAACAGTACAAATAAAACCACCCATTTTATGTTTTGCACATATGCTTAAATTCCAGGAGGCACAAGGAAGTGAATGAGCCATTCTTAATTCTCGGAGGAGATTGCAAATCTTGTAAAAGACCAGTCTGCAGAGATCCTGAATGCAGTATATTCTACCAGCATCACTATTGTTTAAGTTGTGCTTCTAAAAACTACAATAAATTTCCAGTCAACATTCAAAGGAAGCTCAAAAGGCCATAAATCATTATACTACAAAAATGAGAATAAAGGAATATTTTCTGATTTTTAGTGTATAATTATCCATGATACATCTTTTTAGATACTGTCTTAAGGTACAGAAAGAGTAACACTGACACATGGCACAACAGTCATAAAATCAAGCTTATTCACAAGGGTAGTAAGCTCATTTATTAGGATAATCACCACAGTTCATTTTTTTCAGCTGCAACTGGAAAGCCAAAACCTTCTTCTTTAGCTCATCCTTAGATAACTTTGTTTTCTACAAAAGAAAAAGGAATTGACATAACTTCACTGAATCATTACTGTAATTAAAAAACTTCATTTGAATTTATTGTGTGTTTAGCAAAAAAAAAACAAGATTCTCTTTAAATTATGAAGTAAAAAATCATTAATTATAACATAATGGATCACATCAGCCTTCACTTTGTGGTACCTTCTAGTATTATTCATGGTGAAATAAAAATTGAAACAAAATATTCCAGTTTCCACATAACGTTCCGTGGAAAAATACATAAACATATTTAAAAAAGTTTTTTTCCAAAAGCAAAGAAGTGAAATACAAGTTTGAAGGTTAATATGCTTTTAAACAACAGAAATTAAGAATCCCATGGTACCAAAGAAATTGCTTATTAATTGCCATATTTTTATCAGCGTACATTGTGCATGCACCATAACATTCAGAAGAAAAGTTTAGCAAACAATTCAATTCAGAATCGATAGATCTGAACTCTACCTTTTTTTAAGATAATTTAAGACCCAAATTTATTAATACTTAAAGAATTTATAGTTTTTAAAAAGCAGATTTAATCTAAAATACTGAAACAAGATATTCCGACACTAATAGAATTTAATTAGAGATTAAAAATACTCTGCAAGCAGAACTTGCGTTAAGAGACAAACAGGAAGCTCTGGATTACCGATTTCTGGGAAATCCCAATGATACTTTCCGAGACAAAGCCTCCATCATAAGGGGGTCTCTACAAAGGAAGTGTTTCTTTTCCTTCATACTGCCATTTAATTAATTTGTTTAGTTAAGCCAATCATAGGGTACTCAGGGTAAGGATGGTCAAAAGGTAAGGTGTGCACTGAGTCTATCCTACACTTTCCAAGGTTGTGAGACATATCATTTTAGAAAATAGATTAAACACCTTAATCCTCTTAATTTCACTGAACGATCTTATAAGACACGCAATGAGAAGAAATATCAAAAGAAATGGCCCTAAAACAATAGCTTTCCTTTGGAATGAGCAAGCCTACTTCAAATAAATAAGAATTTAGAAGTAAATGGGTATTCCTTAGTTAATTAGCAACAAAATTTGCTATCTTCTTTGTCCATCCCATCAAAAGGCAACTTCTATTCAATCAAAGGATAATAAAGTCAGAGGGGGAAGATTTTCCCATGCAGAAATGAAAGGGATTAGTCGAGAAAAGTAACAAAATCAAAATTCCCTTAAACTAAGACCCTTCAGAGCAGTTTTCCAAAGTGTAGATTATTTTGGCAGAAACCAAATGTAAAATAGGCAATTGTGACTTACGTAGAAATTAGAGGAATTTCTAAAAGAAGCTAGCCTATGAGACTAAGGTGCGTGAGTATTTTAAAACTTGGAAACACTTTTTTATCACACTGTGATATGAATATTGATGATTAATAATATATTAGGTTTAAAAAGAATAATTTCCATTTATGAGTGGTTTACAGCTCTTAAGATTTGTAAAAATGTACTATTCCTAGTTATGCTTACTCATTAACTACAAACAGCTTACTATTATAAAAGTATTTTTATTTTCATCCTTTCGTTATTTTTTTGTGGATAAAGAAAAGATCTTCAACTGTGGATTAGGGTATGAGCTACATGGACTCAAATTAACTTTTCTTCACTATTCCATTTAATTTTAAATTCTCAGAGAACCTAAGAATCATAAAATCATAGTGACTTGTAGAAATTTATTTCTAAAACTATCCCTAGAATAAAAAAAATCTTTGTTTCTAAAGATAAAGAGGTTAAAATTATGGGAATTCAAACAAGGGCCCTATCAAACAATTAGCTATGGAATCTTTAGCTCTAATTATCTTTGTCCAACTCTCTGATTATCAAACTTTAAATAGCATGAATGTGTTGAAAAATTTCTGATCATCATGCATAGAACTTATTAGCATTACTTTAGTTGCAATAGATTTTTTACCAAAATGAGGTGAGATTTTATAATTTTAGTATCATGAACTTACTGTCAACATGAATTAAGTATGAGAAAAAGACTAAATTATATGAAAGAAAGAAAAAAAGGCCAATATTGAATATACATGTAGTTGCCAGACCAACTACACCCATTATCACATTTGGCTAAATCCTAAGGCATCTGGAGAGTAATTGCCGTGATCCATAATTTTCATAGATGTCTCTCCCCATATCTCATAGTGAGAAATTTGTAAGCATAACAAAAAACGGTCAATAAAGAGTAAAGCAGAGCCACACCTATGGGTGCAGTGCACCTGGACGGCAGCATCTAAAGGGTGGCAACAGAAGCATAGCCAAACATTATTATTATTACAGCAACATTATTTGTTGTTTTCTGTGTGATACAACTTATCTTAGAAAGATTATTACACGAAATAAAACATGGCAAATATTTAGAGTAAATAATTAGGGATACTCAAGATGAGAAGGGAATATTAGTTTCGCAGATTTAGTCAAAGAATTGGAATAAATAAAAAATTATCTGGTATAAATGCTCTTCAGGTTTTGGAACATATTCTCATAAGAGATTTGATTGGAGTCTTCCCTAATTTGTAAATGACATTGTGTGTTTTACTGTCGGAGGCTGTTGCTGCTAGGATAATGATACTCAAAAGTAATGTGAACCTTTAACTCAGAATAACCATTTACTATGTCAGCATACGGAATATGCATAACTAATTATTACTGATGTTTTGTGCCCAACGTAAGCTAAGGAACAAAGTCATTAAACACTGGTCATTCAACAAAATAGCTTTTATCTGCTAATCAAGAAATTTATGGTTTCAGTATTTAATTTCAAGGGGCAGCAAATTATGTTTGCATCCAGGCAGTAGATAGTCTGGGTGTGGCTCTTGAGTAACATATACACTTTGAAAGTTAACTGTGCAAATTTCAGAATAGACATTACCTGTAAAAACATTTTCTTAATTTATGACCATGAACTTTAATACATCATTAATGGATATTCGACTAAATTCTAAATTCAGAGGCAGCTGCGAACAAGCTTCATGCAGGTTATGAAGCTTAACCACAATGGAATGACTTATATTACAAAGAGAATTAATTCAAAGGCATTATAGAGAAATTTGAACAAACTGATGGGATTTAACGGATATAGCAAATAGAAGATAAGCAATAACAGAAAAGGCTGAAGAAAACTGCAACTTTACAGTGAAAATGAAAGATTCAAAACATTTTCTGCCAACAAAATATCACCTAGAGTACATCAGCCACCTATTTTTCATACAAAAGGTAAATTCAGTTAATCCTCACCTTTTTCTTCCCACTCTCGTCACCTTTGCTCCCTTGGAATGCTGGCTCTTCTTCCTCCTTCCTCTTTGTTTTCACTTTTTCCTTACCAATGATTTTTTTCAGGCTGACCTTCTTCTTTGATTTTTTTACTTTACCCATGTCTGTAGCTACATTATCCTCGTTCTCTTCTGGTGTGACATTTTTCACTTTAAATTGCATCCTTTCCTTTAGAGACTTCTTCCTTGGTCCTCTTTTCCTAACCTTCTTTCCTGACACTTCCACCTTTTGCGGAAGTTTCTTCACAGCCTTGGTTATTCGGAGTGGCCGATCTTTGTACACATGGCCATCTAATTTTAATGCTAACTCTACAGAGCTTAGGTCCTATGAGAGATGAAAGAAAATGTTCAATTCTTATCATTGTGTAAATAAAAACCTATGGTTACAGTATGAAACAAATATAAAATAAGCTCAATATTATAATAGCTATTTTGTTTTATTTTTTTAAATAAAACTTCCACAAAAAATCAATGTAATACATGTAAACATTTTGGTCACAAGAACAGTTTAAAAATAACTCAAGCCAAAATTAATTTAAGATTATTAAAAATAGAGATCCTATTGCATCTCTTATAATTTTTTTCATGTGAATGTTCATCTCTAGTATCATTCACTTAGACTTAACAAACAATTTAACAATTTCATAAAAAATAATTTTTTTGGGCATGTATTTCAGCCACCATAAATGTGTAGTAGTAATATTTTCTTCCCAAAGCACCTAAACCAGGGTATTAGTTGTTATCTCAAATCAACCAATGGAACAAAATATAAGAAAAATTAAGAAAAACCACCAAATGTAGGCAACCACTAAGATATCCCTCAACTTGAGACTGTACCTACAATAGCGGCAACCTTGTCCAATAAAAATATCTTGGAGAAAGTTATGCTCCAGTGACGAAGTGGAAAAAGAAAAATGTTTGTCAATGTTGAAAATTGCTAGCTTTGAGTCTTACATTAGAAGTGAAACAATAAACAAGTTCATCTATTTATCATCATCTTTCCTATGAATTCTTGAATGTACACTAGTTTAATAAGCAAAATATACATGAAAAACCTTGGCATTTACAACTCATGATACAATTTCCTAAATTGTAAAGAGCTGCTAACACTTATTATCACAATACATTTTATCATTGAAAACTAAACAGATTTGTAACTTTCATGATCAAAACTTTGAAAGAACATTTCACAGGTTTTCAACTGAATGACTTCATCATGTTATACTTTTTTTTAAACTTTTTGGCTGGTATTACTGCTAAAGAAACATGCAAAAAACATTTCCCTAAATCAAGAAATTATATTCATGAGTGAATGATGAAAATGAAGAAAACAGTACAGAGAACTATAGGCAATAGTCTTAAATTGAACTTCCAAATACTATATTGGTGCTCTACACAAGGCGTCTTTGTTCTGGAACCAATTAATAAATGAGTCCATAAATGTACAAATATTACAAAAAATGTTAAATGTTACAAAAAAAAGGAACAAAGGTTTTATCTACAGATACATATATACCCAGCAAGCAGCCTTACAGCGGCATGCAGGGGGTGTAAACTTTAATTGTTTCAGTTACCTCTTTAGCTTATTGCTGTTGCATATCATTCGTTGAAAGATTGTATCTCTAAAACAACTTGTCCTTGCATATTTCTCTTATTTTATGCACATCGTTGGATCAGCTGAAGTAGCAGGGAGGTCACATAATAATTTCCTTTCCTTACACCCAGTTAAAGACTCAAGAATTATTTCCATATTAAAAAATCTTATTTTTTTTCAACTTTTGCTTCAAAAGCATGTTTGCATCCATTTCTCACAATATGAATTGAAGAAACAAACATATTTTTAATATAACAATCTATACAACCCTAGAAGCAAAAGATATCACTTGAATCAGTCCACTAAAATACAATGTTTGATTGCAAATCATCATGCATAGAACTTATTAGCATTACTTTAGTTGCAATAGATTTTTTACCAAAATGAGGTGAGATTTTATAATTTTAGTATCATGAACTTACTGTCAACATGAATTAAGTATGAGAAAAAGACTAAATTATATGAAAGAAAGAAAAAAAGGCCAATATTGAATATACATGTAGTTGCCAGACCAACTACACCCATTATCACATTTGGCTAAATCCTAAGGCATCTGGAGAGTAATTGCCGTGATCCATAATTTTCATAGATGTCTCTCCCCATATCTCATAGTGAGAAATTTGTAAGCATAACAAAAAACGGTCAATAAAGAGTAAAGCAGAGCCACACCTATGGGTGTAGTGCACCTGGACGGCAGCATCTAAAGGGTGGCAACAGAAGCATAGCNATATAATGAATATTATATAAAAATTTCATAAAGTGAGGTAGAAGAAATTTGGTTCACTATCCCTATAAAGTAAATTCTGCATAATTCCCTTTGTGTGTTAAACTTATATTAAATGCTGTGCTACTCATGATTTCTCCTAGGAATTCCTAGTGTGTAATGGCTGTGGACAAATTCAACCTCTGAAGTGTTGTGCCGTATCACAGCTACGTCAAGTTGGCCAGACTCGGCAGGTTCAAATCTTCCCACCCAGTCAGACAGAGAGAGAGAGAAAAGCAGGGTGGCAAACATTACTTCCTCTCGCTTTCAAAGATCGCTGTCTAAGTTGTGATTCCGCTGGAGCAGAGATGCTTCATTTATATAGGGTAGTGTGGATGGATACACTGGTGCACTGAGTGAACAATGTGGCGGGAGATTATTCGATTGGAACATTGCCCCACAGATTCCCTTCTGCTCTGAGTCAGGTGACCTCCCCTGTTTCCCCTCCTGTTTAATTTGAGATAGGCAGTGATATAAGGTGTAAAAGGTGCAGATGGCTGTTGGGTGCAGTCTGAGTGTGAATGCTGAATCTGAACTGAAGGGTGTTCTTCCAATCTGTTGATGGACTTAGTAAAGACATTGGAAAGTGAATTAAAACCTCATTCAACTAGTTTTGGGACATTTATTCTTGCCAGTGATTTGAGTTATTCCTATGTTTGAGTGTTTGGACTTTGTGACCACAGCTGTTCCTGTGTTATTATTACTATACAATTGAATTACATTGATTTTCTCATGCTATTTTGGCTACGTTGTTTTATTCTCATTGTCTCATTTCATCTGTATTGCCTCGATTTCTCACAAGTGTTTGAATACCTCAACAGCTGATAGTAATTTATGGTTTTCTATGCATGCGTATCATGCAATTGCGGTGCAGTGTTTTACTGCAATAAATTATATGTAATGTTCAATCAGGAATTTGTATAAATGAGAGCAAAGATGCATAAGATGAAGTAACACCATACCCAAAAGCTTTCAATACAGGATCAATTGATTACAATGCATTCTCAAAATTGAGATAATGTTAAAGCAATAACCACACTTTAATCCAAGATTAAAAGGTCTAATGCATACATGATCATAGAAAAACTGGCTAAAGAAGTTTCATTGAGAAATATCACATTCTTTTTACTTAAAATGCTTGGAGAAATCCTTTTGCTGTCTCAATAAGTACTACGCTTCCATGCTGATGCCCTACATTACCACACATTTCATTTTCTAAACAAAAAGTATAACTTCTTTCAGCTTATCTTGTGTCCAGAAGATGTAAGCCCTTTGGCAAAACTTAAATAATAACTTTGTACACAGAAGAGTTTTACTCGATGCATCACAAATAAAAATGCATAATACAGACAAATAGTCAAATAATTGTCTATTTCTAAGGAATAATGCTTATTATAATACCTTTAGTTATTTATGACTATTCATATAAGCTCACCTTAAAATTCACATAACAGAAACCCTTTCCAAAACCTGTCAAAGAGTCACGAATTATACGAATACTCTCAATTGGGCCACAGCTCTCAAATATCTTCCACAAATCATTTTCTTCAGCACCTGGAATATATTTCCATATCATAAAAATATAAGGATACAAATTTTACTACACATTATGTTCAAAACAAAGAGCCATCTCATTTGTTGAAGACAGCAATTAAAATTTCCTGGCACTAGAGCAATGATTACAAGCGAGACATGTGATAAAAAAATTTTGGAGTTAAAATGCTTATAAAAACCTTAAGTAAACAAATATAGAGACAATATTGTGATTTCAATGGTGATAGTAATAGAAAATGTATCAGAAAATTAGAATACAGCGAAACAAAACAATTATTTGGCCAAAGAAATCTAAGAATACAAGAAACCAAAGTACAAATTTAAAAAATGTGACTATTACTCAAAAATGAGCGGAGAAACTTTTGGAAATATATTTCTCCACTCTGCAATCTACTAAGTAGGTTTAACGAGACTATTTTCGACAAATACTTTCAAATTTTAACTGGATTAAAACACAAAACAAGAAAGGCGGTTGCAAGATTTTAATTCATAAATGGTACAAAAAAGCGCGTTTCAGCGTTAATACGATGGAGCGAGGCTGTACTTACCGAAGTAAAGATTACCAACGAACACAGCCTTCTTTTGGTCGTGGGGTTTGTTTTTATTAGAAGCTAGATCAACTCGTAAATGATGATCTTCGTGTACCATTCCATTTGCTTCTAAGGCTTTTATTGCATCATCTTCGGATACAAAACGAACATATCCAACAATGCTAGACCTCTCTGGATGAAAATCTCTCCTAGGGAAATTAATATAAGGAATAACATTAAATTTAAAATAGTTCTTTCAACCATATTGTAAGCATCTCCAGTTATAATGATCGCATATAAATAACACTTAATGTATAAGACCGTTCTCACTTGATAACCGCCACCCTCTTGGGTATCTTTAGATTTGCTACGGGGGCACATCTTAATCTTGCCGATTCTACTTCACCGTACTTTTTAAATAATTTTTTCAACTTCGCGACTTTGATGGTGCATGGTAAATTTCCAATGAATATGGTACGACTGTCTTCATCTGGGTTAGATTCTTTCTCTTTCTTAACTTCAGATTCCATTATCCTCCTTTCTGCATTTATCTTATTTACTTGCTTTTTTGATTTACGTTCAACTTTTGGTGAGTCGTCATCGGAATCCTCGCTAAATAGTAAATAAAAAACAGTAAAATTTTACTTTGCTTAAATAAATAATAAACATACAAAGGCTAAACCTCAGTACTTACTTGTCTACTTTAAATTTCTTTCGTTTTGTGAGAAGCTTTTCTTCCACTTTCCTTTTCTTTCCTTCAGCAGGTATTTCTCTGTACTGTATTTCCACATTATTGGCAGATGTTATTTTATTAAAGAGTTTATTTACGTTACTTTGACTCTTACTCTTTTGATTTATTAAGCTGGCTAAACTTCCAATCGTGTAAGCCATTATGTTTTATACTCGAGTACCATAACAACATTAATAAGCTACCATGAACCGCGGCAATTTTCAGGCCAAAAACAAATAGGAACCTCAATGTTTATTGGACGCCTAAATAAAGAAAACCCTTTTAACGTGAATAACCGCTAGTTTATAGCCCCAAACAGAGAATACAAGATTACCGGAGACTACAGGTTTTACTTAACGTGCATCACTACACTACGACGTAAAACGCATGCCGGTATTCCCATGCGAGAGATAGGCAATCAGGCAATTTTCGATCTTAGAAACGATATATCGATATGTACGATCCAGGTTATATCGATGAATTCCCCTTTATCAGCGGGAAATGTGCAAGGTGTAACCTACGATTGAGGAAAGTTGTGTTGTTTACAGCATTAAAGACTTTCTCTCTGTGAGCTCAAATAATTGCAGGTCCATTTAAATCTTCTGTAATGATGAGAGGAGCACTGATTGTTCTGGAAGGGTGTGATAGAGTAGGAAAAACTACTCAGTGTGTGAAGTTGATAGAAAAGATCGCAGCCGAAAATGGAAAATCATCATTACTTAAATTTCCTGGTAATAAACAACCTAATTGTAAACTACCTTTTTCAGTTTCAAGTCTAATTATGCAATATACAATATTTTATACTCGACTACATTACCTCGAATATTGTGTTCTAACAGAGCGATCTTCTCTCACTGGGCAACTTATCAATGACTATTTAAGCAATAAATTGGAATTGAGTGACAGAGTGGTCCATCTCTTATTTTCTGCAAATCGATGGGAAACGGAGTAAGTTGGACATATCTTTTTTGAAAAGTTGATTCTAAGTGAGTAACTTCTGATTTACTTATGTTGTATAGGGCTCAAATGAAACTACTCTTGAAATCTGGCACGAATTTAATCGTCGACCGGTACGCATTTTCCGGAGTGGCTTATTCTGCGGCTAAAGAGGTAAAGACAATTCGTGCTTGAATCCACTTTACAATCAAGTGCAATAATTATCAGTGAAGATTTTATTAATTATTATTGTTCCTAATCATCCCTGAACTTCAAATTCAGGGTATGGATATAGAATGGTGCCGAGGACCTGACATTGGACTTCCTCGCCCGGATCTAGTCGTATTCTTGGACCTCGATCCTAGGACTGCCGCGTCAAGGGTTGGTTATGGAGAAGAACGTTATGAACATCGTAGGTTTCAAGAAGTGGTGCGTGAAAACTTCTTGAAATTAAAAGAAGATAATTGGAAGGTATAAATACTTTAATTCCTGATTTCTTCGCAAGCGAGGTGTAGCAAATGTCAAGGTATAATAGTAAATATTTACAGCTTCACCGAATTTTGCCCATATAAGAGGGTACTGTATCATTCGTTACAAGTAAATAAGTGCTGGATCGATTTTTCCCAAAGAATGCTTAACTTTTCATGGTACAGCCAACTCACGTGAAATATCTTTATTGTCTACAGATTCCCAAGTATATCAAATATCCCTTCATCATCCATATATGGATTTTTTTCATGCTTCAGTTCACCTCTTAGTTGGGCAATCACAATTCAGTACACATCACTTAATATGTGATCAGAATAATTTCAAATACAAATTTTCTGTCATGATGATATATCTCTTCACTGTTAAGGTTTGTTTGTAGTTATGAGGATTGTTTGTTGATTCTTATCTACAACCATTTGTAATTAAGGGAAGCAGAAGAATTTTATCATAACTATCGTTTAATCTTATTCACTCAGATTGTAGATGCAGGAAAAAGTGCTGAAGATATTCATGAAGAGATCTGGAGAACTGTTCAAGAGGTCATGGATCACAGTGGAAATGAACCGATTGGAAAGCTTTGGACCTGATATATATAAGTGAAGGGTTTTAAACATTTCTAATAACATTGTTGCTATTAAATCACAGTCAATGCAACGTTGTGATAAATCATGAATATCCCAAAAAAGACTAAAAATAGTAACCAACAGTGCTAATAAATCAAATTCATCGAAGAAATAAAAAATAAAATGCATCACTGGTAAAAAAACATTAAAAAGTAAAAACGTCTTTTCTATGAAAAACAAACCTGCAAGATTCCATACTTCACTGGGTTACAACAAGAAACAAGATGCCTTTAATTTATAACAAAGGCCTCTAATTTATGGATTTAAATAAATAATAACTTTTAAACTGAAATTATTATGAAAAAGACTGCAATAAAGTATTTGATGGACCTAAATAGAAGCCATTTCAAAAATTGTATTTCAATTTTCTTGGGGTAGTGAACTGCTTGATGACCTCATCAGTAACTTTAGTTCTCCTATCCTGATGTTCTGCAACCAAACTTTGAAGCACTGTGATCAGTTCCTTCTTCAGCTCTCCAGTTAGCATCTCTCCACTGGAGTAATCCTGCAATTAAAGTACCTTGGTAAACTAAAAAGTTCACGATGGATATTTGATGTGTCTTCTGACATTAAGTTCATCAACAAATTAAGATTTATGGCAATTTGGCATTCAAAATACTTCTTAACTTGTCAATTATAAATGAAAATTTTTATACAGATTTCTAATTTCTAAAGTTCCTTTCAAACAAAATATTTCCCTCAATTATTTTGCAAATAAAAAGAGGATCAAAATTGTGAAATGTTTTAACAACCCTCCTAGCTAACATCACAAAACCCTCTAGAAGTTTAACTATTTTCTGTTTTGCAAACTAAAGGCCTGAGTTTTTCATTATATAGTGGGTTATAGTTATTTATTATACAAAGGAATAACAAGTGTGAAAAATAGCGACATGACTGGGACTCTAACCCAGGTCTCCCACTTTCCGGGCAGGTATTCTAACTACTGAACTAAATCATATAAACAGAGAATTCTGTAAGCATTTATGATATTCCCTTATCAAATTATCTGAAAAAGTTCCAAGCTTTTTACATCTAATTTATTTTTTTTTACCAAAATTTCCCTCTTAAAAATATGGTTTGCGCTGATAAATATGGTGATTTCTTACAATCCCTGCTGCATAGAATCTCCTTCTGCACATAAGAAAATTCTTTCTCACAACTCCTTCACTATTCTGCCACGCGCCAAGGAGGCACAACTCTTTTGGGATGCCCTCACTACCCTCACCAACCCTTTCCCCATTCCTAAGCATAAACACCCCCTTCCTCTGCTTGCCGGTGCCAGAGTAGCTTTAAGTGAATCCCTCCAAACAGCTTGATTTTTTGCCACTATATCACACCACAAAATGTTGTGTTAATTTTGGAGACCACTGTATATCCAGTTACAATGAGAAATTACCACCTCGGATGCAACCCTCATAACTGGCATGAAACTCACTCATGAAAGTCTTTTTTTCTCTGCATTCTATTGATTATTGAAAGGAGGGTGCTGAGTGAAACACTTATCAATCAAGTAGAAGTTAACTTTTGCTGCCTTAATTATCCGCTAATATAAACTTTATATCACTGCATTAATGAAAAGAACTATTTAATTATATTCTCTTTGTGCATATAGGTCTAGCTTTTCCATAATAAATATTCATAGCATCTAAAATATAAGATTATTAGGAGAAAACTCACTAATACTACTACTAAAAGGAGCCCAGAGACAAAATATGAAAAATACAAGTAGCAGTTAATTACCTTGTCTGTTATTGCTTAAATACTGAAAAAGAGAATAGCCTACATACACCCACAATTACCATTACAATCTACAACAAATCTACATTTCAATGGTGGAGTTAACTTTGTATCTTCTTGCCAATTGAATAATGTAGGTTCCTCAGATTTCTTTTGATATTCTCCATATCTATCAAATATCCTTCATCAACTGAATTACAAACCACTTTCCTCTTCTGAATGAATTGTATATGCTGTCTTTCATGCAATAACTACATCAAATCTATTCAAGTAAGAGTGTCAGCTCATAAATCCATATCAGAGGTCATCAAGAAAGAGTTTTGAGAGAGATGGAAATAAATGCTACTGATGTGAGTGTAAACACAATTAATTATACTTCAACTAATTATTTTTTTGCTGAAAAATGCTCTGAAGAAGGGGAGCATGAAAAAGGTATGAAAGCTACTAAAGAAAGTTATGACAAAAAGAGACATTGTCTGGACGAATACACTGAAAAAGAATTGTTCAAAGTAGCCCCAAGAGTAACCCCTACGCATTCCTTTCATTATTAGTTTTCTCTTCTGTTTCACCCAAGAAAAGTTTCACAAAGGAACCATAGAGATGGTGATGGGTGAAAGTGAGGTCTAGTGACAAAAGCTTTCATTTGGTATGGTCATGAGATTGCAGGGTAGTGATAGTTTGAAAGGGATAATGGGGACATCCAACCACACCCTGCTAAGCAGGTATTCTGAGGTAAAAGTATGCTCATGATCAAAAGTAAGATGGGAAATGGTGGGTCCCTGGTTCATAATCTACACCACTGGCATTCCCTACTGGAATGAAAATATTCAACTCTATTTTTTAGTTACACCTCCTTTCAGGACCTTTTAAAAGGACTGTGGAATTCAATGCATGATGGTGAAGAAAACAATTGTATAGTATGGTCAATTGAAACTGAAAGCATGACTTGCATATAACTGGTTTACTTGCTAACACCCAGTTCTACAGGAGAATTCAAATCAGACTGTCTTTTCGCTGCCTATCCAACAAACAGATATTATTATAACTTAGAACTGGAAACTATCTCAAATTTTTTCAGTTGAGATTAAGAGATATAACCATGAATAATATACAGCGATCAAACCAGTTACTATAAAAAAGCAAAGAGAGGACAGCTGAAACTGTAGAGTGCCATCTAATTAATTTTTAATTGAATTTCCAAATTGATTCTCAGAATTGTGCACTGACTGAAACTAATAATATTGGTTTGATAGATTCTTAGATTCTAGAACACCTCAAGCAAGCTACAAAACCAGAATAGTTTGGATGGTGCTTCATATGTATGAAATTTAAAAGAAAATTCACCATCGATAACTATATATGATTGAACAAAAACACTGCTAACCAGTAAAAGGCAAGAATCATCTCATTTTTTTAATTTACAACCTAAGAAAATCAAAAAGAGCACCATGAAGAAGGTGACTGAGAAATGCCATACTTGCATGTGACATTACTAGAGAACAATTTACGCAATGATCATGACTACACAATGTGGTGAGCTACACAAACAGGGCAATGAATGTCCACACACAACTCATGCAACAAAAAATGCTTTCCAAGGTGTATATCAGCTACCCTGGCCAGTATAATCCCTACATCTGTCCTACACGAAACATGCGTGGAACTGGAGGGAACGATTTATTGCTCAATCAGCAGAGCAGGAAGGAAACCTTGTCCAACTTTAGCAGCAGGTGAAAAGTGCATGGCAGCCCATTCCACTGGATGACTTTCATCGCCTCTATGATAGCCTCCATGTGAGAGTTGTAATCTACATTGATGCATAAGAAGGGCATACAGGGTACTTATGCGTATTGTTAACACATTACAGTATAGTACAGCTCTGTGGGTGTGATTGTTTGATGTGTGGTATCTAGAGAATGAGTCAATAAAATTTCCCTTTTCTGCAACTACATTTTAATGGTGGTGTATTTACCTCATACATAGTGGTGATACTTTCCGTACATATCAAACACATTGCAGATAAACTAGTATTGTATATTATTTATTTCACTCATTGGTATATTTGCTGAAGGTTGTAACTAAAAATAACTTGTTAAAAACACATGCATTCAGATAAAAAATCTTTTTAGAAAAATTTTAATTTTGAGTAAAACTTGATTCTGGGAGTGTATATGGAGACTAAATTGGTATTGCTAATAATAACTGCCATGGCCACAAATCTATTACATGATTCCCTAGTACGTAAGGCAACAATTTCTGAAAAAAAATTTCATATCCTTTACTGCTTACAGGTTTTCCTCATTCTCTGCTCTGGATGGTTGGTGGCTAGATTTTGGCCATCTCATGTCAAAAATGTCCATACTTAATACTAGTAGTATAGTTAAAAGTGCTTCAACAGCTTAGGTCTTTCACACGTAGGCCACCACCAGGAATCAAACCCGGGACCGCTTTCACTGAAGTCAAGCGTGTTGCACACTTGGCTATCTGGAGCCCCCATACTTATTACTGTTCATATAATTAATTTATCAATTATCAATAATAATTTCCAGATAAACCATCATAGATATTGTACATAAATTACTAACTAGATGAATCTCATTACTTGTATATGAGAAAAAGAAAGAACTCCCTTTGAAAGAAGAAAATATAATCTAACTAACCCTGCCAAGGCAGAGAAGCCTTGGCAGCTAAATATTTAGAATGCTAATAGCTCCTATTTGAAGAATTCCATGCTTTCCTGAATTTCTGTACAACAAACTTCCCAAAATTAAAACCTCTTAGATTCAGGCTTCAGAAACCTCATAAAACAATCATCAGATAAGGTATTTTCAGCGTTTTTTCATTTGACCACAAACTTGCTTACTTGTAAATGATTAAAAGCATAACAAACACCAGCAAAAGTCCTCGAATATGCTTCTGGCCTTTGGTCTCCGTATCTCCTGTAATATAAGGTCTGGATGGCAAACATCCTAAATAAATTTTTAAAATGTATTCATTTTTGTCTCAGCTTTGATATAGACAATATTCCCTACATACAGATAATGAATTTTCAAAATCTTACCTGATTTTCCAACTGCAAATACTCCTTGAAGTTCCATTAATTTTTAATTTAGTTTACAAATTCAAAGGTTCCCTTACTCTACCTCCTTTTATTGATTTTCAAGAACCTGCCAGCCACACCAATACTTAACAGTATTATTTCTAACAATAAAAACTAATTGTCTTCTGAACATTCCTTTCACTAGACTAACTAGACCCATTATTCACCACTTCAACAATACAGATTTCTTCTGTGAGTTTTTTTTTCACTAACATAATTAAAAGCAACATCCAAAGTTTTCTACAGTAATTTTTTGTCATCATTTTTGTTTTCAATCCAAAGTTAATAGTATTCTTTCCTTTTGTTATTCTCTTTTTCTCTTCAGCAGGCCTTTTCCCTATTACAGTTACTGTTCTTTTGTGATATTGTATATTTTGAGTTGAAATGTTGGGTAGTAGATAGCACTGAAGATGTATAACATATTTCATTTTTTACTTCAATTTTATTTGTAGCAAGTTTTATTTTTCACACCATTTTCTGTTTCCCTATTATTTTTATTTGCTAATCTATTGTAAAATGGGCATGTCCCATGTAAGGACATAAAGTAAAATAAAACATTATTTGCATACCTTTTTGATCTGCTCTAGCTTAGCATCATCTTCCAAGAAAAATGTCAAATATTGATAGGATATATCCACATCACAGTTGCCTCCAAGCTGACGATGTTCTTCAATAGTCGCTCGTCCACCAGAAAATGCATATTTGTTAATCTAGAATACAATAAATCTAATCAAATGCTTGTGAAATGCTAACAGAAGATCTGGTGTGTTTATCACTTTCTAATTGACTACCATAAATCCCTTAAATTAAAAAAATTGAATTAAAACAGAATAGAGAAAAATCGATTGTAGGAGATATTTAGGTTTAACTTTAGTATAAAAAGGCCCAATACCAATAATAAAGACAATGATTAACATTTAGATGCAAATAAATTAAAATACAAACTTTCAATACTTAACACATGAAAGTATTTTATCCAAACATATATACATGCATTCTTGAATGTATTCAAAAGTATGAAAAAAAAGCAAGGTACTAAATAACAGCTATTCATGAATATATTTAAGAGCTAAAACCAAATGAATTAAATTACTTAGGATTTTACCTTATTTTTTATTTGCTTAGCTGTGTCAGTGAGAAATATGGATGTTGTCTGGTCACTAGCTGACATTTTAGTTTGAGCCCCTTGCAAAGCAGGGAAAAATGAACAGTGTATCAATGCTGGTTTTGGCAATCCAATCCTTGGAGCAACATCTCTAGTCATTCGGAAATAAGGATCCTAGAGCAGGGAATATAATAGGTAAGAGAGAACACCACTGAATGTCATAAACACAAAAAAATAAAAATGATTGTACCTGATCTATCCCACAGGGAATTAAACATGGAACCTTCGCTTTATTAAAAATGAAAGGGAAAGATGTAGAAAAGGATGGGGCTGCCTGGATGGAAGGAAAACTAATTTTTCCAATGACATCGCTATCACCAAAGCCAAATATTCCTTTCACTTGATTAAATGTTACACATTTCTGTATCCGAACCATATTCTGGTAGAAAGCTGGACACTGCCTTAAATTAAAAACAAGTACTTTAGATGCTTAAATATACATACTTTACATAAACTGGTATTAATAACAACTCACCCAATAAAATCAAGATCACAGAAAATAAACGTCTTATCGACATCAAAACCGCAGGCAATTATATCTTTCATATTTTCATAAGCCAACCTATTCGCTTCTTCCAACTTTAAATCCTTCCATAAACACTTTTCATCGTCTGTCATCTGAATTACTAGAGGGACATCAAAAACATCTTGCAGCCATCTGATAAATAAACGATAAGCTATAAGAAGGCTCTTGCATTCAAGTTGAAACATGTTGTTGTTAATAAAAAGACATTACTTACTTGGTAAAAATAAAGGAGATTAAATGACCTATGTGCATGGATTCAGAAGATGGTCCTCGACCCGTGTACAGAAAGAATGGTTTTCCTTGTTCATAGTGAGTTAAGATAGTATGCATATCTCGATGAGAAAAGAATATTCCTCTACGAAGAAGATGATGGGGAGGCTTCCCAGTTACCTTTTCGAATCGAGCGATGAGCTCATCATCGACCTTAGAGCTACCAAACCTCTCTGCAAAAAAGGTACATATGAGCTAAATATCCTTCGAAATTATATAAGCTATAAATCATGACGTTGCTTTCACTCACTAATTAGTTTCTCATAGTCGACACCAGTTTCGGACTTGCTGACCACGTTCCATGGATTTACCACATCTTCGTCTGCTTCGTCGGCTACTGAAGCATTGGACATACTCGATATGCAGTTATCAACGTCATTAGCCATTACTATATTCAAAATCGTATGACAATACTGATAAAGATATCAAAATATGTTATAAAACTTCAAGCAAAAATTGTACCACGGTGGTTGCATCAACCGAACTCCCAAACACGTCGCGGACTACGCGAGATGAATGTCATTTTGCTACGAGCAGAGCGGGATTTGAAGTCCTTTCCCGGCACCATTTATAAGTGTTCCCCAAGTGCGTAAATAAATTCTTGTTGTGACGCGCAAAATCCGAGGTTAATGAATTATTCAAATATCGCAGTTTTGCATGTTATTATGCAATGTGTTTTGTCCATTTATGAGTGGTCGTAATGAAAATGCTAAGACATTTAATTCCCACTACGTGTTTTCATCTTCTCTGATTAACCTTTGGACCGAATCTAAAAATTGTGTGGATGATTGCTTCGCAAATTTGAGTCTTGGCGTAAGTGTGCTGAAATAGATAAAGGCTGGGAAGCTCTTTTAAAATAATTCCTGTTCGCTGAGTTATATTTCCCGTCATTTTTGCTCATGGGTGTTTATGCTTAACGTATTTCGACACTGCGACTTTATTAAGTATAGCTTTTCATTCCTCCCATGCAGTAAATTCCTCTCAGGATCTGGTTGGCATTAAAATTAAGTAAATATCAATAATTAAATGTGTAAAGATGAAAGATTTCATCTGTCAGAATTAACATATATGGTATTGAGACTATTGGAATTGTGAAATACCAAAGAAAGCGTAGAATGAATATAGGATAATTCGATGCATCTAAGCAACTGGCTTGTAAGCTGGTGAATTTTCCTTATATTTCGGTTACAATTATTCATTAAATTGACAATAGCTCCTTGGATTTCAAATCAGGAAGTGTGAGGATAGCAAAAAAGTATGACTTTATTCCAAATGTTGGGATTCATTAGAAGAGTTTTCAAAGATTTATAACATGGCATTAATTACTGTACACTTCCTTGGTGAGATCCCACCTTGAATACTTCTCTATTATCTGGAACCCATTCTCAATAAGTACATTCATTCCATTGAAAGAGCCAAACACTACTTCCATGGTATAATTTAAATTCTTTTTCATCTTATATTGATTTTTTAAATACATAATTATTCTTTTTGTCTCGTACTGAATGAACTCTTATACATTTAATTTTTAAGATAGGGTAAATTGTCCTTGAATTAACCATCAATTATGATATTTGAAATGTGATTAACAGCTAAGAAAAAATCCTACAAGCTTATCTATACAGTTTTCCTTTTTAACTATTAGCCGCATAGAGGTTAAAGCATTAAGAAATTGAAGTAGTTGAAGACATGTAGAAGTTAAATGACTAAATTGACACCATATAGAAATTTAATTAAAAAAAATTTAAATCAAACTAAAAGATTTCACTTAACTAAATGTGTTGATCCTTACTCTTTAAATTTGGAAAGGTATTAAAAATAATGCACCCAAAAGATGAAACCGACAAATGAAACTATTTGATAACTTTCTTTACAAATTTATTTTGTTTTGTAAAATATGCAAAACATAAAAGTGACACAAATATAATAGGAAGGAAAAATAATGGTACTTCATCTCAGAGAACTCATGATGTTTGAAGTATCTAACTCACTAATACAAGGCATCACATATAATCACTATTTTGTGTAAGTAAGAAATAGGATAGTACAATATAGAATTTGCTTTAAAAATATAACTTCATTTATTTTAGGATACAAGCATTACAAATATTGATTATATTGAGAATCATGCATCATGGATATTTCCTTCATGACTGAGATACATAAAAATGCTTTAGCTCCTTCATTCACTCATCCCTGACTAAGCTATCCACAGCTACATACATGGATTCAAAAAAAGTCTCTCTAAAACAATTGGATCAGAGTTATATATTTTGTAAAGCAAATCACAGCCTTTTATACAAAAAAGGCAAGCTGATAGTCAGTTTCATGAAGAATATGAGAGAGAAAATCAATGTCTTCGTAATCAGCATGCCTTCATACAATTGAACAATGGTGATATTTTAACGATGATGATTCAGACAGAATGAGGGCTGGTGTATGGGTTTCCTTGGTTTGGCTCTTCTGCTGGAATATGAAGAGAATCACCACCACCCTCATCTGTGCATTCTTTATCTCTCCCTTCCAGATGCCCCCTGCCATTCCCTCCTCCATTCAGGAGTCTCTGCCTCTCGCGGTACATGCTGACCCTTATGTTCTCAAGTTGGTGGTATTTGCACAATTTTAGCATTGCACACACTGATAACCCAACCCAGCATGCCCACGAAGCCCATGCACCAAACTGAAATAAAGGAAAGCAAAATGCATATGTACTTACACAATGCTTACCACAGGGTTGTGCACATGGTCCTTTGCTATTCTTGGTGCACAGCAACAACCATAGCAAAACGATTGCCAATTAAGTTGGGATACTTTCTAGTGATACAGTATTTCAGGTAAATAAAGAGCAAAGAGAATACAAAGGGAAAAGGTAATAAGATGGTTTTGCGCAATAACTAATGCACCTATAAATTCCTAAAGAAAAATAGACATGAAAAAGGTTCTCACAACACCAGGACTCAAATCCGGAACTTCCACTCAATTGCAATTCCTCTAACCAATTGAGCTATATTGCAGACAAGCACCATATACTATGGTAAACAGTATCACAAAATGGGATGTCTAAATGTTCTGCAACCAATTGAACTATACTGTAGACATGCTATTTTGTTCTGCCCAAATGTTCTGCAACATATCTCAATTGGTCTGAGCAGCCACCAAGGGTGTCTAGTTCTAGGTTCTAAGTTCAGTTTTTTCAGACATTCATAATGCAGCTTTTTCCATGGGAAGTTGAGAGGATGGATTGCTCTTGTCCAAGGATAAACATTTAATTATAAAATGGCTGGATGATTTTCCTTTACAGTTGTAAAAAATGGCAATACTTTTAAAATTCTATCTCTTCATCATATTTCTACATATAAAGAATGGGATTCCATCAAATGTCTCCATAGAAGATTAATTTTGGCCATTTCAGCTCAAAACAGAGAAGTCTTCAATTGTTAACTTCTTTGAAAGAAAAACACATGTAGATGAATGAATACCAACCTTTGAAGGAAAAACTTAACAACAGTTAATATACTGAAATATCTTAATCTCATGATTAATTTACAATGGGGAACCAACAGCAATGGGTGATTCCAAGACATAACATTAGACTATAATATCTTGGAGCAATCTACAGGAATAATGCATCATGGGGTACCCACATCCATAGCATATGCCAGTGAGCATTTAATATACTAAGCTTTGCCAACATAATACATACAAAACTGAGGAATTCTGTTAAGAACCATTACAAAAATTTAGTGAGGATTACCACCATGCCATACTGTAGTATGGGAATCTCAGAGGAAAGAGTCAAATTAAGGCTTAACATATTCGTGATGTGAACTATTTTTGCACCCATTCCAAAGGATGGAAATTCTTAAAAAAAAGGGTAACGTAGAGAAATCAAAGTAAATGTGCATAAAAAAAGATTCATCATATGAATATTCATAATAGAGGCATCAGTGAAGCAGATAACAATTCTCCACAGCTTTCTAAAGATGGGTAAACAAGGATTGGGACCCACTAGTGGGACTGGCCATCCACAAGAGTGGAACCCCTTTTAATCTGAATATATTCAGAGAGAGATTATTCTTGGAAGACGTAACAAAAGTTACACATCCTCTCTGTATCCCATCCTATCTGTATCATACTGGGCTATGAGAAAGGAAAAATCAAGAAAATTGATCCTGAGAAGCCAACCTAAGAATTGTGTGTGACAGCAACTGACAAATAAAAAAGCTTATGGTGCATGCATCCCTAGCCATACAACAACAGATTGCTTGCAAGGTATACATGTAGATGTGTGTGATAACACCATCTAATGGTTGGAATTAATAACACAATCCTGAAATAAGTGAAGACATTCCCCAGCTTTGAAGTAAATTCTTATCTGATGGAAGAATTTAACTGACAGGAAAAGCAAAAGAGCTCAAGCTAAAATTATGTTACTCTTCCAATATGGGGTTTACCAAATACTATTCATTCCAATAGGAGATCTACTTCACACATCTCACTAGTGGAGAACCTAAGAACTGTCTTGTTGAGTAATATTTTACTAAAATGATTAAATTTTGAAATTATTTAAGTTTCAAGATGTAATACCTTTAGATTGTTACATATTCATTGATATATATAATTTTTCCTTAACTAAAAAAATTGCTACCCTTGATACTGTTTTATTTGCTCGGACAATCCAACCAAACTCATAGGTAATATAATACTATATCACTGTTGGGTAGAGATAAATGATGGTGGTGGATCATATAATAGAAAAGTTTTGAAAACAAGTAGAATGTTTTAAATGATGTTAAATGTTGCATTACATGGTTCAGAAACCTATATGTAAAACTGATAAGAAAATACTAGAAGCCCTCAAAACTTGGCGAATATCTCTTGAACTTTAAAAATGCTGAGTAATGTAATTACTAGTATAGTGTTTGAAAGAAGAACACTTAGAAAGTATTTACAAAACAAGATTTATATTCATTGAGCTAATATTCAGACACAACATATAGATACATGATAATGATAGTCAAGACAAGACTGAAGAAAGAAGTAAGAGAAAGGAAAGTGAAGAGATTCGAAAATAAGAGATTGAATGGGAGCCCAAACATATAGAGAACTAAAATTATCAACAAAAAAATAGAAATTAGTGGAAAGAAGAATCACTCACAACATATCTTTAAATTGAGAAAGTAGATGCTGCTGTAGATGATGGGATACCTGGCACCCAGTTATATATCTTTTCTAGTCTTTAATAAACAGATATATGTAAGAGTTCTATCTTGCATAGATAAACATAAAGCTCAAGGGATAAAAAAATAAGGTATCAAAAAAGAAATGACGAAGATAAAAAGAAAAGGTGTGTGTGAAACATATCAAGCGGTATCTGGTGGAACATCTCTATATTTATTAACGATTATGACCCAAAACAAGACTTAGTTCACAAAAAAAGAAAACAACGTGTGTGGACTAAGTCTAGTTTTCTGTCATAATCTTTAATAAATGTATATGTGATAATATGAAGCCCTCTTAAAGTAAATAAGCTAACATAAATGCATGAGAGTAAGGTGAAAAGTTCTTGGCCTGACAATGAAAGATGGCGATTTTCAGTTAAAAAATTATTTTCTTTTTCCACATAATCTACCTTGAATTCAACACACTTGGTCCAGTGTTTCTCCAACATCAGTATTCCTTCCCGGAAGTGAGAGTCTGGAAGGCTGTGAAAATATCCATCTACGGCCCTCTCAACTTCTTCATTGGAAGCAAAGCACTTCCCAGAAAAAAATTTCTTCAAGTTTGGGAACAGATGGAAGTCTGAGGGTGTTAAATCAGGAGAATAGGGGGAACGGCCGAGCAAATCGTACCCCAAATCCTGTAGTTTTCCCATCACCAACGCACCTTTGTGAACAGGTGCATTGTCCTGGTGAAAGATGATTTTTTCTTCTTCAAGCCAGGCCTCTTCTCGTGAATTTTGGCATCCAGCTGGTCAAGAAGGTTGGAGTAATATTCGCCTGTAATTTTTCTGCCTTTCTTCAAGGTAATCAATTAACAGGATCCCTTTCACATCCTAAAACACACTGGCCATGACATTCCAGCAGATGCGATCGCCTTCGCCTTCTTTGGTGCTGAACCACCGGCTTCCACCCACTGCTTCAACTGCTGTTTCGTTTCTGGTGTGTAGTGGTGGATGTTTGTCACCATGTCTCAACCATGGTGACAAATTGCCGCACAAAATCGGTCTGTGCCTTCTTGAATTGGTCCTAACATTGCTGCAAAAATCGCTTGCGCATTTGCTTTTAATTGGCATTCAGCAAATGCAGCACCCACCTTGCACAGAGCTTTTGCATCCCCACTTCTTAGTGCAAGATGTTTTGCACCCTTTCTTCCGATATCCCCAAGGACTCACCTAACGTCCAACACGATATCATGCACCTTTTCGATGGTTTCCGGTGTGGATGCGGTTTTTGGCTGTCCTTGACGTGGGTCATCTTCGAGGGATGTGTGGCCACGTTTAAATTCAGCTGCCCACTTTAAGGGTTGACACTGAAGGAGCAGAGTTCTAGTACACTTTTGTCAACTTCAGATGAATTTCCTTACGGGTTAATCCATCCAAAATGAAGAATTTTATGACCACACAATATTCAAGTTTATCCATTTTAATGAAAAACATGAAGATGTCTACTGTAACAATACGTGTAAACAAACTACTTGAGAGAACAAGTTGAAACTTGTCTTACGAACTAATGACACATGCACCCAGGCAGGGATCATAAATGTTTGCTGATTGGAACACCATCTCTGTGTCAGGCTGAGAACTTTTCACCTTACCCTCATACATAAATCAGGGGAAATAAAACCAAATGTTCATTTATAAGCATTTAATTGAAACTATTATGTTTAACATTATAAATATTAAAATGAGAAATCAAATTTCCATCAAAGCAATAATAAAAACCAATAAAACTAAAAAAGCAAAAGAGTGAATAACTGATCTATTGTGTGTGTGTAATTGTGTGAATTTAAATGAGAGTCCTGAATGGCTCATGTAACTCAATCTTTTCTTTAAAAAAATTATAATAATGTATGAAAGAAGTTTAAATATAATGATAAATACCTTTTTATGTACATTAATTATGAATCTTTCTTAATAGAAGTATTAAAAACCCAAGCATTATAAATCATACCTGAGCAGTCCCCATTTCAATGTAAAACCCAAATGTTTCAATGCCATCTTGTTTGTCAATGGAATTTCCAGCAGCTATTTCACAACTGAAAAATTTTCAAGTCACAATTTAGTAACAATACAACCAGAAAACATAAAGATAATGTAAAAATACAACACAATAAGAAATTAAATTAAGATAAAATCGTAGGAAATTGCTAATTAAAGACATCAAGCGTTCAATTTACAATAAAATTGTCTAATACCAATACAAAACAGTCTACGATCTAGATTTTGAGAATTATTTGAAATTCAATATAAACTTTAAATGCTAAGTACACAGAACAAATTCTTGAATGAAATCAATGTTGAAGGAAAGACCAAGGTGTGAAATATCAGCAAATCATAAATATAGTTTATATTCATGACAACTTACGATGGAAAACGCTCAGTCATATATTTGCACCACACAATGAATCCTAAAGTAATCATCAAAGCAGCTACAAGAGTCATCAAGCAAAGAATAACACTTCCCACAACATCCACAAAGGCTGACAAAAATGAGCTAGAAAGAGAATAATATCATTGAGTAGATCAAACAATAAGTGGGTACTTCTAATCTGACAGCAAATATTTTACATTAGATATAATAGGAGCTTAACACAATATTATTAATGATTTGTACACACAGGAATCTGTTGATAGAACATTTTGAGAAGGGTGATAAAGTTCTTTAAAAAATTCAACAGAGTTTACTTCATATATGATTTACAGATGCAAGAAAAATGCACATATATCTTAAAATGTTATTAAAATATATTTATTATTCAATATTTAGATTATACTTATCAAGATGCAATTAAATAACTTAGAGGTCTTACGAAGGAGGATATTAAAATTTTTAAAACACAGCTACAGCATAGCAAACTAACTAACACCATGACTTCTGTAACCTTCTTAGGTTTTATCGATTTCACTGAAAAATAACCTTCAACTATCAGGATATATTTATTTACCTGACATACACCATAACACTTGAAGATATTCCCTAAAGCACACACTGTAGCATGTTAGAGTAATAGCATTCAGAGTCAAACCTTGATAATAGAGGGGGAAAAATGATGTGACAGTATTTTTTAGATTCCTGAACCTCCGTTGGGATTGGCAGATAGGCAATTGTATAGTGCATTTACCTTTGGTGAAATAGGGCCTTGGGTTTTTGATTCCAGCTGGGATCCCTTACATGTAAAATTACCTCAGCTGTTAAGGCACTTTAAAAAATGCGTGGTAAACTCTCACTTCTCTTACAAAGATTAGATAAAGCATATCATGGAGCTTCATACCCTAAGAGAGGAGATGCCATAAATCCTAAGACCTTCCCCCTTCCATGACAACATTTAAGGATGACCCATAAGTGAGACTTATCACCAGGTTCCATCATCTTCACCCAATAAAACTTCTGTAAGTGGAAAAGTAAAAACCTCTGCAAGAGAGTCACTTTTCACACTCTGATCTGTAAGTAGGTTTAGTGCTTTAAAAACACTCAATAAGCTGTATTTTGGCAGGTGGAACTCACATTTAGAGACAAACTGGAAGCTCCTGATTACTGGAAACTCCCCAGAGACTTCCAAGAAATCAGTAATCTGGAGCTTCCCCTATGACTCTAAACACAAGTTCAGCCTGCCGAAATACAGCTTACAGAGTGTTTTTAAACCTCCAATTCATTAACAGCTGTGTTCTTTCTTTTCTTTCTATAAGAGGGGCTGCCTTCCATAGACTTCTGTCAGTGAGATTGTCTTCTAGAAAACCCAACACACTGCGTTTGTTTTGACAGGTCACAAACAAGACTTTATCTGAAAGGGGTCAGGTTTGCGTAAGTATATGCATCTCCCTCTGATACTAAATTCATATATACAATGCACCTACCTCTCATTGCTGAGGAAGGTGCATTGTGTCCTTAGAATATCTAAATGAAAAAATATGGCGTTTTTGAAAAAGATAAAATTTAAATTGTCACTGCATTCAACGGAAAGAAGTCCAGAAATGAGATACTGAGTGAGCTTGGCTTGCTGAATTCCACCTTGTATAAGATCATAAAAGACAAAGATTCCATAAAGTCAGTGCTTTGAGGGACATGGAAATTGTAAGAGGAACTGAGTTGCTGAATTTCCTAACTTTGAAAAGTGTTTAGGGGAGTGGATTAAACAAACCCTTGATGAAAACATTCTCATAGATGGACCATTGTTGAAACAGAAAGTCAAAGATATTTCCATAAAATGGTGGTTACGGAACTTTCCAGCTGACAAAGACTGGTTAGGTTTTAAAGCAGCATGACATACCTTTGAACCCATTATGAAAAATTTGACCACAATATATATTTCATAATTTGATTATAGAGTTAATATTAAAAATGAAACAAGATTTCATAACTTTTGAAGATTTGATCTTTGATGTAGACCTTTTGAGAAGTATTATAAGGTTAAAAGTACTGAGTGAAATCTGGTAGAATTTCATTTGAAAAAACGAAGAAGAAATCAAAGATTTACTTTCCACAGAATTCTATGAAAGTAAATCTTTGATTTCTTCTTAGTTTTTTATTACAAGATTTTCAAAATAGAGTGGCTTCAGTCATTGAAATGCAGTACCCATATCTGACATGGGAAAATCAGTTAGAGGGTTAAGTAAAGGTTGGAGAAAGCAAAGTTGCGGATCAAGGTATGCAATCAGTGGAATGATGATCTGCAAACTAACATGACTCAGGAGAGACAATGTGGATGAGACAGTATTTACTGGACCTGAGTTAATAGAAACTTATATAAAAGAGAGAAGCCACTCCTGAACTTCTTTAAGTGAACCCCTATAAGCTAGAATAAATAGCAAGACCCTTGAACTTATCCAGGACTGTAACATCAAACACTACAAAGCAGTTACTACTGTTTTATGAATTATATACAATTTCTTAGCGGTTGCTCTTCTCAGAGATTGTCTTGATAGGAATACTTGCTTCCCACAAAAACTCATTTTCCCTCTTACAAAGCGTTCTTTATTATCATTTAGTATGCTTTGTTTTATCCTAGCAGCTTCTACAATATACAGCGTATCGTTGCGTTAAAAACGATATGAAAATTTGAGGTCAAAGTAGACTAGAAATGAAACACCCGGGTGGTCAAGGATCATTTTAAGTCATAACAGATAGTAACAGGTCTTGCAACTTAGGAAAAAACAATGCAACCAGCCAGGAATTAAAGGCATTTCCTATATAGCAAAAAACACTATAAAATTCGCCAAAAAAGAACTCAAACTAAACAAATGTTTGATACTACAATATTAACACTTGCGTAGCGGCTAATAAAGTTTACCAACGGACATTCCGGATGGATTAAGTACTCATGATTACATCTATGAGAGATTCAAACACATCGATAAAACCTCATGAGCAAAAATGACTGAACGAAAAATATATATTTAACAAATATGGACCTAATTGTTAAAGAGTAACGGTACTCGGCAACGGATCAAGTCAAATGTTACCATAAATTAATGAAAAATAAGTGAATGACTTTTTAAGTAAACTCACCTATCAGTACCTCTGTATAAGAATATAGACATTCTATATATCTGAACCACAGAAGTGATGAACAGTATGACTCCCACGAAAATAGTGTAATTACAGTAGGCCTGCGACGCCCAATTTACGCTGAATTGCCCATCCTTTTCTTGCCATTCACCAGTAGAAAATAATAAGCAGTGACCCCTAAAAAGATAAGTTATTACAAAGAGAAAGCGGAGAGAAACTATGGTCAAAACTACATGTATTTACCTAAACTCGTCTTGATGAATGCTCATAGGAACAGTTATGCATAATGATAGAATGAATGCGATAACATATCCTGTAATTTGACTTAAGAGAAGTATATTCGTTAGTGCCATATTAAAACTTGCGGTTAAAATTACGAAGAAAAGCTTGTAGATTCTATTCTGACATTCAGAAACTCATCTAAATAACTTTTCGAATTTGCCACTAAATTGGCTAGACTTTAGTGACACCAGGGCTTAAAGGAGAAGTGTAGACCGCTTGTTAAAATAAGGCATGCCATTTTAAAATTGTTCCTATAATACTGGCTCCATCGTACGATGTTTCAGATTTGTTGACACCCAAAACCTTCGTACGCGATACAACGATTGAATCTTACATTTACTTCGATGCTTCGATACATCGATATGGAGATTCATGCACTTTTAATATCTCTCTCCTAATTTTCTCAATATACGCACTCGAGAAACAGCAATAAATATATTTTCCATTTTTTTATTTAATTATCTTTAGTTCATCATTAAGATTGAGAAAAATATTTTGTTAAATTGCTTTCGAGCCTCACGCGCAGTCCGCGCAATTCTCAACGTTACTTGAGTAGCTTCGTTCATTATTTTTATCAAGGTCAAGACAGCTTCATTACATTTAAGCACGACTTTATAACTTTATCTTTCTAACATTTCTGCGAATAATTTTCCCAAAAATTTTATCACTTAAAAGCAATTTATAGATAAGTTTTGCTACCATCGTAGAAATACTTCGCGTACTTCGCTTGATTATCACATCCCATTACTACCCCCACTACGTTGAAAATGGCTTCCTTGAGCGGTGATGATAGTGATAACGCTGCGGAAGAAACTGGTACGTATACTCACATGAGCCGTAAAATGTAAAATTTTTTGTTCAAATTTGATGTTTCACCAAAAAGAGTTATAGAATTACTTATATTAACATCTTCATTCAATAATTACGGCGATCCATTTAAAGAAGTTTCTCTTCAAAATTATGCGCATGGCGGAACCTGGAATCCAAGCGTGTTAGGTTTTGAGATCTACGTATGTGTGGCAAACTTCAATTATTTAGTTATATAGATAGCAATCTTTGTTTTGTTCGTGTGAATTGACAACGTGGCTTTCTTGTTTATTATAGTTTTGTTTTCTTCCTGATCTTTTTAGTTGTAACAAGAACTCGCTCCAGATCTGGAAGGTCAACCGTCAAAAGTCCAAGAAGAGGCCGTAAGAAAGGTCCTCAGGGTAGACCAACTAGGTCGTCTGGTAGAAAATTAGCTGCTCAAGTTGAAGTGGAGGATGAAGAACAAATAGACGAGTATGTTGCTGCACCGGTAGAACAGGTTGCTGAAGATAACATGAGAACATCCGATCAGTCCGACATATATGAGCCAATGGAAGTGGAACACCGCATAGTAGAAGAGTATGTTGTGGAAGAAGATGTAGCATACGATGATGCAAACGCTGGAGAAATCGCTCATGAAGAAAATGGCCTAGTTGATGAGAATGGCGACGTTGAACCAGAGGCCGTAGAGGAGGGCAACGTTGTCGAAGAAGAAGGATATGGTGAGTGCCTTTGATCAGCGATGGTTTTATGATCGAGTTCCTCCCATATATATTTATGAAGTTTGTGCTGCGGTTCAAAAGTCCTTGACAATATGGATACATAATACGTTCAACTCAGCGTTATTTAGACGAAAATTGTTGAGAATTGCTATTGGTTCCACCTTATCGAGCGGCTAAGTAATTTCATATTACTTATTTTCTTATTGACATAATGTATGTATTTATTACTTTTGCGTCATGTGACAAATAATGTGCCAAAAATGCCATATTAATTAAACTAGCAGAAGCAATCGCTAACCTTCTGTCAGGCGGGGCAGCATTAATTTTTCTTAAGAATGGGGTTTTTGAAATCACCATACAAACAGATTAAGCGAATCACCGGTGGGCCATATTACGATGTAGTAGTTATTTACAATCTATGGCCACGCCGCCTTCAATATAACGGCGTAGTAGTGGCTTGCTGGTGTTCCATACCGGTGCGAACGTGTTTAGTTAAGTTAATGGTGATGCAAATTTCATTACAGGAAAACCAACGTGTCTAGTAGACCAAAAGAGGTATTTTAACACATTGTCAGTATTTACCTTTACCCTCTCGTAGGAGTAATTGGGAAGTATTTTCCTGAACCATGTTCGTAAATTTTATCGTTACATTCAAAGTTACTAAGGATACCAATTCTCAGATACCCCTTGGAAGGCTTGTTCCAGTGTAGAATATGACGATACATTTATCGAAACTAGAATGTTTTAAAATATGACCCAGAGCTTAATGAATGTACCCTCTGCCATACGCCATACGGTGGCTTGCGAGGTACTAATGCAAATGTAAATGAATTTACCGCAGGCTGAAAATTCAATAACGAGCAATGCCAACGCTGTTCTATTGATTTCATGAGTAATGTTTCCATATTGTGTCTAAAATTTCCCGAAAGAAGTCAAGTTGCTGTTACTCGACGTACAAGTTTAAAAGGCCTCCAGTTTTTTAATTTTTCACCCTAGGAAAAATCAAATTAATTTCTTCATACCGTTCAACCAATCTTTTCTTCCTCTATTTCTTCTATTTGCCTTCCAGAGCTATCAGTAACATGCTACCAGCAGGCCTTCTGGAAGCATACCTAACATAATCCCCCCATTTTTCTTTGCAATTCATTTTACAGGTTTTTTTATTTTCCCCAGTAACTTAAATTAGTTATTTTAACAATACATTCATTCTGTGATGATTTCGTTGCACTTCTTATATCAAATTAATATTTTCTCTTCTCTGTTTCCATTGTTAGTGTTCAAGGTTTATAACAAAGTAACAATCTGACTATACGTAAAATTTTAATAGTTTCCACTTTCATTTCAATATTTTCTGAACAGTTCCCTTTTCCTCCGCAGTGCATCTTTTACCTTATTCTAGTTTTAGTTTCCTTCATGTCTCTTGATACTGCTGTAAGTTAACTCCCCAAATATCTGAATTTTTTGACAACAACATCCTGTTTCCAGTAATATCCTATCCTGTTAATATAAGTTGTGTTCTTAATTGTCCATTCATTTAATAGTTGTTTTTTTAACTATCAGTTGATTCTCTCAGTTTTTCAATTTCTTTTCTATGACCAGGGCCTATGGTCATCTATGTTTGCTGTGATCACATTGACTTCATCTGTATACCTGATTCTATGATAGTTTCCCCTGTAATCTTTATTCCTAATATTTCTTGCATCATAACTTGGAAAATATCTTTGGTATACCCTTTATCTATGCTATGTTTTACTTTGAACAAGTTTTCTGTTTCTCTACAAAAATTTTAAAAGCTAGAATTTATGAATAGGTTTACAATCCTTAGTCATTAAAACTGAAATACTGCAGCATTTTTTTCTCTTTTTGGAGTTTCAATTTAAATTTAACCCAAACTGCTTATTTAGTGAGCTGTAAAATTTGTTTTTACATACCTTCCATAGTAGATGAAAGGTTTGAAAGTACTAATCTAGGGTATCAGATCCTCAGCAAGAAAGCTGGTGTTGGTCTCCTTCACTTCGCCTTCTCTCCTATTTTTTTTAAATTTAGGTATTACCCTGTTTTGTAACCCTTTGTAGTATGCAGGAAAGTGTGTATTCCTATTATTGAATGACATGCATGGTCTTTACTGCTGTGGTTGATATGCAATTCCAGCTTCTAGAAATTAGCACTGAGTTAACCATTAGTAACCATAACCATTAGTGTGTCATTGTTTATAGGCATATTGATGGTATGCAATCAAACTGCAAATCAACTTCAATCTCCATTATACAGTTCTTGGAAGGTACCTAAGAATGTTTTCCCTCTTCAAAGCAGTTAAAAAGAAAACTGAAATGGGTGCAATCTTAAGCTTTTCAGTGACATTCATTTTGTTTGATGTGCCAATATCACCTTTGAGGTGATTTTTCAGTATCAGGAAGAGAAAGTAGCCACTCAGTTCATTGCCAGGCAAGTACAATAGCAGGGGATGATTTTATTTGCCCAAATCTAAAATCACAAGTGCTTTGGGATTATGCATGTTGTCATGATGCATTTAGGACTTTTAAGGTTTGGCTTTTTCCATGCAATCTGTATTCATTAGTCGAAATCTGGTAAAAATTGTTAGGTTCTGCATTGTCAGATTACTGATCGTTATGGAGCATACATCTCTAATTCCAAACGCTCTTTCATAAACATATAATCTTTACTAGGTTTTCATTTCATATGCTTATTTTTAAATGGTATAGCAGCATTTTTTTCTTGTGGAAAATAAAGCTCTAACACAAAGTATTGCTCCTGATTGTGCTTCCTCATATGGAGAGACAATACATCAATTAGCAAACACGTTTTTCAAGTCCATATGCTGTTGCCTCTTGTGCTGAAGCTGAATGAGCTGTTGATGTTTGAATACTGAAAAGAAAACCTGAACTGAACTGAAAAACTGAAAAGAAAAATGTTGTTTTTTTTACCTGTAACAGTTTCAATGTAAGACATGTTTCACATGATGCACAATTTCAATAGTTACTTCTTGATATGTACTTGTTTTCAGGAGTTCCAAAGAAGTATTGCATTATACTTTTTTTATTTATAATAAAATATGATTTATAGAACAAAAGTCATGTGAAGACCGTATAAAATGAAATCCTTCGTTGAGTTTACAAGTCAGATGGGTTTAGTTTCTGTTCATATTTATTGTTAATCATATAATTTGAGATATCCAGCTTTACACCCTCTCCATTTTTGCTTTACTCTCTCTCATATCCACTAATTGTGGCAATTATATACTAGAATTTATTTACAGTACTTAAAATTGAGAAAGTACAGATGAGATTAAGGAGTCAAATATTTTATTTCATGGAATTTACAAGATATTGATGTGTCATGAATACTACTATAGTCTATTAAATTTATCTTTTCGGCTCAGGAAGAGGAACTAGAAAAATGTCTGTTAGGGTGCATAAGGGAGACCAATTATAGATGAGTAGGTTAAATCCACTTATCTTTAAATTTGGAGATACTCATTACCTTCATGGAGTTCTAAGAGAAATTGGCCTCTTTAAACTCAGTCTCCCTTCTCTGGACTACAACCTAGTCGTGGTGGAAGGGCTTGCGTGTTCCTATGACATAGAGAGCTTAACTGGTGGGAACTATGTTCCTGGTAGGGTCACCCATGCCAGAATGGTCAATAGGTAGGGGCCAGACGAAAGGTAGTCCACGCAGAGTCTGTACCTCAGTGAGGCGGCTGCAAAGGCATCTGTACCCCAGTGGGGTGGCCATTTCGAGTGAAGTTGATGTCACGTTAAAAAAAAGGTTGAGGAAGGCAAGGGGAAACCACTTCGACCACCACAAATTTATCCCTAGCAATTATGATGTGCCAATATAAGAATATTGTAAGTAGTGTAAACGGGACTCAGCCCACTATGGGTAGTGTTGTGCCTGGCAGTGATAGGAGTAAGGCTATCTCGGTCGTCATTCCATGAAAACCTTACCCAGGAAACGACAAGAAAGGAAGAGAGAAGATGGCCAAGGAAACAAGGGTGGGAACTTGGAATGTTAGGACAGTGCTTAGGAAAGGGAAGTTGGAAAATGTAAAGGTAGCAATGAAGAGGCCCAACATTAACATACTGGGGCTATGTGAAGTGCGATGGAAGGATGGAGGTGATTTCTGAAGCGATGATGTCAGAGTAATTTTTAGTGGGGGAAATACTAGCCAGAGAGGAGTTGCAATAGTGTTGGACAAGAAAGCTGGAAAAGCAGTGATAGCCACAGAGCTAATAAACGACTAGGTTGTGTCAGTAGAAATTAAAGCTGAGCCAGTAAACACAGTAATAGTTCAGGTATACTTGCTCACTAGTGAATATAGTGATGATGAAGTAGAACTAGTTTGTGAACAAATAGAAAAGTGATGGGAATGGTTAGAAGCAATAAAAACCTAATTGTAATGGGGGACTGGAATGCAGCAGTTAGGCAAGGCAAAGATGGAGAAGAAGTGGGAGGGTTCAGACTAGGAAATAGACATGAAAGGGGACAGAAATTAGTAGATTTTTGCAAGAGGAATAATCTCTGTACTACAAACACTTTTTCAGCACCATAACAGGAGGAGGTACACATGGAAAAAGCCAGGAGGTACGGATAGGTACTAAATTGATTACATTTTGGCGAGAAAAAGGTTTAGAAATAGTGTTAAAAATTCAAGAAGTTACCCTGGTGCTGATGTTGACTCAGATCATAACCTGGTCATGATGAAAACCGAGCTGAAGTTTAAAAAGATCTAAGAATTATATTAGAAGAGTTCCAAGAATTGGTCAGTAAGGCCTTAGAGGATAAGGGAATTGAACTTACTATAGACTGAAAATGGGAAAAGATTAAACACAGTATCAGGAACAGTGCTCAAGTAACTATTGGGAGGGTCAAGGAAAACAAAATTAGGCAACCATGGGTGACAGTAGAAATGATAAATAAAATGGAGGAAAGAAGGAAATGGAAAAGGGTTAACACAGAGAGAGGACGTAGAATGTATAAGGCCCTCGACAATGAACTGAGAAGGGAAACAAATAGGGCAAGGGAACAGTGGTGGAAGGGTCATTGTAATGGAATAGAAAAGCTGGACGAAAGTGGGAGGGTCGACCTAATGTATAGAAAGTTGAAACAGTTAACGGTAAATAAAAGACGAAACAGAATAACCACAATAGAAGATATCAATGGTAACATTCTACTGGATCCAGCCAGCATAAGGGAAAGGTGGAAAGAATATGTTGAGGAACTATATGAGAAGGACATGAAGCCAACAAACAATGTTAGAAAGTGAACAAGAAGTGGAAGATGATGTTGGACATGGGATATTAGATAGTGAAACTGATAGGGCCCTCATGATATGAAAGGAATAAAGTAACTGGCATTAATGAAATACCAGTTGAGCTACTTAAAAACCTGGGGGAAAAAGGTAAGAGAGAATTCTATAATCTATGTAGAAAAATTTATGATGATGGGAAGTGGCCAGAGGATTTCACTAAGACAATCCTGATTCCTTTACAGAAAAAGAATTATGCTTCGGAGTGTTGGGATTATTGTACAATCCGTTTAATATCTCACGCGGGAAAGGTTATTCTGAGGGTATTGAATAGAAGAATTGAAGGAAAAATTAAGGGGCAAATCAGAGAAGACCAGTTTGGCTTTCAGAAAGGGAAAGAAACGAGGGATGCAATTGGGGTAATGAGGGTACTAGTAGAACTAAGCCTGGAATTGAAAAAGGATATATGTGCATGTTTTGTCGATTTTGAAAAGGCTTTCGATAGAGTTCAATGGCCAAAATTAATGGGAATTTTAAAGAAAATTTGGTTGGACTGGAAAGATAGGCGTTTGGTGCAAAATTTGTACTTAAATCAAACAGCGCGAGTTAGAATAACTGAGGGGGAGTCAGAATGGGCTGAGTTAGGGAGAGGGGTAAGACAAGGATGCCTATTATCACCATCGCTTTGTAATATATACTAGTAAACGCCCCCGTTAAACATGACGGGACTGAATTTAGTTTATAAATGTATCTATTATCGTATATATCGGGTGGAATTAGTTACCAGATAACGAAAGAAAGGCTATGAATAGGGAATATTAGGGCATATGGACCTAATGAAAGGTAGAACATTATGTATGTAAACTCAGTCTCCACTTGTTGTGTGTTGCTTTTGTTTTCTTCAGTAACTGAACTCAGACTGACCCTTAGCAATATCTTTTAGACCCCAATGGGAGAATTGATATAATAAATAAAGCAATATATTACACATGGCAACACAGTGTAATGAAATTTAAAGATAAGTGACTATCTTTGATTGGTCTCCATCCCAGTATATTAAAAGACACCATATTTTTTGCTTCTCCTCCTCAGCTGTAAAGATAAATTCAATAGTCTTTAGTCATTCATTATATTGTAAATATACTTGTATGAAAATATTAGTAAGTTTTTTCACTGCTGTTTGCTTGAAATGATGATGAGTTTTATTTTCTTTTTCTCATTTTGCTTTCAGCACAAATGGAGGAGGAGGAGGTTGAAAGTGGTGAGGAAGGAAAAGTGGAGTATGAAGTAGAGGAGGAGGATGATGCAGGTGATGAGGAAAGGGTAGAAAGAGGTGGTTTTGAAGAAGAAGCAGTAATGGTGGCTCTGGAAGAGGAGGAGGAGGCAAGGGCAGAGGAAGAGGCTGGTGATGAACAAAAAGAAAGGGAGGAAGATGAGATGACTAGGGAAGAGGAGGTTAGAGAGGAGGAATATCCAGAAGAGGAAGAAAGAGAGTTTGTGCAAGAAGAGATGGAAGATGCAGCAGCAAGTGAGGATGGCAGTGAAGGGGCTCACATCCGCCAGCAGCCCACTGCAGAGGAAGAGGAGTCAGCCATAGAATCTGTGGCTCCAATGGAGGAAGAGGAGAATTCTAGGAAGGAGATTGAGGAAGAGGAGCAAGGAGGGATGGAGGAAAAGTCTGAACAGCATTCAGCTGCAAATGATGATGTCAGTCCTGCATCACCAGAGCCTGAGCCAATGCTCATGAATCCTTCTCTGTACACTCAAGATAGCAATTCTGTTGATGACTCTAAAGATATGAGACCTGAGACAGTGGCATCACCACCAAAGGAAGAATCCATGCCACCAGTTGCACCCATGGAGGAAAGTCAGGAAGATGGTCAGAAGAAGCGAAAGAGGAAGACTAGGTTCTCACTCGATGCAGAGGGTGAGGTTTCTTTGGATTCTTTGGCAGCTCCAGCAAAGAAGGTTGCTAGGGGAGATGGGGACTCCAGTGGAGTGGATGCAGCTGAGGAAAAGAAATCTCCAAGAAGACCGGAAGGAGCTGCAACAGAAGAGGAACATTCAGTGGAGGCTAAAACCACTACTACAGAGGGAGGTGAAGCTAGCTCTGATGCGGATGGTACATCTAAGAAGAAGTCTAAGTCCAAGAAAATGGTCTCTATCAATCTTAATCTACCATCTGGTAAAGATGAAACAAGGCCAGTGGCAGTGAAGAGGCTGGCATCTGGAGTTGGGGCCACTGCAGCAGCTCTATTAGCTGAAGCAGCAGCTGCTGCTAAAGCTACAGCTTCTTCGGAAGATAAGAAAAAGTCTGGCAGTAAGAGTCAGAAGAGGAAGATGTTGACAGTTGATGGAGATACTTATGATCCCAGTTCACCTACTTCTGAAAATTCATGCGATGAGTCACTGGGGAGGAAGGGTTCAAGGGACAAGCAGGAAAAGGCGAGGAGGCTTTCTAGTGGATCTGCTCCTAGCAATGCTGGTACTTCTACTGCAAGTGGTGCAGCAAGTACGACTACTCCAGAGAAGGCAAAGAAGACCCTGCCCGAGCTGGAAAAATATTGGAAGGCGGTGAAGGAGGATCCAAGTGACTTTACTGGATGGACTTACCTGTTGCAGTATGTTGATCAAGAGGTAATTTTTTAATTGTTTGTGAATATACATAATATATAGGATTATTTTCCTTATTGATCCAAACATTTAGCAACTTTATTGATTTTGAATTTCACTTTGATATTGTTTTTTTATTGATTATTGATTTATTTGATTAGTTTTTCCTAAGCTTCCAAATTGCTTGATATTTTGGTATCTAGTCGATCATCATATTTTTCTTAGTTATGCTGATACCTGGGTATTTTAAAACAATTATTCTAAAAATTAAATTTCCAGTAGTTGTTGATTTTTTTGTCACATCTTAACTATTTAATAGTTCAGAGACAAAAAATAATTAGTTCTGTGACCCATTCTTCAAATTTTTAGTATGGAAGTACTTGTTCAAAGAAAATACCTGCTTAGCAATTATTAAAGTAAATTCACAGCTGCCAAATAGGTGGCTTTTATGCTTATTTAAGGCATCTAAATAATAAGCTCTTAATCAGTCATTACAGATTTGTACACCTTTGCTTTACTTAAATGATGCATATCTGGTTATTGGTACCTGCATTGAAAGTCACAGGTATTTTGTAATCCATTAAGCTTCAAGAAAGACTTCAAGAGGAGGTCATCCTCTGAGATCATAATTTTCCCAAAAATTTAAATAATATTTGCAACCTGGGTACAAGAGCTTAAGTGGGTACTGACATATGATATGTGAGAATTCCACTTTTCTTTAGGACATGTTATATATATATATGGCATTTGACAAATTTAGATCTTTTTGTCATGTAATTCATTATCTCTTCTGAGTTCAGTAAATATGGTTGTGTTAAGAAAATAATTTGTTGTCACCATTGTCTTTTTTAAAACAAAAGATTGGAGATCATATTTTGCAGAATTGTAAAAGCAATTTTTAAGGTTCTGACTGAAGTCAAATACTTTCTGCATTGGGATTGTAATATTTAGAAAGGATAAGATTTACATTATTAATCAGCATGATCTTTTCTATATTTTTTAGATTTGGCTTGCACGATTCAAAAATGGTACTAAATTCCTACATTAGATTTTTTTGTTGTCCATAAAGTTTTATGAATTTTGACTAATGTCCAGTGACTTCAGGTATAAGTCTAGGCAAATTAAAGAAATAGAACTGATCAGTGGGGATGCGTTTTCTTGCTGTCATTCAATATAAAAATCATTTGAAATTGTGATAGAATGTAGTTGTTAAAGGGTTAACATTAGTATCTCTAGTTAATTTCTGTTAGTCTAATAACTTTTAAAATTCTTTTTTTAGAATGATGTTGAGGCTGCTCGGGAGGCATACGATTCCTTCCTCGCTTATTACCCTTACTGCTATGGTTACTGGAGGAAGTATGCTGACTATGAGAAAAAGAAGGGGAATAAGCAGAGATGTCAAGAGGTATGTGTGAATGGTAGTTTCTTCCTCTGAGTTTCGTTAGAATCACTGATGTTACATGATTGATTCTTGTGACTTCCTGTAGATGTTATTATTATGAGGTGGATGATGTTTTCTCGTAATATGCCCTTGTCTTGCTTGAATTCTCGTTAAGTTTTTACCTTATTTTTTCTAAAATTGATACGGTTTAAAAAGACTGCGGGAGTGAGAAATTAATGACTAAATTCTTATCTGGGTGCAAGCCATGCAGCCACTTGGGGATTTGGTCCAATTATTACTTGCAATCATCAATCTAACTGCACCTCCAAGTTGGGAATAACCTGAGTCCCAAAAGCCTGACGTAAGTATAAAACTGAAGTTATTGAATTGCTGGTATTATCCCACTAATTCTTGGATTTAGGATTGATTTGGAAAGAAACCCTAGACGATAATTAATTTAAATGGGAGTATACGGGTTTAACTCATGGATCTCTTTTTCAGCCAGAGGGGATTTCTTTCAGGTATTCATCTCTCGAGGAAGTCCCAGTGGCCACTGGTGACTAAAATATGTCATTGTGGCCCAGGTTTGGACAGTGGTTTTCCTTGCGCAAGGAGTGCCCACTCACAAAGGGAAATGCGCAGTTTGTGTATCGTGTATGCATAATGTATCTTCTTTCTTAGCCACCTATGAATTACTTCTCTTAGATTTAAGTTGGAAGTATGTCTAGTTTCGATTTCTTGTTGTAGCTTAGTTTAGTCCCTGAAACGACCCAGCTGGTGGCCGGAAACACGGCCATGGGTAAACATTAGTTATTTCGGGACTAACTCCGGTAGGCCAAGTAACACACACGTATCTTTTCACTTCTTAGTTTTGGAAAGGAATAAAAACGTAAAAAATCGGAGTCAACAATGAAGATTTTGGCAAGAAGTGACGAAGAGAAGTTTGCCATTTGCCTCACAGCGCGCAATCCTGGCTGAGAGAGAGATGCGAGGAGTCTGTAAGGTGATAATGTGTTTCTATAAGAGACAGTCTTAATTGTGTATGTGTGCAATTCAGTGACTATTTTATGAGGGGTTTATTCGGGCGGATGACGGTTTGATATGCGCATAACCTGACTTTTAACCATCGTGTTTATTATCCACCCATGAGTTGATTTGGAGTGGGAGGTCGGGCGCCAATTCTCCGATGTTAATTTTTCTGTTTGCATCTTTCTTTTTGTGCCTTGTGCAAATCAGGTGTTTGAGCGTGGCTTAAAGGCGATTCCTCTCAGCGTAGACCTTTGGATGCACTACCTTAACTTCTGCAAGACTTCGGCTTATGTTGATGATGAAGATTCTATCAGGCAACAGTTTGAAAATGGAGTTGCTGCCTGTGGAATGGAATTCAGGTTGGTGTTTAGTCTTTTTTCTAAATATCTGATCTATTCCGAGCTACCAAATGTCAGGTTTATCATCAATATATGTAATCATCTTTTGTGGGTCCTAGGTGTCATTCTTCCACCTTTTCCTACCCTCTGCCATTTTCTGCAAAACCTTTTCCATTCTTTTATCATCTTCGCTCCTCTCCTAACTCTTTTTACTCTCCCCTCTACTGTTATGCTATTGATTCCCGTAGCTAGCTTGTTCATAGTAATGTCTATGTAAATACCTTGTAGCCGCCTCCAGGCATGTGGCAGGGGTGCATACACCATGACTCTATTTCCCTAATCGATTACTTTATCGTATCGTTTGCAGAAAAAATGAATTCTTGAATTGATACATTCTAGCATCTATTTCCCTGATCTTTCTCGAAGTAATGGAACAGCCTATGAAAGTTAAGGGATGCATTATATCGGCTATATCATTTTTGAACCTGCTTTCTCTGAACTTATTTAGTATATTTATTCTTTGTTTAAATCTTCCAACATCTAAAGATTCCAATCTTGCATCCTGAAGCATCTGAGTGACACTCACTGATTTATCGTAGCAATTCTTCACAAGTCGTACTGCCTTTTTCTGCACCTTTTCTAATTCTTGAATACAACACTTATCGGCAGGGTTCCATACACTACACACATACTCAAGATGAGGTCTAACTAAAGCAAAGTAACATCTGTCACAAACATTTTATTGCTCCTACTGACTAATCTCTTAACGAAGCCGAGTTTCTCAAGTGCTTTTCCGCATATATTATGGATGTAGGTACTCCATGTTAAGTAATTTGTGAGAGTTACTCCAAGATATTTCACCGATTCTACTGTTAATAAGTTTATCCCATGGAGACTGTATGGATAATCTTTAATAATAGATTTTCTTTTGAAGAACTTAACTACTGAGCATTTGTCTACATTTAGCTCTAATTGCCAATCATTGCACCTTTTCATAATTTTATCTAAGTCATTTGACAGGGTTAATCTATCCTCTCTAATCTCCATTTCCCTGTAAATTACCGTATCATCCACAAATATCCTAACTTTACTATCAGTAAGATTACTAAAGTTGTTGATGTATACTAAAAATAGTAACAGTCTGATTACACTACCCTGTGGGATGCCAGAGGTCACCTTAACCCTGTTAAAACTAATTCCATCCAGTACTGTGCATTGCTCTCTATTGGAGAGAAAGTCCTTTATCCAATTTATTACCTCTGCATTGATTCCCGCAACTTTTAATTTGTGCAATAATTTATGGTGAGGGACCTTATTGAATGCCTTCCGAAAATCTAAAAATACAGCGTTGACTTGCCTTTTATTTTTGGCAGATTTTAGGACATTGTGTACTAATAATCCCAGCTAAGACTCACAAGATCGAGTCTTACGAGAGCCGTGTTGATAAAAACACTCCGTAAGCTGTCTTTCGGCAAGCGGAACATGCACTCGGAGACAAACAGGAAGCTCCGGATTACTGATTTCTGGGAAGCCCAAGGCTCCCCATTTGTCTCTGAGCGCAAGTTCCTCTTGCCGAAAGACAGCTTACGGAGTGTTTTTATACCTCTAATTGTTATATATTACTTTAAGAAAAGGTGCTACATTTTCCGCAACCTCCTAGAATACCCAAGCTGGTATGTCTTCAGAACCAGGAGCTTTGTTTGGTTTAATCTTTTGCAATAGATTAATGATGCAGTCTTCCATGAAGGGGATTTTCGACATTGCTTCAGGCTTATTGACTTGTGGTAGATTATCTGATGTACTATAGGAAGTGAAAACACTTCAATTTGACCTTTTTTTTACTTGTTTGGTAATATGCTGTAATTTATTGAAAGTTAAGAATCTGCATAAGTCTTTTAATAAAGCAAAATATTTAATTGGAGGAAAATTATTGATGATGATGAAAAATACTAACTTCTGCATTTAAATTTTCTGAAAAAACTCATTTGTCAAAATATGTATAAAAATAGCAAATGTAGTAACTCCATCAAAAAATAGGTTTATCTTGCAATATTGTTATAGATAGAATCACATAACCTGTGTGGCAAACGTGATTTTAAAGTAAGTTAATGTGAGCTGATAATAGAATTCACAAAATTCTCGCTCATTTCTTTGCTTGTCCAAACCTGGAGTCATTAATGTAAATAACCTGTATTTTCCCACACTTTTAGTATATTGTGTACCTTACACATTTTAATCCTTGTGAAAATTTGTAAATATATAATATAGATTTCCTAGCTTAGTAGATTCTGCATACTTTGTAATATTTAATCCCATGAAAATATATAGATGTGTATTACTTTTCTTTAAAAAGTATTTTACAGACTAACAAATAATTAGTAGGTTAATGGAGAAATAATATCATTAAATTTTTAGTGTCATTAATTTTAAATCTGATTTGAGGTTGTTTTGACATCTGTGGAATCTGGTAAAGGTAAAACTTATGGGCTTAAAAATTGATAGATGATTTTAATTCTTGCATGTTATTTTTTTGTACCTGTCTGCTTCTGTATTTGTGACACAAATTATTTGTATTAAAAGGAACTTCTTAAGAATTAAATGAGATTTTAAAAAGGGGTATCTAATTTTTTTCTATTGGATAATATTCCGCAACGTATTTTGGGTGGCTTATCTGAATTATGTAAATAATGCTTATGTTATTGACAGGAAGATATGGTACTTACATAAGGCACTAATGATAGGGCATCCTCGAAGAGTTAAACATTGTAGATGTTCATTCAAGTAATAAATTCCTCTCAAGACATCTTCGTTAATTCCTTTATCATTAATATATTAATAAATATAATATTTATGACTTGTAAAATTGTGATTTTTTTACATTATTGAACTATCNTACAATTAAAAAAAAAATAGGTTTTCCCTATGATGAATTTTCACAATTAAGTTACATATTTTTTTCTGGTCAAACCATGATTTTTTTACAACATAACCACACATTCTTCTAGAATTCATATTACTGATATAAGTGAACTAGTTCTGAGTAAAAAAGTATTTGGTATCTTTAGACTCAAGAGTTTCAGTTGCTTCAGAAAAGTATCCACCTAATTCAATGTATATAAACGTCAATATCATGGAAAGGGTCACTGATATTTTCTCTGTGTAATATTCTTTTTAAGTTTTACTGCAAATTTGTGTAACCTTGGTGGTAGGTTGCAGATTTTAACCTGTTTACTGAAAATGCAATTACAGCTATTTTTTGAAGTAACAAAAGTAATTCTTTGGCTTTTGAATTATTTTGCTGCTGTTAAACTCAGCCATTGAATTTTTTTTATGTGATGCTTTCTTGGACATTTGTGCTTTAATTTGGCAAAAGTATATCCAAATATTACCCAAAGGAATTGGATGACTGTAGCTCTGTCACCAAATTCCACTTTAGTGTGCATGTGCTGCTTGTGAATTTGTTAATTTATATCACTAGTATCTTATTTATAACACTGGAGATATGTCAAATATTTTTTACTATATTTTACTAGAATCATCTCCTGAAATAATTTCATTCATTAAAATAATTTGAAGATAGACTTGTGTTCATCAAGTATCTTATGCTTTGTTGAATCATTTCTTTATATATTTATTCATAAATAATTGTTGTTTTAATAGGTTTTATTGTTTTCATTTTATACTTTAAAATTGTTCAGAAAGTTGTAATTCTGTGGGTTATTGTATTTTCTCCTAAAGATTATTCATCCTTCTTTTGTTGTTGATATTGTGGATTTTCTTAAATCTTTTTATTAATATTTTAGATCTGATCGTCTTTGGGATCATTACATCAAATGGGAAACTGAAGGAAGGAGATTCCAGAATGTCACTGCCATCTATGATCGTGTTTTACGCATCCCAACACAAAACCATGCCAATCACTTTGAGAAGTAAGTAGTTTATGGGATAAAATTTGAAAATACTTTACACAAAGCTTCTGCAAAAAGTTGAAGAATTGTTCATTTTCATAACAGCTACATTTAATGAATTAACCCATTCCAGAGAGTATCTAATAAAGTATGAGTGTAACTGGATAGGTATTATTATTTTTTAAATTCATACTTTTAACATGTTTTCTGATTAACCACTTCCATGGTGAATATTTTGTATAAGTTAGATTTGGAAAAAAGCATATTTCCTCTTCGTTAATTTGTGTGCTTATACTTACAAGAAATGGGGAGAAAATCTTTTCCCCCTTCAATAAGTATTTAATGCTATATTTACTTATGTCTTAACTTATTAGGTACAACAATAGAACTGTACAAATGGAAAAAATGTCAAAATTCAGAAAATCCTAAATACAAGATATCTTGGGTGTGACTGGGTTATTTATTCATTCCAAGTTAAACACGGGCAGACGCCAAATTACAGAAAGATACAAAATTTAGTAACAAATAAGCATGATACCATGCAGTAAGCTAATATGTGTTTTATTAATAATGAGATAAAATAATAGTTTAAAATCATTACAAATAAAAATGAATTAGATGAATATGGCTGACTCAAATACTTGCGTTGTTTGTGATAAGGCTGTAGATATTAATATTTCAGCAGATTATATGCAGTAAATGTGAGTCTTTCGCTCATAAGAAGTGCACCAAGATGGACAATATATTCAAGAGTATAGTATCCCAAGAAGATATTGATTGGTTCTGCAATCGCTGTAACCTGAAGTGTGTAAACAAGCATGCTCATCAGAATGAGAATCCTGCTCTCATGGCTGTTGTTGATGAGCTGAAGAAACTGGTTTGTGAATTACGTGGTGTAATTGAGATGTTAAAGGCTCAGGTCACAAAGCCTCAACCTTTCGCAGGGGTGAGATGCTAGAAACAGTGGTTGCCGAAATTAATGAACGTAAGTTCAGAGCAAAAATATTTAAATACATGGTGTTAGTGAACAAACCTCTGAGGCTGATACGCTGGTGGTCACGAGAATGTTATCATCAATTGCACACAGCATAAGAACTGATGGACTGCGTAATTTTCTAATCGGAAAGTTGATTCCTTTAAGAACTTGACCAATTAAAGTAATTATTCACAGTGAGCTTGATGACTCTGAAGTTTTCAGAAATATCAATACTTTGAAGAACTCTTCTGAATTTACTAATGTTTTTATAAGCTGTGATAGGACAATAGTGGAATGTAACTACCTGATAGCTTTGCGTGAAACTTTAAGTGATAGATTACAAAAAGGCAAAGAGAGTTTAATGATCAAATATATCAGTGGCGTCCCAAAAATTGTGCAAGGAGTTCCAAAAAACTGTTAAGCTGTAATAACACAACCAATGATGAACATACCTATTCAAATCAATCAGTTTTTTTTCCTTATACTATGAAAATTTTAGAGGTCTATGTATAAAATTGGACAAACTCAGGCTTAATATTCCATTACTGAATGTCAAAATTATCTGCATAACGGAAACTTGGCTAACTAGTGCCATTGTGTCTACAGAACTTGGTATGTCACCCATATTCAATATTTATCAAAATGACCGATCGCATATTACCAGTCGTAAAAGCCGTGGTGATGGATTTTTAATTGCTGTGGACAGAAATCTTATATCCCATATGATTGAACCAGTACACTCTAACATTGAACATATTTTCGTCAGAATCAAGACACAAAGTGCAATGTTAATTGTTGGCTGTGTTCATTTTCTCTCAAATTCTCCTTGTGAATGCTATGAGGATCACTGCAGTGAAGTAGAGCAACTATTTTTAAGTTATCCAGATGCATTCTTCTGTTTATGCGATGATTAGAACCTGCCAAACTTACATTGGAATAACAATCAACTACTCATTCTTCCCCTCTCAGGGTGGAAAATCAAGTGATGCTAGACCTAATTAACTTCCTCAATCTTAAGCAAGTTAATAATGTTCTGTTAATGATAGAATATTAGACCTGATTCGTACAAACACTCCTGATGTCTGGCTAAGTATATCTTTAGATTCTGTGGTTGATGTGGATTGTTACCATCCACCGTTAAATTGTGATATTGTTATGGCTAAATTTGATGATATAATTAATTTTAATGCATGGTCTTTTAATTATAAGAGGGCAAATTATGGAGGTATGCTTGACTACTTACTGAGTGTAAATTGGAATACTTTACTTAATATTGATTTAGATTTAGCTACTAAACAGTATATGATATTTTATATGGTGCTATTGATACATTTGTTCCTAAATGCTCATTTAAAACTAGAACATTTCCATATTGGTATGCACATAAACTTAAGGAATTATTTTCAAGAAAAAAAGGGCCCACTCTGTTGATAAGTAAACTAAATTTCCAGGTGATTTTACAAAGTTTTCTGATCTCAGAGCTAAATGTAAATTATTATCAAAGCAATGTTATCAAACCAATCCCTTCCACAAGATATCTTGGGTGCATCTGGGAAGTGGTTAAGAAAGTATTTTACTAACCCTTTCAAACAACGATAAAACTATGCCCCATTTTATTCCATAATTGAATGAGAAAATGTAATTTTTTTCAAACGAAGTGTGAATGTATGTTATCTCTAATATGTAATACACCTTTGTATAACATATATCTAATTATCTTCTTATCTTTTTAGTTTTGTGCAGCATATCATGGCTCATTCCCCACAAAAGGTACTCTCAGTCGATGAGTTCTTGACCTTGAGACGGGAAGTGTTACAGCAGCTGAAGCAGAATGAGTCGACTTCAGTACTATCTGAAGTTCATCCACCTGCCCCAGGAGCTGATGATGATGATGCTCCTCCTGGAATGGAAGATGCACCACCAGGGGATGATGATGATGCCCCCCCTGCACCACCCAAACCTTCAATCACGGTTAGTAGTAGGTTTCTAAGTACTTGTAGTAGGCTAATGTAATTTTGCTTTGGAATGGGTTCCAGTAAATGTATTTGTTTAGAAAGTTTATCAGCAAGCTTTCATATAAGCATGCTAACTTAACACTTGTGTGTCTTCCAAGCCCATCTCTTTCTTAGAAGAAATACTCATCTCAGAATACTCAGAATAAATCATGTAAGATGTATTTGCACTTTTTGAAGTATTTGCTTCATTCATGAAAGAGTATTGAGGCTAGGATGTGTTAAATTATAAAGTTTTGAACAAATGATGTTCTTGTATTTAGAAGGTTTTGCCATCTTCGTGTAATTTACTTTTTTATCTGTTTTATTATATATGTAGTAAGGAATTCAATCTCAAAATCTTTGTGTGCAATTGAACTATGTTGCTTTTTGTGCAAATTATATTTTTTGAGAAATTGACTGAAATGTAAGCCTTTGGCGGCAGTTCATGCCACTTAATCTAGAAGCTGCTTGACTTGCTCACAATGCATTTCCTAAACTGTGTGGAAGAGACGCAGCACGGTAGTTCAGTGGTTAGAATATCTGCCCAGAAAGTAGGAGACCTGGGTTCGAATCCCAGTGATGTTGCTATTTTTCACACCTGTTATTCCTTGGGTTTCAGCCACATGGCTCTTCTGTGCTTAGTAATTTAACTTTCCTAAATCCTTATTAAAATTATTTCTATGAAAGCTAATATTACTTCAGGGACTGAACCTATTGATTACTTAAATTATTTTATAAGATATTTTGTTATGCATATCCTAGAATTACAAAGAGAAGTCTGTGGGGGTTATTCATCTATCTTACCTGAGCTTCCAAGATTTTGTGAATTTTAACTTTCTAAAGTACGTACCGATCATTTACATACCAATGTGGGAAGGCTTGAATTCTCTTGTTTGTTAGCAGTTTATCTTTACATAGAAACTGAAGTATTCTCAGGAACTAGGGGGCAACTGTTAACTTATTCATCAGAAAAATTTCAATGATTAGAGATATTAAGTGTGATAAAGCTAAAAGAATAACTACTCATAAACTTGATAAGAAATCTAGATCATACTCGAGTATTTTATAGAAAAATCCATGTTAATTAATGAGCTGGAAGAGTAATAATATTGCTGGAAGATAATAATATTGCTGGAAGAGAAAATAATTTTTGCTTCATGAAATATCTGTCTTGATCATAGAGTACTTATACTTAGGGAGACATTCTTTTCTTTGAGTTTTTATAGTATTTTTCTTTTTTTTATAGTCTTAGGTTCTAAATGTGATTAGATTAAAAGTTTATCATTTTCTTTACAATCTCATAGTTTAACATCCTCTTACTTGTAATTGTTTATTTTTTCAGAGATCTGATGAAGAGACCACAGCTCTTCGGGAGAAGGTTATTGCAATCAGAAGAGAAATCCACAAAACTACAGGGGCCATGGTTGCCGCACGATGGAATTATGAAGAGGGAGTAAGTTATCATTGCTGTGAATTATATGAATTGACAGTTCTTATAAATTAAGTGGTATCTTTGTGTGTGTGTATGTTTGCCTAAAACTGGAGAAAAGGAAGTTGCACAGCTTTCAAACTTGAAAGATTGTTTAATGTCCTCCCTGCACACATGCTAAGGCCACTTTTTATTTTCCTAAAGGTCCCTGGCCCATTTTGAAGTTCATTTTTACCATTTGCTAGCTTTACTTCTTTTGGAGAATTAGATTAGAAAACGCTGTTGTATAAAATTGAGGTAAACACCTCAAGAAGGGAAATTAAATACCTATTCTTATAGTGTAGAAATATTGCTTTCTGATAAAATTTTGGAATATTTGGTGAACTTTTGAGGTTGTAAACAACCAGTCTCCCTGATGGCCAAGCAGCTTGTAGAATCTGAAATCATGCCCTTTCCCATAGAAATGCATGGAGAGTATAGGCCCATTTAAAGGAAGTGATGGAATTCAAGATAAACCATATGAAGAGAGTGCAATTTAAGCATTTAGCATTTACAATGACAAATCACTGGTTCAAATTTACAACCAATTAGTAGTGATTCTTGATAAACTCAATTTTGCATATTTCAAGAGGGGCAATTATTTGTTACATTTTCATGGTCAAGGAGGCAAGTAGAGATACATTAAGTGCAGGGACAGAAAAGGGAAAATTATTGGGGAATTTATGGAGATTTTTAGCAGCAAGTAGATATACAAAGAACATGTCTTCATGTGTTCAATGCTAAGTCATATAGATTTACATCGGTACTCCTTTTTCAGGACTTCATTTGGTCAAATTCTGAGTTTTTGTTTTCTACTCTCAATTTTAATCTTTTGGTTGCATATTCCACATTACATTTTAAAGTGAACTGTTCTCCTCTCTACATAGTTTCACAAATGATTAAGCAACAAAAACTGCAGTATTTTGAATGAATAGTTATTCCTCTGTCTCTTTAGTTACATTAAATATCTAATGTTTTCTCAATGAGAGTCCAGTAAGTCGCAATTAGTATTGTGTATCAATTTTTATTTTCAACTTTGAGAATTAACAGGCAGTTTAGCTAGTAAGTAATGAATATGCAAATTCCTTAAGGTTCAGTTGTACCAAATAGCATGATTTTTGATTTATTAAGTTTAACATATAAAGGAGAGAGTATATTAATTATAATCTATAATCATATTAGTGAAATAGTAGTATTGAATGATAATTTGTGAAAATTCAAATTGGGTAAAATATTATTGTGCAAATATCTTCCTAGATTTACAAAGAAAAATTTAAATAATTATCTTTTTTAGTGAGAAAAAGTAATTGTCAATCAGTTCCTTACTGAAAATTTCAATTTTAGGTAATAAATCCAACTTATTCGGTTGTACCTTTAAAAAATGTGTTAAGCTTTTACCATACATCTGAAATCATCCAACTATAATTTTTCTCCTTGATGTCATCCCTCAAAGAGAGTACTTTGTGTTTGTATTGAACGTTTAACATACATTCCAACGATTGAATTGATAAATCACAAGAAGGTTTTCAATTTTTTTCTCGCAGCATTATTGAGAAATTACTTTCCCTTATGCATACACAGTTTCTTTCTTCAAAACCATTTAAAAATTTACTTTTAGTGATATTTAAATTGTAATATGAACTTAATTCTGAACTTACCTTACATTCTCAAATCTAAGATTCGCCCAAGTCTTGGTAGTCATGTAGGGGAAAATAATGTGATTGTAAGATACTTGCCATGCAGCATATCCCAACAGCAACTTTTCTCTCCAATACCTGCTTTTGTCATTGTATTTTAGATTGCAAATCTGAGATGAACCAGGTTTTTGGAAGCTTTTAAAACATGCCAAGAAGGTGCATAGTAGGTTTGGGAATAAACAATATTAGAAATCCTACTAAAGATATCCAAGATATCTTTTCACTCTATTAATAGTAGTCTTCTTGCCCTTTAATAATATTTTTATGGATGAATTTTTTAAAGATTGTGGAAGATCTGAATGGCTCTATTCTATTGCTAATTTTTGTTTTCTTCCAGATAAAAAGACCATACTTCCATGTGAAGCAACTAGAACGATGCCAGTTGAAGAATTGGAAGGAATATCTGGATTTTGAAATAGAACAAGGAGATCAAGAAAGAATAATTACTTTGTTTGAACGTTGCTTAATTCCCTGTGCACTTTATGAAGAATTTTGGATTCGGGTATGACTTAGTCTTTCACCAATAATTTTTATATGTTTAAATTACTTGTTATATTTTGTTTAAAATTACTGGGGCTATGCCTCCCCACTCGTTTGCTGAAGCATGTGGTGTTGGAGTGTCTCATTTGCTTTTATTTAAATATCGTATTTGATGGATTCGAAAGTATTGCTGGCAGCTGGTTTTGTGTGTTTGTCTATTTTACATTGATAACAGAATAAAGCTAGGAAACATGGTTTAGTATGCTATAAAGTTTGATGTATAAGTTTCTCCATGTTAGCAAAAATTTATGGCGGAGTAACATTTTTTGATATTAGCTGTGGTGAATGATAATTGACCACAGTAAACTTTCTCATTTTTCTCTTAACGCCGAAAATTGTCAGCAATATAAACTCAACAACTTCAATATCTGTTAAGTCTTTTACCTCAGGCATGTTCAACATGTATAATTCTATCAATTTTCTTACTTTTACTTATCACTTAAAATTATTGCCTTGCTTTTCTTCAGTAAGTCAAGGTTTATGGGAATTATTCTCTTGAGGCTGTTAGAGTATTCGATGTGTATCTCTCACACCAGTATTTCCCAATGTTTGTGCCATGTTTGTTTGACTAGTTAATGTAATTTTATCTTTTGCGAATAATTAGTTTGTTGATAAGTGATGAGAAACACATGATTCACTTGCTTGAATTTAGATTAAGAAATGAAACAGAAAAGGTCCTGGCATCTTTGATGTCCCGCATGTGCAGGAGTTTGGTGATATCTTTGGTGAATCCTCCAGAGTGTCCTGAGTTCCATTATAGCCTAAGAATTGAAGGAGAGATCGTTCTGTCGTGGATGGTAGAGGCGGCCTTCCTGGAAAGTAGACCGGGGTTTGATTACCGGCTGTGGCAGACTTTCTCTTTCATTTCTTTATTTACACTTAGTTTGTTGATTAACAGCAATAAAACTATTGAAAAATTTATTTACAATCAAGGAAAATGTTGAAAAATTAAAATAGTTGGGTTGGTTAGGAAACTTGGACCCTTATAGATCATGTTCTGGCTATGTATGTATTGATGGTCTAACATATTCATGTTGAGGTCTTAGTTAAATAGCATAATGCAGTTAAATATGATTCTGTGATAAATGGCCACTTGCCTTTTGAGTGATTTAAGTGGAATTATAGTTAATTTTTTCTAGAATAGACATTTACAAGGGTCAGCTAGTAAATAATTTGACTGATTATTAAAACTTTTTTTTTATATTGTACATAATGAACCTTGTCACATCCAATTTATACAGCTTCTTTATCCTTACACTGCACCTTGTTTCCATTTCTTTTGGAAGTCTTGTTACTTGTTGTCTTCTGCCATGGCCATCATCATTTTTGTTACATTTTCCTTCACTGCATTCATAGACCGTAAATTTGTTCCATTCAATACACTTTTGAATTGTGGAGGAAAAAAGTCACATGTAGGAGGGTCGGGTGATTAGGGTAGATACTCCAACATATTATAATTACTAACTTATCATATAATTTCCATTTCTTACTTATCTCATGTATTATTTGACCCAAGGTCCTTACATGATTATTAAATTTTTAACTTCCTATAGTAATCTAAGATATCTGCATGTTTTGTATGAACTACCATTTTTGTGTTATTCACAAAAATGCATCAAAAACAAGGCATAGAAAACTGTCCAGTAAACCTTTAGCTCAATTGGCACCATGTTAATATAATTATTAATTGACATATCATCATCATTATTGTTATTTGAATATCATTTCTTTTGTTGCATTTGCTGACTGAAAATGCTAAAAGTTCTGTTTGTATTTATTCTTTAGTTTGTCCGGCATTTGGAAGCAATGGGTGAGGACATGGTGGAGAAAGTTCGGGACGTGTATTTCAGAGCGTGCACAATACATCACACCAAGAAGCCAACTTTGCATTTATATTGGGCAGCTTTTGAAGAGAGCCAAGGTATGTTGCATCTTCTTGTAAGAAAGTGTCAGGATCTGACACATGGACTCGATTCCCATTTCCTTGCAAAAATGTTATGATTTTTCATGAATTGGTTTCATTTATTTTCCATTTTGTCAACATTTCTGTTCCAGTGTTCGTGGACAAGTGGAATTTCCCTCAATCGTTAGTAGGTTTTCTTATTAAATTCGTCATTTGTAGAGTATCTCGTTTAAATGCAGGTGTCACACTAATTAATAATAAAGGCGTTTTGACAATGAAGGTAAATCAATCGCTCATGATAAATTTAAGAGGTTTAAGATCTTGTAATGTTGTAAATATTTCCAAATGCAAGTATAGAGTAATACTTGTAAATAGCCTCAAGCTTAGTGGCTACTGCTGTATTTACACAAGTTGAAAAAACAAAGTATTGTCACAAGCTGCGTTGCATTGAAAGCTGTTTGTTTTTGAAGGATCATCTGAACGAAGGATTTTTAGTAGGTAGGGAGTTATTTAAACAGCAAATTATGAAAGGCAACGTCTTCATAGTGGTAGTCGCGCTGATGGCAACTTTACGCATTACTTTGTGGTAAATCAATTTCTGCAAATAAGTTGGGTTCCCATCTCATACCAATCAACTTCTCATGTTAATGATTTTTTCTTCTATTGTGCTCCAGAAAATTATGCCAAGTCTGCTGAAATCTTGATGAACTTGGAGAAGATAATGCCAAACCTCTTGCAAGTTGCTTATCGCTTGATAAATCTTGAGAGGCGTCGTGGGAACCTCGACAAGGTTTGCTCATTGTATGAGCATTATATAACAACAAGTAAAAACAAGACTGTTGCTACAAATATGGCCATTAAGTATGCAAGATTTAGTTGGAAGGTAAGAAAGTTAGCTGTTCATTTGTATCGCGGGCATATTTCTATTTTGTATTCATACCATTTTGCCAATCAGTGGTACTTTCATTGTAATGAATATTTTCCTGGGTGTCTCATATTGATGTAAGTAAAATTATTTGCTTTAAAATTAATTCATTGCATAATTTTTACATGAAATTTATTATTTCATTTACTTGAAATTTGTAGTTCTATGAAGTGATATCAAGTGAAGTGGTTAACAAGGAATGTATCAGTTAAACAAATGAAGAATATAGTGTTCATTCTTTGCACCTAATTTTCAAGTAATGTAATTAATTTTATTCTTCGAGAAATTTTACTTGATTGAAATTTTACTTGAACAATTTATTTCGAGGACAAGAATAAAACTGTTTGGTTAATTTCTAAACTATATCTTTTAATTATTTCAGGTAATGGGTGATGTAGATAAGGCAATTAAAATATTAAGGGATGAACTGGAAAAAGAGAAGGTAAGATGGAAAACCCTTTGTTTTGATTATTTTTTTATTAATTTTTTGTTTCGATCAAGGCGGTATCTTAGTGGCTTATGTATTTATTCTTATTGAAAGATTTCTTCTCAGACGTAGTAATATTTTGAGTGTTATTTATGTATGGATAAAGCATTTCTAAGAGTATTTTTTAATTGTTCTTTTGTTTGACAAACAAAATCAAAGTTTAATTCTTGCTCTACTTTCATTTCAATATTTGCTGAACTTATATTACTTTATCTGGTCATTTTGGAAAGGTTGTTATAGCTATATTAGTTCATGTAAAGAAAATATGAGACTTGCAATGAGTTTATTAAATTTCCAGTTTATCAGTTGTTTATTTTTACATAGCCAATAGTAGCCTTGGAATGCCTAGGTTTTAATTAAAGAAGTTCTGTTTAACCTACTCTATCCTATTATTTTTTAAATTAGGAAAACCCAAGGTTATATCTCCAATTGATATCCATGGGATTGCAAAAGGATCCCTTTGATGAGAAAGAAATTATTGCCATCTTTGATGAGTTCCTCAACAAGGATGGAATTGAAACTGAGCAAAAGGTGATATTTGCCCAGAGAAAAGTTGAGTTCCTTGAGGATTTTGGAATGGATATAATGAGGTAATTATCTTAACAGTTTGATGTTTTCATCAACCTGATGCATTTACATTTAAACCCTGTAAGCCTCCAGTTGCTTATGGCAGGGGGTGTAAAAACACTGATAATTCTATCACACCCTAACAGCTGTTAGCTTCTCTATTACTAAACCGGCAGAACGACCAGAAGTAACTATCCATCCTGGCAATCACTTCCTTGGATTTGCTTCTTAGTTTTATCTCGAAGTTTGTGCATGTTGCTCTCTGGAATAGAAGTATCAGCTATCTTGTAGACAAGATCTGTTGTGGTTAACTTTTCAAGAAGTTTAATCAAGGCCTCTATCCCTATTCTATAGATCTGCTTTGCCTGCAGATTTGCTAATGGTAACTCATTTGTCAAGGCTTGGTACTGAAGACTAACCCCCACAAGATTCATAGACATGACCAAAATTTCTTCTAGTCACCTAAGGACTCTAAAAGGGTTTTAAATCTATATTCCTGAATTTCATTCTGTGCTTTACCCTGAACCAACCTTTGAACCTCCATATATTTTTCCAGTTCAAAATCCAAGTTAACCCCGATTTGCTTTCAAATTTTGTTTAAGAGTATGAAATTCTGATTGATTTCAAATTTGGTCAGTCTTACTTAGAATTTTATCAATATCTGATTTACTGTTTAGATTTTTTGGTCTAAAAGAAGACCATAGATCTCTTGCAAGCCATCAGGCAGTCTCTGTGATTCTTCAGCAACTTGTTTAAGGTCATCTGTTGTTAAAAATTATGTATTTAAAGTCAGCTGAAGATGTAATTATAGAAGATGCGTCTTTTTGATAAGAGTAAATTCATGGCATAATCGGAAATTCTCTTAACTAGGGTGTTGGATTACAAGATTTTCTCTTCATTTTGGTTTTCAGTAAGATCTAAGTAGCATTATGCCCAAGCTCAACTTGCATATTACTGGTCTAGTCTCATTCTTATGCTGTTAATTGCCAAAATAAATTAAGTTAGCTTTATTTTATTCATGAAATTCTTGACTTTCAATCTTATTTCATGCAATGTTGTGAATCTTTATTGAACCAAGGAGTGTGTGTGAATGCAGTGGTGTTCTTTACTAATTTCTCATTTTCATTTCAGTGTACAAAAAGCATATGATGAATTCCAAAGGTTCACTAAAATGGCCAAAGATAGGAAGAGGAAATCAGGTGATGGTGACAAAGGGTAAGTGCTTTTGGTTAATCAGCTGTAGGAAGAATTATTACCAGTGAGTTATTTTCTTTTTTATGATCTTTTAACATCATTGAAAATTATATGGTCTTTAATCCTTACAGGGATGGTCACTCGAAAAAGAAGACTACAGACAGTTCTCAGCAGGCACAGCAGCAGCAGTCCTCTCAGAGTCCAGGGCAATCATCTGCTTACCAACAACAGGCTGGGCAAGCTGCCGGATCGTACAAACCAGCTGACTATGCAGCAAGTGGAACAACGGCTGTGTCAGCTACAACAGCCTCTGGACAGTATACTCAACCCCCATATCCAGGCGGGCAGTACCCCCCTCCACAGCAAGGGCCTCCTCCACCATATGGTGGTCAAGCACCTTATCCAGCTGGACAGTATAATCAAACGACTGACCCCAACTATGCAGGATATCAAAATTGGGGATATTCTCAAACTGGCTATGGCTATAACCAGGGTTGGGGAGGATACAATTATTACTAGACAAAAACATTCCCAAATGTTCATCATGTTCTGCACTGAACTGTTGACAAGGAATGACTGGACTTGGTTCATTCATCATGCTGCATTCCTAGCATTCGGATGACTTCATCATGATAGTTGTTGGCAAGTTTGCACAGTTTCTCATCAAGAACTTAAAGTGCGTTACTTTTGGTTTCTTCAAGTTAACTGACTTTTATGTGTGTCAAAAGCTAATGAATGAGTTCTGTGTGTGCTTGGTGTTGATGTTGTTGGACAGAAAGGCTCAACATCTGGTATACCAAACTTGAAACCACCAAGATGTTTGCAAAGAGCAATCCACTTGAGCTGTATTAGTTTTACCGGAGTTGTTTTTAAATATGGTTAGTTTGCTTGCATATATTCAAATACAAGCAGAGCAGTAAATCAACTATTCCAACTTATCCTTTGGTTTTCCCGGAGATTTTGTTTGTGCAGCATTTTGAGTATTTTTGAGCTGTTTATGACAACATTAAACAAAACTCTGCCATGAGAAAGAATTATTTGTTCTAAGTCTGAGTTTATTACTTTCCTCTTAATTCCAGAAGTCAAGGAATGGAAATTTTACCTGAAGTACATATTTTATGACCCTGGCAGTTAATTTTTTTAAATCCTATATCAAAGGTAGGTGTAGCTTCCTTGTTTATGTGTACCATGTGGCTGCAACTTTCCTTTATAGAATTCAAAATACAGTTTTATGTTAAAACAACATGTTATTACAGTTCATCTGTTTAATACACATAACTGTGCCAGTGTGTATGATTCAATGTATGTATGTAACATCATTAAAACCGTATAAAAATTTTGTTTAAATGCATTGTATGGAGTGGAACAAATGTTCATGTATGGATACAAGTAAAATCAGAGGATTTATCAACCCTGTTGGTATTCATTTCAGCAATTAAAATTGCTAGTAATTCATTCAAAGCTGAAACTTCTTGCTGAATAAATTTCTGATGGTTTGCTCTCTGGTGAGGAAGATCTTTTAATGATAACAGCCTCGTCATATGTTGTTGGATCTCTCAGAGAGAGACCATACCAATGTTATATTTGGGTAAATTTGAGGGTTAGCATAAATGGGTGATTATAACTGGACTGAAAAAATCCTGGGCAAGGTAAACTGCTTGAAGAGTCATCTTTAATACCTTGCAACTTAATTATCTGATTGAAACTCCTTTAGTTTGTTTCCATTACTGAAAATATCATGATTTTACCCTTCAAATTTAACTAAGAGAGATATCAAATCTAATTGAGGTAATGAAGGGCAAAAAAATGTAGCACTGTAACAATCCTGTGAAATTGCCTTGGAGCAGGTTCAGCTGAACATCCTCCAAATTTCTCTCTACTGTGTTCTCTTTCTGTTGATAGCAATTTTTTCCTTTAGAACTGTGAGCATATAAATATTTCTCTATCCGTATTAAAATGATCCATTAGAGTGAACTTCTTACTATACCACACAAAAATAATAATAAAAGTTCACTCTAATGGAGCGTTTTAATATTAATAATTACCACAAGGTTAGACCGGAGTCTGTATCGTTTATTTCTCTATCCTTTCCTAATTTTTCCTTCATTCAGGGTGTCTAGTAACCTAGAATACTCGGGGAATTTTGCAGGTAACCTGGAAAGATCTGTTTACAGTCTTTATGAAAGATCGTTCCATTGCTTTTGTTTTGGTCTGCATATTAGTTCAGTAAAAATTTCTTGAGAGGAAGAAACGTTTAGCTGACTGCTATTGTGACCCATTTAAAGCTTACAAGACATTGATGTGATCCTTCTACATAAAATGTTTTGGCAATATCATAAATCTGAAACCTGGGATTGTATGGAGTCTGTTACCAGGGGTATCTGGTTTCTGTTTGGGTGAGAGTTGCTGCTAATACAGCCTTATAAGAATTTGTTTTCTACTTGGGTTTTGGTCATTAGTTGACATTGTAGTTTGTAGCCACTGATGGAACTATTGTTCAGGTGTATTATTTTAATGAAACAATGCACAGTATATTTTTCAGAATTTACTTTCATTTTCTAGGATAGTTCTCCTTTAAGGGAGGGTCCCTGTCAGTAACTTATGAATACATGAGAATCTGATCGGGATAGTACACATACTTTGTAGTCTTCACATGTGGTGTGCAGCATTATGACTCAATGAACCTACCAACCTTATACTTATCATAACCAGCCCGAGTTGTGTTGGTGGCTCTTGGTTGCCCATTCCAGACGAGAAACAAGTTAAACAAACGTTTTATGTAATATTTTTGTTTTTGAAAAATATATATGAAAAGGGAAAAAACAATTTTTCTAATGAAATAATTCATTTTGAGAAATCTAACATTATTTGATCTTATACCTTCCTGCCCTAGGCAACCTTGTGGCTTGTCCGTGTCTAGGACCTGATACCTAAACAATATCTAATGAAATAATTCATTTTGACAAATCTAACATTATTTGATCTTATACCTTCCTGCCCTAGGCAACCTTGTGGCTTGTCCGTGTCTAGGACCTGATACCTAAACAATATCATAGTGAATCTATGAACTGTTCATTGTCATTTCTGGTACCTCATGTCTCTAAATATATACCACGTGTAATAGTTTGACAAAATGAGGCTTATCTGCGAATGTGGAACACCCTGGAAAACTAAATATTTCCATTGAAAACTCAGGGAATTTCTTAATGGCTAGATAGAGGACAACCTAATTATTTTTCCATCCACAATTATGCTTCAAAGAAATAGAAACAAAAAGTCTAAGATGGATGTGGATTATCTCCTACTCTATGCAAAATATTTGATGCCCTACAAGGGTGGTGGGAAAAAATGTGTGGCATTAGCAGTGAAAGAGAACTTAGTATTCATAATGTTGCAGATGACACAACTTGAGCTACATAATCTGGAAACTTCAAGAGGCATATTAGCTGCGTGGATTTATGTAAACTAAACTTAAATAATATTCGCTAGTTGGAAGTGATGGAACACCAGATTTACCATTAGAAAATCATTACGTCATTTAAGAAGTAACAGCAGTGAAGTATTCTGGAATGCCAAAATTATGATTGCAAAATCTTTCTATCAGTTTAATAAAATGAGAGAACAAGTATAATATTTATGCTTCCTTATTTCTACCTTTTATTTTTCTAGGAAAAATACATAAGCAGGGTATTTGGGTTCAATATTAAAACTATTTTGACGAAAAGCCTTTGGTGTTGCTAGGACGTAACTAAATATTGATAATATCAAATGACTCATGATAGCTGTTTTCTACTTTTTGATTGATTTCTAAGTTTCATAATTTGACATGAAAAAAGAAATATTGAATGTTTAATAGTTATAGAAGTTAACATGAGTGATGGGATAATGGCGCAGCAATCGAATGGAGAGGTTCAGTTTCTTGTGAATTCGTAGTCTACTCGTAGAATGAGACTAGAAATAGGAACGATTCATTCTTTACAAGTATATATCATATGATATATACTTGAAAATTTCCTATATAGGAATGATTTGTGCTTTATTATGCAACTTCGGCATCATAATAATCCTCGAAAGGAGCTGAATAGAATGCACCAATGTCAACTTCGGATATTTTTTGGAAAATTTCGGGAGTGAATTGAGCTTACCATGAAAAATATGTTATTTTTAAATTTACGATTCAGTTGATTTAATTTCAGTTATTTTTGATTTGAGGAAGTGTCGGGAAAATTAATAAGATACAAGTCGAAATTTAATTTAATATCTAATTTATATTCGCGCTCAAGCAGTTGATGACCAATCATATCAAAGTATCACTTGTTTTTTTATCGTATATCAAGTTTTATTTGTGATTATCTAATTAATTAATGTAATGAATTTAATTAAGGCGCCATAGTTGACGAGTTTAACACTGATTGTTAGTTTTCAAAGTATTTTCTTTTACTTTTCCAATCTGATGATTATTAAATGCGAAATAGTTCTTATCATCCTTTTCATATTCAATTTAATTTCTTATTCATTTTGCGGAATGTTTTAAGACATTCCAAAATGCTCTCCTGTGCTTTTTGCATATAAGTTTCATTTATTTGCCAAAGTCTTTGATCATTTCTTTATATTTGTTTAATTTGGGAAAAACAGTATAATTTGAAAATACATCTCAACATTTCGTAACTCCTTATGACAGTACTTGCAGTTTTTAACAATTATTACATAAATGTAATCAATACAAAGTTACAACGCTTCAATTGCCAAGAGTACATTTACGTTTGATAACTGCTTGCTTGTGGCCTTGCGCTAGAAGTAGAATATATTTTGCGAAATAATATCTTCAAAATTTCATTTTGCATGATCATTGGGTGAAATGAAATTATATTATCGGCTTCGTGTATTGTCTGATCGTGGAAAATTGAAATTTATTTTATAGGTAACTAGATTTTATCCTGCATATATATTCACTACCTAATCGAATGTCAATGATTGGAAAGAAAAAGTTAATACATGAATATCGATAAATTGATTTATATTTTGTTTTAGTTACAACGTTGCTATGCATGAATTGGTTAAATAAACTCACGTTTCATGAATTTAAATATGGATATCGATGTCATATTAACAAATTTTATAAGCATATTTTTTGTTTGTAACTTAATAGCAGCAGACCAAATATTCTTCAAGGGTATAAAAAGTCCCTCAGTTGAAGTACGTGGGGTTTACCTGCCATGTAATCAGGAACATAAAAGAACTGGGAAGGTCCCCACTCATAACAGGAATTTCAATAATCATTGTTCCAAGAAGATATCAATAAGCATCAAGCTCATCAACGTTGGGCCTGTATTACCATTATTATAATATTCTACAGCTAAAACTAAGCTATACTAAAAACCATATAAGTTTAAGAATTATATGAGGCAAATATTTTTTGTTTTAAAATCTTTACTCTGATTTAATTGTTCTCACTAGAGTCAAATTCAGAAAGAATTTCTTGTGCTGAATCATGTTTATGATCCAATTGCTAATGCCACCTCTCAGTTGCTGAACCCTATTGTTTTTAAAGTGAATCAAGAACCAATAACTGAAGTTTATGATCTTAAGTATCTTACGGTAGGTTTATGTCTATGGTTTTTGCATAGACATTCTTTCTTCTGATTATGCTCAAAAGATCGTATTCAATGGTAATTATTTAACAGTAGAACCACTGGATTAAGTGTACCCCCTGAAACCACTTATGGGAAAAATGACCCATCAGTAATTCCTTGTATCTTGTGACTGATTCTTGACATTTTCACTTAGGAATCTGTTTTTTTACAAGGAAGAGACTTTAAATTGTAACAGATAATTTTTTAACATTATGTGTTGTTGTTACAGTCTGAAAAGTTAGAAAACTTGAAGATTGTACTGCAAAGAATAAATTAGAATTGAGTAATGGAGAAGTTATACAATATTTTACTCAGGAATTCCAAAATGGAATAGGAATAGTGATGAGTAATGGTTTAGAAAAAAGTGTTCAGAAGTTTAAGTACATAGATGATAGCCTTAAGAATAGGAATGGTACCAAGGGATTTAGTGATAGTTTGTTTATGATGAACTTGAAACAATGTATGTATGAGAATATTGAAAATCTATCATAAGGAGAAGAGGAATGTTGTAATATAAGTAGTGGTGACTAGAATGCAATTGTGGGAGAGGAAGAAGAAGGAAGAGTGGTGGGAAAATTCAGATTAGGGAAAAGGAATGAAAGAGGATTAGATTGGTTGAATTTTGTAAATAAGGAAAATATATTTATAATCAACTCATGGTTTAGCAATCATAAAAAGAGGAGTTATACGTGGATACCCCTGGGAGATAGAGCTTGTTACCAAATAGACCATATTTTAGCAGAGGACAGATACAGGAATGCGATGAAGAGAACATGCTGACTACTGGGGGTGGATATTGCCAGAAATCATGCATTGTTGATTATTGAGATGAAAACAATGCTGAAAAAAATTGAGAAGTCAAAGGTAGTGTGAAAATGTAATTTTGATCATATGGAGAAACTGGGAAAAGAAAAGGTGGGTGGATAACTAACAAAGGGAATAATTAAAGACAAGGAAGAAAATGGAAAGCCAACTCAAAATTGGGAAAGAATAAAGGATCGATTGACTAGGATAACAGAAAAAATAGGGTACTGTAAAGGTCTTAGAGCTAAGAAACTGTGGATAACATCAAGAGATGCTGAAGAAAATGGAAGAAAGAAGGCAATCTGAAAGAGAGGGGGAAAATGTTAGAGGAATGTCTGATAAACTAAACATTGTTTTAAGAAGAGAAGCATCTACTGCTAAAGAGAAATGGTTGAAGGAGGGATGTGATATTATCGAAGACCTAGTGATGAAAGGGCAGGATGATTTGATGTATGCAAATGTGATAAATTTTACAGAAATAACAAAGGTAGTAGTAAAGTAAGAAAAAGATGGAAAGAGTATATAGAAGATTTGTATAAAGCAAGTGTGAAACTAAATGATGTTGTCATAGAAGAAGAGATTCAGATAGCTGAGGAGTAGAAAGTTCCTAAAATACTTGCATTTGAAATATACTAAGCAAATCAGATATCAGATGAATATATGCAAATCAAAAGAAAGAGATGAAAGTCCCAAAGAATTCTTCAAATATTTAAAAGAAAAGGGTGTAAGGAAAATGTTGAAATGTGCTATGAAATATATGACACTGGTTTGTAGCCAGATGACTTCCTCAAGATAGAATTAATTCCTATACCAAAAATGTGGGTACCACTACCCATATGACATGTTTAGCAGATAAGTAAATTACTTTCAGTTATCTGTACTTCATAATTTTAGACCATGGAAAACAAGAAGTACAAAATAAAAATGTCTTGTGTTCAGCATTTTTAGATATTCCTTATGTTTATTTACAAAATGTTTGTATAAACATCATTATTTTTTCCAGAAAGGACAACTCTATTTTATATTAAAAGTCACAAAGTCCCACCATCCTGTGAAAATAATCAAATAAAAGAGAAAACTTTACATTTTCAAATGGGACAAAAATATCCCATCTGTGGTTCTAGTGTTAAGATATACCTTATATGGGATACAATCCATAAAATATTTGTTAAATTATGAAATCATTCATGATTAATGTATGATTCTGTTAACTATTTTACTCTCTAAATATATACGTTATTATGATGCCTAATTGCAAAACTTATTATTTTTACTATATAATAAGCAATTAGCATTGTATTACTCCTCTATGATGTACACTTAATATTTGCATTGTAACATTACAGCGTATAAATGGAGAAGCAAAAGAAGTGATAAAGCAGGCATGTAGCCATTCTGGATCTCACCCTGTATGTGGATCACGGCATTTAAGAAACCATAAAGTATGCAATAATCTCCTAGTAAGCATATTTGATAGATCACTTAATGTTGAGCAAAGAGGAAATTAAAATTCGATGTATTTTTATGTTGAAAATTTTAGAGTAAAGTGTTTTAATATCTTAGAAGAGGTACTGATATAATTTATTAGTGGAAAGAAAGATATTTTAAGTTCATCGATTATTTGGCATCAATTTCCTGTTAGCCATCTTTTACGTGGTTTTTCTCTCCTAACCCCTTCCATCTTGCTATTGAGTAACAGTTTGGGCATTCTGTCTTCTTTCATTCTTTCAACATGCTCCATTCATGACAGCTGCGGTGACTTGGAGAACCTAACTATATCTTCCCCTTCTAATATTTCCTTTATTTCTCAGTTCATTCTAATTCTCCACATTTCTCCTTTGACCGGGCCATAGATTTTTCTTTCAAATCTTCTGAGTGTTTCTTCATCCTGCTTGAATAGCACCCACATCTCAGCTCCATATGTTATGACTTGTCTTATCAGAGTTTTATAAATTTTCAATTTATTGCTCTTTGATAGAAGAGTTGATTTAAGGAGAGGTACATTTCCAAATAGGCTTTTTTACCTTGCATTACCCTTTGGTTGATCTTATTTTCATTATTTAGTATCACTCCCAGATAAGTAAATTTTCTGACACTCTCAAACTCATAATTCCCTAAATTAAGTTTTGTAGCTCTCGTATGCTCACTGGAGAAGACATTTTCATGTATTTGGTCTTCTCTTCATTAAAATTGAGATCCATTATTTTTCCAATGACTTCTATGGTAGTAAACATTTCCTTAAGGTCATTCACACTTCTTGCTGTCAGAACCATATCATCTGCATATGCAGAAACCTTGTTTGGATTTTTTTAGTTTCCCTTAATTTCAATTCTTTCATTGCAAAACTGAGTTGAATAACACAGCTGAGTGCATTCCTTAGTCTTACCCCTGAAGTCATCTTAAAAGCACTACTTACCCCGCAAGTGAAAAGAGCTTTAGATATGGATTCCTTCAATGTCATCTCAACCAAACTAATCAGCTTTTCTGGGATACAATAATCTTTAAGTACACAAACCATCTCTTTCCTATTCACATTATCAAAAGCTTGATGAAAGTCCATGAAGAGTATATGCAAATCAGTGTTATATTCATAGCACTTTTCCGTCATTTCTTTCACTTCTAAAGCCACACATATTCTTCTATGATGTATTCAGCATATACAATGATTTGTTTCAGGAGAATGCTGGTGAAGATTTTGTGTGCTAAATTCAATTACATGATGCCTCTATAGTTTTTACAATCAAGTATCACCTTTTCTAGCATTGGGCAAATCAATCCTGTTCTCCAATCTTCAGGGAGCTCTACAGACTTCCAAATACTACAGATCAGTAGCTGTAATGCTCTAATTAGATTTGTGCTTCCATTTTTTATAAATTTTATGCCATCTTCTCCAGACACTGTGGTTTCTGCATTTCCATACTTTTCATTACCTCCTCCATATATGGTATGGGTATATCCTGATCTTCACTATGAACTTGTAATTGCTCTTCCATATCTGTGGATACGTTAGTATTAAGCAATTCATTAAAATATATATGGTAAAAATTGTAGGTGAGCTCAGTAACACAAATGAAAGCAAAAAGTTCTACCAAGCAGTAAAATATATGACCAAAGGATATCAACCAAAGGTAGATTCTCATAAGAACATAAGTGGGAAAGTCATTGGAGAGGAGAATGAGATAACAGATAGATGGGCAGAATATTTTATTGAATTGCATAATAAGGAAATAACCATAAATACTTGTGTATAATTTTACCTTTAAATCTAAAATTTATTGGAAAGAGTGTAAGTTGAAGTATAAATGATAGGAAATTGGTAGTCAGTTGAATACAAGATGCTATTTGAGGTATGAAACTTTTATGAAATCTATGTATAATATAATTGTTTCATAGTAAATTATTATTCTCAGGATTGCTGTTGCACATGCCCATCAACGAAAACTTCAAAAGATAGTAGAGAAGTGATGAAAAGGTCTTGTCAGCATCAATCAAACTCAACACCTTTTCAACATACCAAAGAAAGTATACTGCCAAATTTAGAAACTACCAGGCTACTCAAAAAGAAAAAAGTAGAAGATCTTTCTGGAATTTCAGATGTACAAACAGGTGTATCTTTACACAGTAGAAAAAAAGTCGATGACACTCCCTCATTGAAAGATCAAATGGCTAATCAAGGTTATGATAAATCAACATATTTAGCAAAAGTGGACAAAGGGAAGTATAAATATAAAATTAGCAAAATGCAACCATACGCAGTAGATAAGCACAAATTCTTTGCAAACTACATGAGTCATGGTGGAGATAGGTCTGAAATTCAGCAGGCTTCCAAATTACAGAAAGATGTTCAAAATATATTCCTTGAGGGGGAAAGCCACTACCACAGTGAGAGATCTGATAAAAACAACCCCATGCACAAAGAAAAATACAGTTTTTACAAAAGGGGAGAAAATATTGCCGATGAGGAAACAAATGATCATAACTCTGCAACACATGTTTTGAATCAGGAATTGTATAAAAAAATTCCTTACAATAATGATGTCGCAAGAGAAATTATTTTAGAGGATTCACAGCATGAAAACAAAATAAAGTCAGAAATGAATGAGAATAAAAGTGGAGTTAAAGTTTCTGGAGAAGAAAATGTCATACCTGTTAAATATTATGATGAAAATTCTTTAAATCTTGCCAAACAAGTCGATGGATATGCAGCCTTTCAGAATGCAATTCCTCAGCATCAACTTAATGCATTTAAAGAAGATGATTCACAGCCCTCTGATGCATATAGAAATGAAGGTGAAAATGATAGGAGTTCACACACAGAAAGGTTGGTTCTTGTTCCCAAAGGAGAAAAACTGTCAAGGATAAACATCGGAATAGAATATGAGCAGCCAAAAGGGAAAGACGATGTGAATATTGAACAACAAAACTTGCCTTCTGATGCTAATAGAAATTCTTATGCAAGAGAAAGAAAAAATAAGACTTGTGAAAATATGTTAGAACTTCATTGCTTGACTTTCAGTAAACTATGGTAGGTAAAGAAGAACTTCATCCTCATCCCTCATTGATTAACTATTGAAAAGTTTTTCAAAACATTTTTATTTAATTATTTATTTGACTGAATAGGTATAATGTATATGAATTTAAAAAACCAGAAATTAAACATATTGTTGAGCTTGAAATATTTGAGAGGCATTACAGTGGAGAGTCAAGAAGTTATTGGATTGATCATACTAAAGGAAAAATATTGAGGTTTGTGGATTCATAGCTCAATGGAAGCTGTTAAAAAGTCATCAAAATGATTAAAGGTTACTCATTCAAAATTGAACCGATGTAGTTTCTAATTTTGCAAAATAATTGAATTTTAGAAATTTCATTTATTTAGAATTTCGTTATCAAATGATGGAAACATTGAAGTTGAGTTTCTTTGCAAATATAACATTTTTGAAATATATTAGAGATTATTGGAAGAAATGGGATCAAAAATGTTTGGTCAAAATTGTACTTCAATTAAATTTGTAAATGTTCTTTTCCAATAATTGAATTTAAATGGAAATTTCATGTTTCTTAAGAGTGGGATCAGTGGATGACAGCAACAAAGGTGGATTTGGTGGAAGTATACTTTACAAAATTTTGGAAAGAGAGGAAAATCAATCTTTAAATGCTAGCTCACAGGAACTCTTAGTTCCACAACTTTCCAATGAAATTGAGATCCCTGGTCATCCTGGAATATCTGGTAATCATAAAAGATTACTTTTATTATTATGAAATTAGAATTGACCTTCATTACATTTTGATGTTTTTTAAGGTTCTGCAGATGATAAATATTAACAAGGGGTATGAAAATAAAAAAAAATACTTTATAATTGTAAAAATGCAGAATAAGATTAAAAATAATATTAAAATAATTACATATACAATAGTCAAATAACGATCTTAAAATACAAATATATATAAAATAATACAGAATTCATAATGTTTATAATGTTATTAAAATTTTGTCCAAATAACTTTTTGGATATATAATTGGAAAGATTTAAGATATCTGCATTATAACAAGTGTTATTGCATGAGCATATAGTACAATAGATAAGGAGGTAATACAGGTAATTTTTTGGAAGGTACGGAACTGAAAATGGACACAATATATATAAAGATTTGATAAATATATTTTGGAAAAATGGAAAAAATAGACCTAAACGTTTTCTCAAAATATTGAATATTTTACCATAATTCTGGGAAAAATCTTCTTACATAATTTTTATAACATGAAATAAAATTGAAAATCAAATATGTGTATTATCAAGCATTGAGTAAATAGAATGTTTTTGGAGGAATGAATATCTCTTGGACACTAATGACAATTTGAAAATTTAAATGAAGAAACCTCAAAATATTATTACGAGAAATAATTTATCTATTAAAATCTTTCTGAAAAGCTCATAATATTGCATAAATGAAAAGTAAGGGATGATAATAGCTCTTACCTGTATCCTCCATTGAATGAATATTGTATGAGTGAGGGAGAGAAGTCATAAAGCAGCAAGCGTTCAAATTGGGAGGATGCCTACTAGTCATTAACAATAGGTATTAGAAAGATAATAAAATGTGGAAAAGAAGAAGATGAAAATATTGCCTTGAAATGAAGATGAGTTGATGCTTGAAAGTGTATGAAATATAAAACTAGAAGTGTTGAAGGGATGGGGAAGGAAAGAAGAGGAAATAATGTCAGGCAGAGAAAATGATGCCAGACCGTCTTCCAATCATGTAAAAATTGAAGAAGCCTACTGAGGTTCTAGAGCCTTCTTCAAATTAATATTCCAATCATTTATTGCAGAAAATCAAGATATCTGCGAAGTGTTTGATATCAAGATCAGCACTGCACAAGGAAAGTAAATTTGGACTGCATATTCAGTAAAAGTTTCTTATTAAATATATTATATATCATAGCAACCATAATTTCTAAACAATAACAACTGACAGCACCCATAGGAAAAAGGTCAAATTATAAGGGATAACTACCAGCTAGGACTTGTGCGTGCCTACAGTACCCATATTACTCTTCTCCCACACACAGTTGTAGGAAAAACTGAGGCTCCCACAACTAAAGGGTTAATTACATGGCCTAAGGGTATCTGAAATATGTTTGATCAAAGATTCTGAGAAGACAATAAAGGTATAAGGATGGATTAATAACCATGATGTATATAGTGATCAATCATATAAAGACAATAGAAAGATCATAATAATCATTTTGCCTGGAGGCCTAAGAGGTATGGATATTGATGCACAACCTCACTCCAAGTTTGAAAGTAACCCTTGCTATTGGAACATAGAATCAAGAGTCAGATGTTGCATGTAATGGAAAAGTTCCTTTACCTATTCTGGACTAAAATTAATGTTTCAACATAACATTTAGCCTCTGGTTAAACATTAAAAATTACTAGTGCCATGTTAGTGAGTGAGATATCTTGAGAACAGAAAATCTGACCCATCATAGAACTAAAATAATAAGAATAAATTAAAAATAAACAATACATATACCCATTTTTATGAAATAGAGGATAACTACTTTCTTGCACCAATATACAGGTTCTCTATCATTAATTGGTTAAAGATGACTTGTTTAGCTACTGAAAGAGCAAAGAAACTGGAAGTACTATATTGGACCTAAAATTTTTCATAAAGAATAGAATGAAATATGATCAGATAACCTTTAATGCTTTTATTTACTTGAAACAATCATTTGATAATGTGAACTACAGAATAAAATTTGCCATAAAAACTGCTAACTCATTAAAAAGCTGTTCATGGTGATTTAATGCAGCCATAAAATTTGAGAAATATGAATGGTGGAAAACAGTAAATGAAGCAGTAAAAAATCAGAACCCAGCATTTGTGAGTATGGAAAGAGAATCAGCATGCTGCCCTTTGATGACAGTAAAACCAATATATTGAGCCACATGGATTGGATATAATTTTGATAGATATATGGAAAAAAATCAGGTAATACTTTGTGTCAGAATGCAAGAATACAAAGGCTTTCAAAGACTTGTGTAGAAAAGGTTGTAAAAAGTTGAATTTTGTTTTGGTAACTGAAAAGGCATTTTTTTAGAAGAAAATCTGCTATCATCTGCCAGTATAAGCTTGGACCTAAGATAGCTATTCAACAAAGCAAATTAACCTCTGCTAAGTGGCCTGCTTAACTTATTGGTAGTGTCTTAGCCTTAGGTGGAAGCAGTACTGGGCTTGATCATCGTGTGAGCCCAATTTCTAGATAAGAGTTGGTGGAAGGAAGGGTGTCTGGCTATAAAAATATTGGGGCATAAATCAAACTTATTTTCATCTCTCTTCATCATCATATTCTTCAGCTAACCTCAAAAATGAGGGGAATAATAAGGCTAAGAAAGTTTACCCCTATTTGGCAAAGAATCAAGGATAGAAATAGTAGATTAAAAGGAATATTGAATAACAGAAACTTTGTAAAGTGGAAGAATGACAAAGATAAAATATATGGATATAAAATATTCTATGGAAGTCCTTTCCAGAATATGGAAGACATATAATCAAATGAAGTAAAGATGGTATTAATATACATCTAATACCATTGGCTTACCAAATTAAAACATTTTAACTATACTCAAAAGAGTATGAAAATCTACAAATGTGTTTTTGTTGAAGATATTAGGACAGTATGTGATTGATTTGTGGTAAATTTGATGAAGATCAACTGACATTGACAATACTTTTTAAATCTTAATATTTCATTTCAGAAGGAAATCCAGGAGAATATTTAGTTTTACCAAAGCATCTTTTAAGTTTAGACGGCAGCAAATGCGATAGTGCTGGTGTAGGAGTTAAAGCATTCATTTCCAGTAAAGATATATGTAAAGCAGATCAAGGAAGCTGTTTTAGAAATCAACCAGCTTCCCTTTGGCAGAAGGATAAGGTAATCTTTATGAATTCTTTGCTGAATATGGCAGTGCCAAAAATTGTAATATAAATGTAAATTGAAATCTAAAGGGAAAACTTTTATCATCATTCCAAATTGTTGAGACCAACTTTCACATAGTTCTGCTGACATATGAAAGGAATATTTTAAGGATGAGTATACCTTTTATGTTTTAAAGATTCAGATTAATGAAACAGAGCCCACATTTATGAGACATTTAAACAGATCTCTCTTTAGCTACTATCTGGGTACCATGGAAGAATACTCAGGTTGAATTACATACATTTCTTACAATGAAAACATTACTTACATTTAAAACATTAGGTTTTCCTACCAACATTTTTATAAAACTTTGTAGGAGAAAAAAAATGAATCCAAAGTAATTGCCATTGTTGTAAATATATTTTTAAATTCAGGAAAGCAAATACATTTAGTTTAAATTTTATAGATTGAATATTTTACCATAATTCTGGGAAAAATCTTCTTACATAATTTTTATAACATGAAATAAAATTGAAAATCAAATATGTGTATTATCAAGCATTGAGTAAATAGAATGTTTTTGGAGGAATGAATATCTCTTGGACACTAATGACAATTTGAAAATTTAAATGAAGAAACCTCAAAATATTATTACGAGAAATAATTTATCTATTAAAATCTTTCTGAAAAGCTCATAATATTGCATAAATGAAAAGTAAGGGATGATAATAGCTCTTACCTGTATCCTCCATTGAATGAATATTGTATGAGTGAGGGAGAGAAGTCATAAAGCAGCAAGCGTTCAAATTGGGAGGATGCCTACTAGTCATTAACAATAGGTATTAGAAAGATAATAAAATGTGGAAAAGAAGAAGATGAAAATATTGCCTTGAAATGAAGATGAGTTGATGCTTGAAAGTGTATGAAATATAAAACTAGAAGTGTTGAAGGGATGGGGAAGGAAAGAAGAGGAAATAATGTCAGGCAGAGAAAATGATGCCAGACCGTCTTCCAATCATGTAAAAATTGAAGAAGCCTACTGAGGTTCTAGAGCCTTCTTCAAATTAATATTCCAATCATTTATTGCAGAAAATCAAGATATCTGCGAAGTGTTTGATATCAAGATCAGCACTGCACAAGGAAAGTAAATTTGGACTGCATATTCAGTAAAAGTTTCTTATTAANATATTCCAGGATAAAAAAGAATCTGGTGGCAAAACTCAATTTTTCCTTGAGACCTTTGGAAAGGTATCAAATGATACATTTCAAACAATCATGATGGAAAACTCCTTACAACTTGGTTATTATGGCAAGCACATAAGTCAAATTGATGTGGTTCTTTCTGTTGAATCAAATTCTGTAGTTCGTAAGGGGTAAGTTTAGAAATTCTATCTTTTATTTAAGTCCAGGTTAATATCCTAATATTCAGAACTCTTCTACAATAATCAATATTGGTGTGTAGAAAGATAAAATTACTTATCTAAGATTCTATAGAATGCTAAGAATGTCAATTATCAACTGTCCAAATCAGTAAAATTCCAATTCCAAGAACTTAAAATTTTTGTTTTTCTTCTAACTTTGAGATTGTTTGGAACTATGCAAAACAGATATTTTTAAAATTTATAAATCTAGCTGAACTGCCCTTGAGTTTCAATATTATAGTGTTATAAGTTTTCATTAGTGAGCATTAAATCTGATAAAAAATGTAAGTGATTGAAGTATTTTAAAATGTCCGTTTCTGATGGTGAATAACTAGCAATTTATCATTTGTTAGACCTGCTCAGATAACTACTGTGATTGTGGATGCAGCTGGGGAAGCTCCTACTATAAATGTAGTAGTTACCAATCTTGGTCTTGGATCAGCATCCTTTACAGTAGAATTAGGAGAATGTATTCCTTCAGTGAAAGAAGCAATTAAATCTTCACCCCCATCATTTTCTGGATACAAATCTAAGAAGTTGGCAATATCACCTTTACACCAGGCAGATTTTTCCATTCAACTCTGTAAAGGAATTTCTCATGAGAAAACTCGCTGCATAGGTTAGTCAATTGGTTTTTGTTTAAAATGTCATGTTTTTTAAAGAATAGTTTGTTTTGAAAGTAATGAAAGGAATAAGACAAAACTTATACTTGTTACCACAGGATATTTAATAAAACGACCTAGGTTTCGACGTGTCGCGTCATCCTGACGATGATCCGACACGTCGAAACCTAGGTCGTTTTATTAAATATCCTGTGGTAACAAGTATAAGTTTTGTCTTTTTCCTTTCATTATGTATAGCTACCACAAAGTCGAGGATGAAGTAGTGGATTTTGTTAATGGTTTGTTTCTGTGATAAAAAGATCTTATGAATACAGATTGGGTTGTTTCCATTTTTAACTTATTTAAAGATTATGGTTATAAAATTAATTTGTTATAGCTGGGAAATATTCCTGAAAGATGGAAACTGAATTAAAGAGATTTTCTAACTTATTCCTTAGGAAACTATTCAGCTCAGTTAAGAGCAACCACAGGTATTGAATGTGCCAAGTGATTAATTTGGCCTGGTTCTATCAGGCCACATTGATAATTGGTATTAAAAATATTTAATACTGCCCATGCTGGGAGGTAGCCAGGATTTGTCCATGGGGAGGTTATCAGAGCCATGGAGTTAACACAAAATAGTCTACACTCTGGGGACAGGAAACCTTTTGCTCAAAATTGAATAAAAATGGAAGCGGATGTATATGGGTTACTTAGTGGGTATATACACACATATATATCTATTTATATAACCAGTAAGTAACCAACGAGAGGGTAACTCTAAATATTGAAATACATGTTTTTTTTTTTGTTTTTCTAAATTTTGATTAAGGAAAATCTTGTTGGATACTGCAGCTATTCATTGATCAAATATGAAAGAATCTCCAAGATTAAGGTTTTGGGGACCTAATTTCAATTTTGGATTTTTTCATCCATTCTTTTTGAGTAAAATGATATTTCCACACAATATATTCATTATTTCTCAAGGGGAGGGTTTGAATCTACAAGTCTCCTTCCCTGGGCTATACCACTGCCCTCACATGCTACATCCGTTCAAGCAACTTTTACCAAACATTGTGGTTACCATCATAGCTCCCTCTAATAATGATTTTTAGCCTAAACAAAATTTTAAATATATGAAATGAATAACTCCATAAAATGAGGTATATTCTTTATGATGACTTCTTATGAATGAATTTTATCTTGTCCAGTGTTAGTGCAAGATGAAGATGGTAAAACTGTTGCAGCACGGCGTATTACAATTGTGAAGGATGTAAGATGTCTGTGTGCATGGCATTGCCAGTGCAACTGCATTCACTCAGAGGTTAATTTGAAGTGTAGGCTAATGCCTCAGGATGAGCTATTAGCCGCTGGTTTCAAAGGAACTGTTCCAGTGATTTTACCTATAACATATGAAGATTATTTGGCCACTGTCCTAGAAAAGAAATATATAAACTGCTTACTATTGTATTTTATTCTTTTCCTAATATTGTTACTGTTACTTGGTGAGTTTTGTTGAAATAGCTGGTTTATCTCCTATTTGCAATCCTGCATATATTTTTCATCTACCTGTTTATATATTTTCCCAAATTTTAGGTGTTTGCAAGGTAGTTTTAGGCTTAACCTATTGGGATGAAGTGTGGGTAGTTGGAATCCCATACTATTATGGTCCAAAAACAATGAAGAAATACCAAGAGGAAAGTCTTGCAAATTGCGAGGTTCAGAATAATATGACTGGATACCCTGTCCATTCAGACTCAAAGAAAAGATCAGCTCATAAATATAACAGGTATTTATGATCAAAGTACTTTTTAAAGCGATATCTGCAGTAGGGAACAAATCTAGAAGAAATAATGCGGTAGAGCAATAAACTATTGAACATGTCCATTTGCTTGCTGGACAATCTTTAAATATAGGGGATAGTTGAAAAATATGAGAGGAAACTTGTAGAATTAGTAATAAGGAATAATTAGTAGCTATACTTTGAGTATGAGCTATTATATAGAGTAAAGGTGGACAGCCCTTGGCTTCTGTGCTGAATGTTGCATGCCAATGACTTGTTTCTGGCACATGAAACAAGTCCTTGTCAAATTTATTTTCAATTTTTAGGAAAACAAAATTTTGACTTTGCTGTTAGAACCTGTCATAATTATTTTCATTTGATCAGTATTAAATGATTTTCATAATTACATACGAATCAAATATCAAAATGTCAAAAACTATGTTCTAAAAATATTTCAGTTAGCACTTGGAAAATTATTTTGTCAGAGATTTGGTGAATTTAAGCACACATTCTCAAAATGGTTGCCCTCTAGCACAGGGAATCCAAAATACTAGGGTTCTAAACTACTTGTGTAAAGAGTAAACATTCATGAAATACCCAGGTTCTCAAGTTCTATTATTAATAATCTTTAAAATTTAACAATTTCTTATAGAGTTTTCATAGTTAAAAATGCCATGAAAAATTCAGTACATACAACTATATCATTTAAGCATAAATTATTTTTATTAATTAAATATTATTTTTAAAATACAAGACTAAGTCTTAGTTTTATTTAGTTTAGTTTAAATTGCTTTGTCTCTCATATATGTTGTTAGAAACAGAAAAAGTTTACTTTCTTGCTTGCCATTGAAGTCAGTTTAATCATTCTTGGGGGATTTTTTCAGCATTATGTCCTCTTTTCCATGATACTTTCAAACATTTGAAGCTTATTTTCTAATGTTGAATTGATTGAGGGCCTTTCAGGGGTATTCATGAATGATATTACGATTTCCAGCATCTTAACTTAGAAGGATGGTCTTGCATGAAGAGGTTAAAGTTAAGCTTCTTTTATGTATGATGATTCAGTTTGCTATGACATGATACATCATGTTTCTGAATTTAAATCTGTGATAAAAGTCCTATGAGATTGCAATGGTATTAACTTCATTGTGGGTGAATGAGTGCTTAAGTTTAGAAGGCATTCAGAGAACCTCGAAATGAAGAATGTGTAAATATTCTAGATTAATCCAAGAAGAAGATATGAAAGGTATTGACATAGTGAATATTTTTTCAGGGAGACTTTGATACCTCAGTGAAAGGCCTGTTAAAACACCCAATCAATGGGATTAATAAGTTTGTTAGTAATTTAGTTCCATTTAACATTTAAGGGAGTGCTGTTTGGAACACCAAGTCAAAATTGATAGACAATTTTCTCAGAGAGTCAATATTGATCAGATTTAGAGAAACTAAAGAAAGGAAAATGAAGAATTTTAAAAAGATCAACAATGATAGGAGTGAAAAAGTGTTCTTTTGTTACTTTTTTCTCTATATCTCAAAGAAGCAGAAATTAGATGAAAGGTGAAAGAAAGGATAGCAAGAGTCAAATTCATGAAGGAAAGATTAGCTCTCTGTTTCGTAGGTTACCTTGCAATACTGGTGGAGAAGAAAAGAGACTTGGCTAAGAAATCATCATCCAAGACTTTGATGAGGAACTTTTCTTCATGATCAAATTGTATATTCAGCTTGTAGTTAGCCTCTGGTCATACTTGATTAGTATTTTTGTATAGTAAGTAGTCTGATGTAACACTATAAATAGGAAAATAATGTATTGAATTATTCAATTAAACATTACTAGATAAACTGGTAGGTACTATGTTCCTTTGAATTTTATTTTGAGGTGATGAATGAAACTGTGAAAAAGAAGAACAAGGTTTGAATTTGTTGGTGGGAATGAACAGAAGATTGCGTTGATAGGTACAAGAGGCTACATTCAACCAAAAGCAATTATTTAAATGCAATTACGATCCCTTTGATAGGTTGTAAGATAAATATTATGAGCTGCCAAAAGTGAAATTATTTTCTAAAAACAATTGTATGCAACTATCTCAATAGCTCTTTACTCTATCTCAGTTGTAATTCAATGAAATTATAATTCTGGAAAATAATCTGCAATTTATTTTTACAGATTTGCTGAATTTTTGATGAACATCTTCATGTTCCTTCTTTTGCCCTTTGTATTCCTGATATGGTGGCCCATACATATGTGCTTCATTGCCTTATGCAAAAACGGTGCTGGTTATCAATGGAAATTCTCCATCTCTAAGTTTATTGCTGGAAGTAATAACACATCAGAGACCAGCTCCTTCATCCCTGAAGATACTGAAAGCACTCAGAGCAGGTCTTTGAAAGAGGACTGTTTGGAAGGGTATGAGGAAGATAAAATTCTATTGTAGATATTGTAGCAAAATATGTTAACCAAAATTTTTCTTGTATTTCGTAGGATTTAGAGAGAGTATGCCTTATTTACTTATTTATATCTCAATGCCCCTACAAACATTCATTTATTGGACAATTACAGTAGTGGGCTTCAAACAATAACAATAGAATCTGACTAGCTGGGATTCGAACTCTGGACCTTGGGGTTGGAGCGCTAGCATGCTAACCAATCCGCCACTGCATCCAGCCTTATAGATAAGAATAAGTTTACTATCCACATTTGCTGTTATTTCCCACCATAGTTCTGTCTAACTTTTTCCATCTTTGGGCTGCAAAAAATAACTGCAAGCACTTCATTTACTTAGCTATGCCACTATTGCAGAGAGTGAGTTTAAAGTTGCAATTTTCTGATTTTCATTTAAATGGCAAAATTAACCAAATAATCCCACTATACAATTCATAATGTGCTAAAAAATGAATGAATTTGTGAGGAATGAAGTGAAATACTTTCAGATTTTTCAATAAATAGTGAGTGCTTGGCAAGTTAGTAAGGAGGCCCTTAAAAAAGTGTTGCCCAGCAGGCCAGGCATGCAGCTTTAAGAGAAGCTCTCTGCCTTTTTCTCCTTTATGGTTTGAGTATATACCATCTCAACCCTACTAAATTATGCATTTGTTACTATTATAATTGCAAATTTCATCAAACAATGAAATATTTTACAAAATGAATTGTAATACTTAATACATGGTAGTTTTTTGAAAACTACCAAGTGGACACACCAAGTAATTACTGGGGGAAAAAGTATTAGAGAAACTATTTTTCATATGTGAATAGTATTTCAAAAGAGAAAGCTGATTGCATTGGATATGGTCAAACATCTTTTGTCATTATATGTAAAAAGCTTTTCATTCTAAACTCATAATATGAAGGAGCAAGGTCTTTCCTTAAAAGATTTATGCATGAGATTCTACTACCACATTCCCTTGATCCCATACTTTAGTTTTCTCAAGTCATTGGATTGAAAGCATGGTCTTGATGCATAAAAAGAGAGAAAACTACTGAGGGATTAATACGATTAGAAGAAAATTGAAAAATTTCTCATGGACATATTAATTGACTTCATCATTTGAGCAGAAATGTTTGGGTGCATATTATAAGGAGAGAAAAATTCCTGACCTCATCCTCCACTGTTAGTTATAATTAGTACAGCACAGTTTCAGAAGTTTCAGGAGCAACATGCTTGAAATATGATGGTTGTTTCAGATTGTTCAAGATTTTCCAAAATCACAGCCTATTTTCTTCAGAAAATTCCAACCATGATTTTTCTCCTAAATTGGGTTCTCAAATACTTCTCACTTATAGCTACAACCTTGTATCTAGATGCTAGAATGCTATCTTTTTCTACTTTTCTTTGTAATGAGGAAAATGAAAAGTTGAAAACTTCAGTGCAAAATAGGCTGAACTAGTAGAAGGCAGGATTTAATTTGGTATATCTGAAAAAGCCATTTCCTTATAAAATGTGTTTTAAACCTTAGACTGACTGCACATAAAATTTTACGGATGGAATCACATGGAATTTATTTCTTAACTCCTTAAAAATATTTGATTTTCCTATTTGTCATTCTGATGTATGTACTACATCTTTCAAGTAACCCTCAATGTCTCTTAGATGTAGAACTCTGCTAATGAAAATCCAATGTATTGCCTTGCAACTTTAAATACTTATTGTTTACTAATAAGCCAAAATCAAATTGATTTTTGCTGTTTCAAAGTATACTTTGTTAAAGGGTAGAAGTGTAAATAGTTTTTGTTATCCTTATAATCTTTGGTTATTTATGACTGAAATTGATAAACATATCAAAAAATTCTATGAAAGCCATTTTATAGATTAATATGAATTATGAGATTGCTGTAGTATAGTATGTACACTGCTAATTTACGCTGAACAGTTACATTTTGTTCAGGAAATCATTTCACTGAAGTTTTAATTTTACTTTCTTATTGAAGAACTCCTAGCAAGAGTAAAAGCAAAAGCAAAAGCAGTGATCACAGAACTAGATCAACACCTGATATCCCTGTAAGTAAAATTTTAAATTAAAATTTTTGGTAAATAAATAAATGTGATATCCAATATATCGGATGCAATCTGATCTAATTGTTTCTACAATAGAAACTATCAGTAGTTTTCACTTGTCAGATAGTTCAATCAATGTAAAACATTCAAAGTACCTATTTAAAATTAGTAAGTAATTGTATATTCTTGATTAGTGGCCAATCTGCTATTAGCAATGTTTGATTCCAAATGTAAAAGTTATGGAATGGGGAATAGTTTATCCTAGCAGTTTAATTACATTCCAATCTATCTTTGATAATTTTTCCATGAATGTGTTTCAATTAAATGAATTTAAGTGCTCTTGAATTTGCTTGCTGCAATAGCTAAATGGCTATATACATGACTGTCTATTTTTATACCATCCAATGAAAGAGAGTCGTATTTTCTATTCATCTCCAACTAGAGGTCTGCTTAGGTTTAGCTTAGGAGCTGGCCCTTAGGTTTTGGCCTTACCTGGCTGAATTGGCTAGATTTGACCAGATAGAAGGTGCTTATCTTCAGGTTTGGACTAGGCTTTGACCATGATCAGACCTCGGATAGGGGTGATACAGTGCATTACTCTAAATATCTGACCTCATTGGGACAACTGTTTCAAAAGTGAAATATAACCCATTTTTGGGTTCTCTTTATGAAATTAATATGATTTCCCCACCTAAAAACAATCAATAAAGATGATGACTGATATAATGCATCAAAACCTACATAAAGTAGTTGGACCAAATGACAATTGTTTTAGAAAAAGGTTGGGTTCAGATTGGGGTTTCTGCCTCAAAATAGGATGTGATCAGTTGAGCTGGACAAATCCTGGGTTTACTTACCAATGTGCCTGGACAGACTCAGACAAGAAACACCAGCCTGTGCTGACCTCTCTCTCCAACATCATCCCCAACAGCTCTCTTTTGATGCCTATCTCATCTATTTAATTAACAATAGAAATATTTTTTAGATGTTATCAACCTGAAATTATGTGTAAATTTATTTTTATGTTTGTTACTTATTTAAATCCATTTTTATTGATTCTGACTAAGGAGACTGATTACAGTGAAACGCAAGATCATTCACACATAACCTTTGTTACTTATGATGGAACATCAGATGAGCAAGAACTAAGGGACATTGACTATGTGATGCTGCAAATGAGAAAGAGTAGCTCAGCATTACAGGTACTTTTAATTTTACACAACTACTTTGTATTTCATAAAATTAATTTCTAGCTAATCTTAGTTTACTTGAAAATATGTTATTTTCTTATAAATTGAATTATTGATGATGGGTGGATGTGAATCAAATGAATTTAAGATTTTGGCCCTGTAAATTTTCAATTTAGTATAAAATTGTTGATAATCAAAGGCATCCTCACCTATCTTTTAATCATCTCTCGATAATGTAAAGATAACTCTTGAGTTTTTGAGTTGCAAAATTTAAAATTTGATATAATAAGTATGTGATTTTGGAAGAATATTTGACTTTCAGTTAAGATTTATTGAGTGTTTATTTGTAATTAGTTAACTAGCTGATGACCTTATAAAAAGGTGCAAATATGAAAGAAAAATACTTATATTGGCTAAAAAAGTTATGGAGTCTAATCTATACATCATATTCACGCCATTGGCGGTTTGCAGGGCTTAAATGTAAATGTATTTCTCATGGCTGATTTTAAAAATTGATTGGCTGCAGGGTATGTTTTTCAAAGATGTTATTTTAAATCTTTATTTTTCTTTTATTTCACTTTTGAAACAGGCATAGGTAATTACTGTATGAGATAGAATTCCATGGAAGTATTAATGGAAAAGCAATATTTACTTTAAATTATAATATAATCTTGTTGATGCAAAATTACTGTTAATAACTGACTACATTCTTTTGTAATAATTTATTAATCAAATATTTAATTAAATGGAAAATTATACTTTCTTACTTTCAAATGGTTTAAAATGCATCTTGCCCAATAAAATATGCATGATGTATATTCAAGATTTAAGGATCAATTGAAAAGTTCATCAATTCATTTATTTGTAATGAATTATATTTCAAAGCTTTTATTGTTTTGTCTAATTTGGTTATATTTCATTTAATTTAAAATACAGAGCAGTTAGGTTCTGTGTCTTGCTCCTCTAGCTTACATGATCATCAATAGCCATTATTTGCTAAGTATCATAGTAATATATTTAAGCTCACATAATATATTTTACATTTTAGAAAGCACGAGATAGAGCATACTGCATCTCTGGTAGTCATAGAATTTTTCTTGCTGAGAGTATTGATGAAGAAGGTTCTTTGTCAGATATACCATCGAGTTTTGAAATTGAAACTATTTCTGAAACAACCTGTAAAAGAAGGTTTACTGCAAACAAAACTGATGGTAAGATTCAGTAAACTTTTGTAATTTTGGAGTAAAAAATTCTACTTTTAGATCATTTTGAGTCTTGTAAACAAAGTCTCATGAAATAGTTAGAGAATTTGTTCTGGCTTGATAGCTTAATTGGATAAAGCATCTGACTGGAAAGCAGAAGATTCCAGGTTTGAGTCCTGGTCCCGTAAGACTTTTTTCATGGCTGTTTTTCCTTGGGAATTTTCCTAGGTGCTAGCCTTTATGTGCAAAGTTACTTCTGCCCTTTTCCTTGTATGTTTTCCTTAAGGGGGTTCTCCTTTTCACCACTTTGTATGGCCAGTTCCTCAACAAGGACGTTGGCTGTGGACAAAGCCGCACAGTCAGATGTAACCACTTAGCACTTGCCTACAGTATCCCAGAATGACTTTAGATAACGTTATATGTAGGATCTGTGAAAGAAAGGGGTTGCATAATTACTAGGTTGAATTATGAGGAACAGGTTGTAATAAATATTGAATTAGGAAGTAATAGGAGATGTTGTTATTGGGATGAATTGGAGATCCAAGGTATTAAAATTTTACAATGCTGATTTTATTTTTTAGTCATTGAAGTATGTTATTTATCATCAGATTATTTCAATTGATACTGTAACAAAATATCATTATAGAATTCATATTTGGCAGCGAAAATCTATTACCAATAGGAATTAACAAAAATTAAACTTTTTGCTAACTCCACAGATTTATTAATGAGTGACCATGGATTTTGCTAGAATTAAAGATTCACCACAGAATCATATAATAAGCTTTAAAACATGTTCTGAAGTAAACCGATAAGTTGCAATTTTCAAAAGTTCTATTTTATATCATTTTCCAAAGAAGAAAGTCGTGAATTATATTTTACTGGTTATTCAGCTCTCCATGAAAAGTTTAAGCCAACCAAAATTAAATCTAATATAAAACACAATTAAATAAAAATAATTATCATTATGAGTAAGTATAGAATAAACGATTATAGGGTACAGAATTAATTACAACGATTTTGTTTGTCACTGTTATAATTATTTATAAAAATTAATACATTGCTGTACGTTTCGTGCCTTTAATTGTCTCTCAATTGTGCTCCGAGGAGAGGAATTAATGAATTATTAAATTTAATGTGGATACTCTCAGTATACTTTTAACTTATCGCTGTAAATGAGGCGAGTGATAAAGATTATGTGAATGTTGGAACATTTTCTAATCAGGATGGATCAGGCACTATCCCAGACTGTGAATGTCGTCGGTTTCCACTCTTGTCTCACAATTAGAGAACCTGCATAGTTCTCTTGTCTTGTATGCCGGTGGCATTCCCTTCACAACAGTTCGACCTCACCCAATATTAGCGTGATAGATTGAAGAGTATGTGGATCAATTATCTCGACGAATGTACTCCGTGCTCACAGACAAGTGACTAATCATCGGGATGAGGTCTATGAGAACTGAGGGCCGTTTCCTTTTCAGATACGACAAGAAGTCGTTCAGTCAGAGATGTGCTCACGACCGTCGACGACACCCTCTCCGAAGTTACAACCAAGGACTCTCTAGAGGCAGTGACGGGGAGCGAAGCTGGGTTATCATCTAATGCTGCTCAGGAATTCGTTGAGAGACTCCGCTCGAAGAAGTTTATTTTCCGGAATATCGATAAAATTATCGGAGATGTAAATTTCCCTAAGGGACGGGCGTATAGTATTAGGGGCTACTTCTTTAACGCACCTGGCGGATACAAGTTTATTCCTCCGACTCCTCTGTGGCAGGTATGTTGGCATTTTATTGATTTATTGTAGCTTATATGCACCACACTACCCCAACATTAGTGACGGGTGCGTTCCCGACGATTTAGCGAATGTGAAAATGCGCATTTTAGTATTTTATGGTGATTACACTACTCTAGCTCATGGATGGGAACCTTTTTCCATTGGGAGGCTGAATGTAACATTTGATTACATGAGAAACCATTAGGCCGCGCTTGAGTTGCGCGTTGCCTACATTCAACTAGTTAAACACCGATGTTGTACGAAGGAAATATTATCTAATCGCTAAGTAAACTCGGTCCTAAAACATTTAATTCAGTCAATTGTTTGCAATCATTTTACTTTTACTTAAGGTCACAGAGGATATTGGGAAAAAATTACTGAAAAGGAAACATCTGTTTTAGGATTTGACAAAGAGTAGCCGCATCGAATGCCCAAAAAGGCGGCTTGGCCTCAAGGTTGGAGGTTCCACACCTCTGCTCTAGCTTGATTTAAAACACGTTTTGTATCATTCTTTACAACTCTTTCTCTTTATCGACACGTTGTTTTCCGCCATGTGCAATTAATGATCCTTTTCATAAAAATGCAATTGAATGAAGTTGTTCCTTTCACATCGGGGTAACTAAACTTTTTCCCTCCTTATGCCTAATTATCTCCCATGAAAATTTCGCAGGCCGTAGATTTAGTGCCTCAGTGTATTTTAAATTGACTATTTATCAAATATGTTTGGTAGTTTCTTTACAATCATATTTAAAGTGAGTTTCTATTTAAGTAGAGTTGTTCAACAATGGTAGTTAGTTTCGGACAGATTACCTTTGGGCTTGTTTATTTCCACCTAATTTGTTGACATTTTGGATAAAAAATTAACGTCTTATAAAAACTCAATGGTGGACCGTGCGTATTGGCATTCTTGTTTTGGGATCTCGATCTTGGACCATCTCCGATAACAGGGAAACCTGGTTTTCATAGCAAAACGAAGAAGTACTTATTTCAATGAATAAATGATCATAAATATGATCATTATTTATCCTCAAATTGCGTTATTAATACATTTCATATTTCCATAGTCATGCGTTTTAAACGTTTATGAGTTACTTAAAAACTCAGTTTTCTCCCTCGGGAAAATTATATTTAATTCTGTTTGAAATTTATCAACTATTCAGGGGTGCAACCAGAATTTTCGCTTTAGGTGGCTGAACTTAAGTATTATAACAGATAATCTCTTGAACTCACTCCAATTTACGATGCCATGTGAAAAAATCGATTCTCATCATATATATCTTATGTGCACAAATATTTGTTAATAAGATCCTTGGTTCTGAATGAAATATTTGTGGAAACTTTTGGGGGGTCTTAAGCCGTCAGTTACCTCCCTGGGTGCGCGCCTGCAACTTTTATAAACTATTCTACCTTTAAAAATCCCACAATGAATGAGTAAATGAATAAAATCTTTATTAAGGCGAGGTTAGGGCAAATTGGCTTCTCTTCCACATAACCTCAACTGTCAATATATAAGTTAAATTTAATATTTAAAAGTAAAAGAAAAAATGCAACAACAGCACAAAAAGATTTCGGTTAGTGGGGAAAAATCTTCTCAACTGAAGGTTGAAGAAGACAAAAAGTCCACTGTGCGGGAAAACACCCACAGAGAAGGGTGAAATAAACCGCTAAAACAGAGTACACAATATAAAAAGGAGACAAATTAGTAAAAATAAAAGAATACAAAGAACTCTGAAAACCTTACAGTAAAGGTAATACAAGTATACAATAATGATAAACACACTTCATATTGTTATTAAAATGAATGACCCAATTCATTTATGAAAAAATGGCAATGTAATGTTATGAAACAATGCCATTTATGAAAAAAATATCAAATTAGACAATGATTATCTCAAGAATAACGCAATTTGCAAATTATTGACGGTTATATTTGTGATCAACACATAAAGGGAGCTACTGATACAAGTTCTTTCGTTTGGTTCAGTTCATCACGATCATTTTCCATGTAAACGCCGTGTTCCAGGTACACAAACAGTGACACTAAATCGGGTTTCAACTTTGGAGTATTTCAAGCGATACTTTTTATTCGAGAGGAATAGCGGTAAGTGGGATTCTTGCGATGATGTGGCAATCAACGAATTTATGGTGTCATAAAGGTGATAGTGTTAGTTTAACGAGGCAATAAACGCGGAGAATGCGGTAAACACAGTACGTGGCATGCATTCGAAAAATCTTTTCGTTTCTAATCTTTTATTGCTTGATTGTAAGTATGGAATTTGAAATTTCCACTGGTCGTCAGAATAAACTCCAGAACGAATTGGCGAGATTATGAAGAAATTCTGCAGAATTAGGTTTCAGAGGAGAACCCGCGGGCTTTAGGTCACATCCGACCTTTCCCGGTGTTGGGTGTAACGTTTTTATCACTCGTTTAAACAATATCAGACATATGAATTACCGCATATACTCGTCCATAATTAGAAATTTAAATAAAAAATCACGATTAAAATCTAGTGAACTGGTCCCACACCCTTGATGCAAGATATTTTTACTTCAGAATTTCGCTGCTAACAATGCTGATGGAATATGTAATGGTATACTGAACTTTTTTAAATAATAAATTATTGCAATAAGATAGATTGCTCCTTAATTGGCGAGGTTAGGACAATGTGAACCTCTCTTCCTCCTAATTTCACTATAATCAGGGCCCGCCAAGAGGGGGTTTCGTGAGTGCCTAGCATGTTTGCCCCCTGCTTTAGGGAGCCCCATTTCGAAAAGGCAACTTTGTTATTCCGTAGAGAGAAAACAATGTGTTGTGCTTCCGAATATAAAAAATACACATTGAGTTATTAAATGTATACAAATACACATTGAGTTGAGGTGAGAATGTCATTAATACAAGGGAAAAGAGAAATTACATCTGAAATTACTTATGGGAAATTTATTTCTATTAAATTATTATACCCAAAGAGAAAATTTCCGTTTAAGAGGTGAATTACGAGCCAAGCTGTTATCATTTGTCTCATTATATCGGAGACAGCGCGAATAAACTGTATGGAGAAACATGGGTATTTATGGAAAAGTTTGGTGCTTGTGAAGAAGGGCGGGTAGATTATCGAAAAAATTAATATTAGAATCAAAAATATTAGAAAAAATTTCTTTCTTTCTCAATCCATATACACACGTGAATGAGTTGAATGACTTATCCCTTAAGGAGGTATTATGAGGCAGTTTCCTGATTTTTTCAGGATTCAAGGACGAATATAGAGTATAGAATTTTCTGTTGTTCTATCCTGTTTGAGTTCATAGAGTAGTCTGTAGAAGGACTTTCAAATGCTCTCTTATGGGTCAATCGTGGCTTTGGAGAGAGTCGCCGCTTTATCTTATGTTATAAATGCATTGATTGGCTTGTATTAGTGGCTTTAGTGCTTTATCATGGGGAACAAGTGGCTTTTAATAGAAGCGAAACTGCTATCCAATGGATACCCTTAAATACAAGGATAACGGGCAATTTAATGGGTTGATTTAATTAATATTTATTTCGTTGACATTTTTAATTAGATATTTTTTCAACCTTATCTCATATGGTCCTGCAACCATATCTTGATGAATGAAATATTTATCATTTGTCTTTTGGTACGGGATAGAGAAAAATGTATCTTTTGTTTACTTTAATGTCAGTCTTGTTCATGGCTTTGATGAAATGAAAGCTATGAGTTATGCTGAACAATGGCATTGATTAAGGTTTCTTCTCATGCAATGTTACGAAAACTTTTACTCGTAGAGTCATTGTGCTTCACTAACGTGGGCTTGTTCTACTTATAGTATTCTAAATCAGTGAGGAAAGCAAGGGCAAGCTACCTCACTCCTCATCTTACCTAGTAAACCTCATTTCCCTCTCCTAGCTCTTCGTAGCTGATGGCAGAGGGGATGATGTCTCAACAAGCCTTCGGGGTGAATTCTTTACAGACAGACCTCATTTTATGTCAAACTGTTGCAATGTCTTGTCATGGGACATTCATGCAGTCGCCGCATTGCATTTTAAGTTGAATTTTTCATAAAATACGTCATAAATGATTAAGATGGAACAGTACCAGATATTAAGCAATTGAAGCAGTGGTTTGGGACTTTAATACTCGTACTTGAGAATTGGAAAGTTAAGAGCACGTCAAACTAAAATAACTAAGAGTTGTCGCTATTTATCGTACAAAAAATTTTATGTGGCTAAAATAAGTTGCAAGTAATTATTTTTTTGAGATATTCATAAACGATATCGCCCTCGAGGGGAATAAAATATCGAACGGTCGTTGAGTTGTGTACAGTCGACGCCGAGTTTCTTGAAATATTGGACGGAAAAGTCAGCATACATAGTCGAATAAAATATTAAAAACAGCTATTTTACCATCGCCTCTAGCCTCTGCACACATCTGAAGCCGTTACCGGAAGTAAACAGGTAATCAATTCATTAAATGTTTTTGTGCATACATTTCTTAAGATACAAGATGTGGTCAACGCATAGGCTCAAAAAACTCGTTGAGCGCTGACTGATGACTCTATCTCGAAGCTATGCACGAATGCGTTTTATTATGAGAATGTCATTCTCTTTTTGCTGTTCGTTTCATCGTAAAGAAATTGTGAGTGTCTTGCCTTGTGGATTTTACTTATCATTCTCATAATAGCATATGATATATAGCTATATATAGCATAGCTCATCAGTTGCATCTTCTTGGCGAAATGAATTAGCAATGCTTTAGAACATTCCCCTTTCTAGGATTGTCTAACTGTTAGGTAGCTGATGTGACCAATTAAACTCTGCTAATGATTAGAAAGCGAGTAGAAGCTTATCAGCCCATTGGCATCAAGGCAATATCTAAGAACGGCATGGTTGTGAATTCGTCGACCTGATGCGATGAGACCGATTTCCTGCACATTAAAAAAAAAACTGCCCACCTCGTGCTATGAAAATATAGGGTGATGATCAACAGATTGTATTTCTCATTACTGTTCTGCCAATTACCAAAACTATTCCTACGGAAGGACGTGAGAAACTTACGCTTCTGGACCTGAGAAAAACCATCGGATTAAGGCAAGTCGCCCGTTGAAGAAACCAGTTTCATGAAACCAATATCGAGAAACGTGTTTCCAATGAAATCAATTTCCTTTGTATAAGCACACTGACGAATCTAATTATTTCGATTTCAATGATGTCACCAAGCGACGAAAAGGACATTTTTTTGCCTTTAGTGGTGGTTAAGAAAAAACAGAGAAAGGAACGGAAAGTACATCAGTTATGTATCAGATCCAGTTTCGTTGTAGCCAAACAACTATCTGTGGGTGCTGAAAAACTTCAGAGATTCTACAGAAATTCTATGGATATTTTTCCATTGTTTCCACTACTTTTGTACAAAAATTTCATCTTCTCTCGGCATCTCCTTCGTAATTCATGGCACGTGAATTGAAAACTATCGTTGGAATAGTATAATAGACAGATTTCATGAAATATATAGACAGATTTCATGAAACGAGCTGCATGAGACCATTACGATGAGTTTCAAGAAATGCCGGTTGCGCAGTCAAGCTGCGGAACACAGTGAACGAATCAGTCCGATGGTAGCTAGAATTATATAAAAATACTTTTAAAGACTCGTACGCCTAATTGTTTGAAATAAGAGGGTTTCAGTATGAAGAAAATAGTGTTAAGCTTGCTTTACAAAGCACTTTTTCTAATGAACGAAAACTGAAACATTTTGAACGCCTCTTTCATACATCCGCTATCGAGTACTCCTAGTTTACTTTCTGGGCCATAAATGTACATTCTTGTTTGTTTCACTTGAGAAATTTTTTCCTTAAAGTCAGCGTTCTATAGATCGCAAATTCGGAACCTTTCATCGAGTTCAGCTGGTGCATTTAAGTAGTTTGTGTACATGATCTAAGCTCGTTAATTTGAATCCGAATCGATAGCGAACCAAGGTGATTTGGCAGCGCGCATGACGTGAAGTCCGTACTAATTGGAGAGCAATAACTCACTCGATGCGATTTTTCGACGTTCTATCAGAGTGCATTGATTTATTGAACGAATGAATTTTGTTCGTCTGCCATTCAGTTAGAGGTGCGATGGAAGGCGCCAACCATTGAGGTGGTCAAAATGAATCCATTACGACTCCAAGTAGCTAATATGTTGAAGGAAACGAACAGGTGATGTAGTGGTTCCAATCATTAACAACGAACACCGATGAAAATCTAGGTAATGAGGTTTAGGGTTGTTATCTACTTCATTTTAGAGAATGGCTCCTGCGTTCGTCAGTTTGCAGATTACTTCTAATTATTTGCACAAGAGCGCCGTGGATAGACTGACCATCTGTATGTACAGTTTTATGTCATCGTTAAGAAATTTATTTCCTTCCATTTTAAAGCCTTGGCCATTATATTTCGATCACCTAATTTAAGAAAATTGTGAATAACATTATAATGCAATCGAGGATTTTAATAGTCTTAGAATATTATATTACGATAGGTGTACAAATACTGGAAAGGAAAAATTGGTAGAAATAATTTCCTAATGTATTCAATAAATTCCATTCCAATAATTAATCAGCGATTAGTAATCCATAATTAACGATACATATTAATAATACATAATTAGCAACCCATAGTTAATAATCCATAATCAGTAATCTATTATTAAAAATTCACAGAACTAATTTTGAAGTACACGATGTGATTTTTCATAAATTGACAGGAAAGCTGAGTATCTCTGAAATACCTCTCAGGGTTTGAGCGGCAAATATCATTTTTCTTACCAAAACTTACTTCTGCAACTTATTTAGACGGTCATTATTGAAAGTCTTGTCAACTGAACAAAGTGATAGGAAATTAAGATTCTAATTTAAATATATAAAAATGAATCGTTGGAACTAATATTCATTCTTTCGTATCGTAGTACTGGACATTGGACGAAGACGGAGAGACAGTTGTACAACTTGATCCTCCAATGAATTTATTTGCATCGGAATTCGAGAAGTCTTACGATAGCGCCCAAAACGTCCTCGAGGAAGGCGATTTGTCTATGCTTCCCATCAGCACTTGCGTTAACGTCCAGTATCAGCATTTCGACGAGGTTTCTTCAAGAAATTAGCAAATGATGCACGAACATGCTTGTATTTTCTTCGTACTTTATATTTGCGCTAATACTCATTATGCTGTACAATATGTAAATTAATTAGATTATGGATATTTGCAATGGGTTTTAGAATATTTATTCATACGGAATTTCATAGAAGCTAAGCTCCTGTAATATTTCTCATCGATCTAAGGAAATCTTAAAATCAATTTCATTTAGAAAGATTTAAGCGTAGTAGAGTATTAGATAATCAGAGTATTCTGTAAAATTTTCTGGAATAAATTTTATAGTAAGCTAAGATTTGTGTCATGGATTCTGTAACATCATTTCAAGCGCGCTGGTTTTCAAATTAAAGGCAAAATGACTTTTATGATGAAGAATAAAAATTAAGGTTTTATTTTATTTTAAAATTGGCAATCTGCAATTATTTACTGCATGTCTCTACTTTCTACCATAATTTCTCGATCGATATTTCGCAAACTTAAATTCTTTACAGTATTCTCCAGTCAAAGCATAATTTGTGCATTAATTCTCCCAGTCCTAATTAATTCTGTTTTTTGCGTTCTAAATTATTCCTATGAGGAAGCTACTGTATTTTAGCTAATTGAGAAATAATTGTTTAGAGAAATACAGTTTTAGTTAGTTAATTAAATACTGAACGTCTATTATTTTAATTATTTTATTAATTTAAATATTCACATATGTAACTTCATAGATACCGCGAATGCTATCGACATAATTAGTTTATGCATGCAAAAATTAGTTTGTCACAACTGTGTCGGGGCAGTTCTGAACTGTCCCAAAGTTGCTCTTTTTAATTGAAGTGGTAGATCGCTGTACAGGCACCCTTAAACTAGTAATCGTAAACCATTTTCATCCAGGAAACAAAATAGTTACTGCTGGATAGAAGGCGTATTCCAATAGTCATAAATCACAAAATGGTATTCTGTTATCAATCACAGCAATGATTTTTTTGGATTCGAAGGATTAAAAAACTGACACCAAAGACGCTAATAATCTTCGAATGAGAGTGAAAATAAAACCAAGGCTTCAGTTTGGTACAAGAAGAGAAGATTCTGATTATGTAGGGTTGGGGTAGTTATTTTTCTCCTTTAATAAATTGTTTAATTCCTTCATTAAAGATAAAATGTTTCACCCCAATTCTAAAATTCATTAAATTATTACAGGGGATTCCAGATAGCCAAGTGGGTAAGGCGTTCGACTTCAATAAAAGTACTTCCGGGATTGATTCCTTTCGGGGACTGTAAGTGCGGAATAACCCTAGCTGTTGAAGTACTTTTAAAATTACTACTGCAACTCAAATTATTACATATTTATTAAACTTGCTTGATATGTTGTAATAAGAAGTTTCAAAACTTGACAATGTGGTAACAATAATTTAGTACGGTAAAATACTAATTGATACTCTAAAACCTGTTTCGGAATAACTACTGGTTCTGCTATATAGATTGACCCGGATGCCTGTATGGAATCTAGGGTCTGGAAATAATTGGAACTCGGCAGAAAGCCGTTCGACGGAGTAGGAGTCAATTGGAATTTTCTGGTAGCACAAACAGAGTGTTGCTGTAGAATGGGTAGATATTTTTCGTGCTACAGGCATATGAACGTACTTCTGTGCCTCAATGGAGGGTTCTATAACACTCAGTCCGCACTGGTATTAGTTATTTTATTTGTAATTGGCGGTTTTAATGAAGAAAAGTATTGGTTTTACTGAAAAAGTGATTTAATTAGCCGTACCCAGGGTTCTGCCTCACACAATTCGTGACAATGTGTTTACTTTCTAGGGTCATTCCATGACAAGTGGAACAATCGTCCCCGCTCGACCATCACAGATTTAAATGAAAATTTGTGTGAACGTTAACTCATATTCACAATGAACATTGGCCAAGTTTTACATCTATCGGTGCAATACTTGCTGAGATATAGTAATTTGTTTGGCTCCCTACCACAGCCTTTTACAGTACGACATTGAGCTTTTATCAACTTTGAGAAACATTATCTCAGACATCATTCTGTCGAGGAAAACAAAACTTGGTATTCTTACACAACCTTTGTTGCTCTATTACACAAAATAAGAAGCAAACTTTCATGAGCGAATTACATGCGGAAAATTTGAAGCAAAATCGGCCCAAAAAATTATGGCTCGAAAAAAATTTAAAATTTGACATTTTATATTTTTGGAAACAAACATAAGATAAACGCAAAACTTCGAACCTCGGAACTACTTGATACAAAGTGTTGGAATAAAAAGTTTAATTTTCCTAATGCTTTAGATGCACATCTAAAAATCCATTCTCTAATTGGTGTTTCGTTATTATTGCGGATTTTTCTTCGAATGCAATCACATTAAGTTTACAAAATATGCGTCTATTTCTGGCAATGTCATCTTTTTTCGATATATAAACTCACTTTAGGTATTTTACTTGATCCTTTTTTACACTGAGGTAATTCTAGTTTGATCACATTGAATTCTTTTTATATCCTTTATATGAATTTCCTATTGGAAATATAAACGTATGCGACATATTTTCAAAAATTGTTTGTTGGGATGATTCCATGTCTGAGTAATTATTTCGGTAGCTAACGTTAAACAAGAAAGAAAGGAGTAGGAAGTGTACGGAGGAAGAAGTCTGATATTGGTCAACCACGACTACAGCACCGCCTGTGTGTAAACAATATTCTATTTATGTTTGGTTGATGAAATTATTTACACATCCCATTCAAACCCAACCTACTCATAAAAACTCAGCCATTTTTTACAATTAATAATATTTTATAAAGTTTTTATTACACTTCTACGTAGGCGCTAGGATTGTAGCATTCTCACTTATAAGTGGTTAAATTTTGCTCATGTATGGTAGTGAGGTCATGGTTTACCAATGACAAACCTAAGCCGAAATTAATGCAACTACTTAGGACTGATACTGACAAGCTCTCTTAACAATATCTTTTGGTTCGAACAAGAATTCATCTGTGATACATTTTTAGGGAAGTGCTAAAACAAACAAAATACTGGGTCATATATGTGTATGATTAGAGCTTGCTGGATTGATGCAATTCCCAGGAAATGATTAGTTTTTATATTTATTTTAATGACAAGTGACGTAACATGCTATCCATCCCCAGGAAGTCTCGCCGACTTCTTTGGTGAAATTCCACTGATCAAGATTAAAGTGAGATCGGAATTTTAATGTGAGGTTTAATTCGAGCAATCATGTCTATGAAAACAGGGTCAATGGCTGATATCATCGCCAGCACGCGAAACAGCCTCCCACTTACCCCCATGTTTTGGGGCAGCCATTGAAACTAACCGGCGTTATATGACATATGCAGGAGGACAGGAAGTATAAGCAAAAAAATAGTCTATAAGTAAAATAATCTGCCCAAGTAAGTCTAATTTGTGTAGAACATTTAGAAAGACGATAAAAATAATAGAATTTAAAATGTTTAAAATTATTACTAAATTTAGCTTTAATGAGATAAAACTGCGAGGTAGCCTAACCATGATCAAACAAAGAAACGTAGAGAAAAATCGAGTTAGTCACACTCCGGCTGCAAACTTGTTTTGATGTCTTTTAGACCCGCAGTTTAACTGAATTCACGGTTTAACCGACGGCGTTCTAACTGGCTGGAGTTGCAACTGGAAAAACTTTTATTCAACTCTTACCATTCAAATTTTGAATTTTAAAGGTATATTTAGTACAAAGTCCTTCGGAATCGTTATTAATTTGGCTGCGATGATGGAGTGGTTATCATGATAGTGTTCCAATTCCAAGGTCCTGCTTTCGAGTCCCGGCTAATCTGATTTTTCTCGTTAGGGAATGACTGTGCGTTTTCGCAAATGATAATAATTATTAAATTGATTTTAATGTGATTCATCTTCCTGTGTCTACCAAAGAAATAATTACAGTTATTTATTTATTTAAAATAAATCCATAAACAGCACAAGACCTTTAAAATGTTTAAACTTTACAATGATTAAAAACAACCATGTAACAAACAAACATATTAAATAATAATAACAACATATGTGCAAAATTAAAAGTAATAAATAAAAATCATAAAAAGACGAATTTGAAAATAAAGATTAAAACTAATTATACAACTACAATTATAAATAAAAGTACTACAAGTTACAATATAAGTCATACGTGAGGGAATAATCATACAAATGGATCTAATGAATGAGAATGAGATAAAACACTGTTGTACAGATGTGGCAAGCGGTAGATAAAGGATCGTTTAGTTATGGAAAGTCGAGATGTAGAACAATGAAATAAAGAGTTTAATCTAGTTGGACGGGAAGGGACACGGAAGGAAAAAAATGGAAATCAAATCATTAGTTCTGTATTTACCTTTAACAATATTCTGAAGAAAATGAAGGTCATAGCGCTTTAGACGTTCGATGAGATATGGTATCTCTAAGGTTGATGCTATTTTTTCTAATTTAAGGTTGTGAAAGGGCTGGTGGCGATATCGGAGAATTGAAAGAAAGAATTTAATTGGTCTCTGAAGAATTTGAATGTTAGAGTCTGTAGTCGCTGTCCAAACAGGAGAAAAATAATCGATCGTTGGTAGTGCACAACTGAAAAAGAGTGGTCTTGTAGCAGAGAGATCCGATATTTCAGAAAAGCGATACATTTAACCTACCATTCTCATTGCCCGGGAAGACATTTCTTTAATATATTCAATAAACTAGATTTTCGAGTCAAAAATAACTCCCAGGTCTCTTCGTGTTTCAACCAAGGGAATAACCGTGCTATGAAGATGATAAGAATGCTTGATGGGAGTTCTCTTTAGCGTAAATGCTAGGTGGGTGCATTTCTTGGGGTTAACTTTCAATAACCACTTATCTGCCTAGCAAGAAAGTATATCCAAAGCTTGTTGCAACGATGTCTTATCATGGATGGAATCCATTTAAATATCTTACAGTCATTAACAAATAACAAAATATGACATGAAGTAGATGGAATAGCATCAACTAAATCGTCTATAAAAAGAGTGAAAAGAAGTGGACCTAAAACACTTCCCCGAGGAACACTTGAGGTAACTGGAGCAATGGAAGATGAGGTCCCATCTAAAATTATCTTCTGATACCTGTGTCCCAGAGAAGATGCGATAAGAGAAAGAAATTTTCCATGAACATTATGACGGTTTTTTAATTTGTACAGGTGATTACTGGTGATTAATAGTATCGAAAGCTTTGGCAGAATCGATGCAGCAGACATCCAATATCGAGTTTCGTCCGAACGCATCAGTAATGTGCTTTTGCATTACGGATAGATTGAAAAGGGTGTAAGAACTGGGTAGGAAACTATGCTGTTGGGGAGATGTGTAAGGCAAAGAGGAAAAAAGGAGACGATCATGAATTATGCGATCAAACACAATTGCGAGAACCGGAAGGAGAGATATGTGGCGGTATGATATAACCAGATGTATATTTCCAGATTTAAACAGAGGTAACACATTAGCTTTCTTCCATGTAAAGGGAAAATACCCGGTAGAAAATCATCTGTTTAATAATAAACTCAAAGGCATGCATAAGACAGAAGATGAATATTTCAAAAACATGAATGTACCTCGGCCAACGAAGATAATTCGTTCCGGAATCACATTCGTTTGCCGAAACGTGACGTTTTCAGGCGTCTCACTTCTCGCTGTCTTAAACATAACATGTTTGAGTTGGTGGGTGTCCGTATGTGATGTGGTCGGCTAATTTCTTTTCCTCACATACAGACGGTAAAGATAAGATACTGGAATGGCCAGACCGTTCATGTTTGCTTTATGTTATCGGGCTACTAAAATATTCGTTAGCCGAGTCCCAAAAACAGCGAATAAATCTTCGTTAACCGAAAATTTCGTAATCTTTAGGATGAACAGATGTGAAAAATAGCGAAATGACTGGGGCTCGAACTCAGGTCTTCCTCTTTCTGAACAGGAATTTTAACCACTGAACCAATGCCGCATAATTCAGTATATATATTTTCACTTCTGTTTATCCTTGGGTTTTAAGGCGCACACCTCAATTTGCAAGGTAAAATACCTTATCCTTTCCCTTATGTTTATATTTTGGAGGACGCGCTAATGTCTCCCCAGCCAGGGCGCCTAAATGACTATAATCGATCCTGGTCCTAATAATAGTTTCCCGTTAGTCAAGGTTCGTACCCTGTCTTCGATCGTTAATTTTCATGACCGGCAGCACTTGAAAAGGTGACTTTGATTCCCTTTTAGCGTCATCCTGTCAAGCCCTCTTCGCTTTAGGTAAATAGCGTCATTACAGATTCTCTACGCGTAAGAATAAATTCGAAGTCCTCCATCTAAACTTTCACGAAGATGGTTACAAACGATGGCGTCCGTCCTAAAAGGCAAAAGCTGCAGCTGTAGACACGATCGAAATCTATGGCGCAAAATTGAACGGCGGTGGAAATAGATCCATATCCCTGCGCCGAAACCCGATTGGGAATCTGGACAGCGGAGGATAAGTGAATTCAGGATACGTCATGCAGACGTGAGGCCGGGAGGAACTCCTTTTCAAGTGATATCATGCGGGTTAGTTTGGCTCAGATCGACTCTCTCGAAGCAAGAATGTAGGCATTCATGCACGTCATATGGAATAACTTCTATTGTATTCCAAAGAGGACACCCACTCACAGGTTCCATTTGGCACAAATCCAAAGACGAGTAGGAATCCGATACCTAATTTCTATCGTTTTCATCGTTTTATTTGAAAGTTTGAGCGAGATGTTTTACTCTTGAGTCTCTCCCGAACTTTGTTTCGCACTCAAACTTTAAAAGTTCGAAATGTATGCTTCAAAATTTTCTTATAGTATATCCGGCTGTTCTTTGAAATTTAAGGAATTATAAAAAATAGATGTTCGTTTATGTTTTGATGTTCTCGGATTTTCCTGTCGCCATGTCATGACGAGTGGAAAATTTTCATTTTGTCTCTTGGTACAGGACTGTGGAAAATCTATCGTACGTTTACCTTTTCTCAGTTTTGGCCATAGCTGTTTTCTACTTAGATATGTTTGATGCAGAACAATAGCTACTCATATTATTCTGCTTCAGAAAGCAAGGGAAACTTACCTCACTTCCCACATTGACTAGCAAGCCTCATTCCCTCTCCAAAGCTTTTGGTTGTTAAGAGTGAGGGGATGAGGATCTAACTTGCATGCGGGCTTACGACTCTGCATATATATATGATAATTGATTTTATTTTTACAATGTGAGATAAATTTTGTGATGTCTTTCCATAACGAATATACTTATAAACTAGTAAACGCCCCCGTCAATCATGACGGGACTTAATTTAGTTTATAAATATATCTATTATCGTATATATCTAGTCCTTCCTTGCACAAAACAATTCTGCTGTAAGATCATAATAACTCAATACATTTCTTACCATTATTTATAATATTTATTCTACTGTTTTCAAGTCATGAAAGTCTACTTTGCGTAAATTTCTTATAAAAGTTATAAGAACTGATTATCCCCGTGCAAGTATATGGGATAATTCATGAAATCAACATTAAACAATGGCCTCAGTCGTCAAAGGGAT
>KZ308155.1:685417-773020 GCA_000376725.2 Ladona fulva
TCTCGCAATTTCTAATTTATATGAATGATTCACGACTAAAATAAGATTGTATGGTCATTATCCTTTCTTGTGACACTTGTCTCAATTTCGTAGGACCATTGTTTCTAATTTAATTTTATAAAAGAAACGACCTCTGCAAGTCATGAAAACGTAATTTACGTACATCTCTTATGTAAACGTATTTTGTGCTCCTGGGTTCGAACCTGGGCCTTTACAGAGATGAAAATAGTTTTCCTGGGGGCTTCAGCATCATAGAAACACATTGCAGTTTGTTTCAGATCAGATCAGACAAGCCGTTTCTGAGATAAATAGGGGTACGGACAGACGGACGGACAGACATTTGCTTTATATATATATGATTATACAAAAAATGAGCCACAGGGTGGAACTGTTATCATGAAAAGTATTTCTGAAAAGATGTTCGAACTCGAGATAAGTACTATATGAAAAGAATGTCAATATTAATTTTCATTCTTGATATGGAATCTGTGTTGTCGTTTTTATAAACTTATGCGCTATTTTTAGAGCGATCCCTTTGCCACGCGTGACATCGCTGAAATCTGTATGGTAAAGACGCCCATGAGTGTGACCATGTCCTATCTTGTTGAAAACGATATATTTCACATCATTTCACACCATTTCAAATTCCTTGTAACTTTGACCTTTCATTGGCAAATTTAGTTTTGAGAACAGCCAGAAATCAGCGTGATCCAAATTTGAAGAATTCGGCGTATAGAAGTATAAAAAAATTATTTGCCGAAAGTTTTCGAACAAATTTCTTATTATTTGTATATATTTATTTATTTAAGAATTACCCGTCGCGATTAGGTCGTTGGACCCGGTGGCAACGGTTTTTGGTGATTGTCTCAGCACAGGTCAATCTAAGAGGTAACCTAAAGCTTTCAGTTTCCAGTGGTTATTAGTAAGAATCTTGACTATGGTATTTAGATCACTTCATTCGATTTCATAATTTCTTCATGAGGCTCGTTGAGTTCCTTAGTGTTTCAGAAGCTTACCTCACGATCGGTTCGGAGAATTTTGGTAATTGTTGTTTATGTTGGGCCTATTTGTATACCGTCTTTGATACTCTCTTTGTCTTTATGAATCCTCGAAAGCCATTGTCAAATGTTATTGCAGCTTCAAACTTCGCTACCGAATACCTTACCTATCGTTGCCTCATGATGTTTCAATCGCATTTCTCAAAAATATCAATGCTGGCGCGTTGCTCTTGTGCAAAGTGGGTTAGAACTGTTAAAAACATGGACAAGCAAAAGAAATGGTTCCGTGTTTTGTAACTTCCCACAGCCACTGTTGAATAAATTTTGCAAACGGCTATGAATATTATTTACGTCCATTCTTATGTTTGAAAACTTTAAAGGGGGTCAACGTCGACCAAAGCTTAAAAAATCAGCCGGTCCGGATATTTCTTTGAAAAATTTCAAGATCAATAAGATGTGGGACCCATTAGAGGAGATTTATTGGGCAAAATATGTTGCACTCCTAACCTGGTCAGCTATTTTTCTAAAAGTCTTCGTTTAAATGATCACAGAAATAATTGTATACTTTACCACATATCACAATATGGAGGACACTTATTTAGAGCAGAGTTTCACCTATAGTGGGATGTGCATTAACTAATTTCATGAGTGTTTTAGGAGGATCAAATAAAAAGTGCCAAATCGTGACATAACTAAATTTCTGATTTATCAGACTTTAATCTCCTGTAGTCCAGTCTTTACCTTCGACAGTTGAGATTTAAAAACAAAAAAATGGACCTTATTTTATTACAATTGAGAACTTTGTCAGAGTAAAAATTATTAATAACAGTGTTACACAATTTTTAGTCCTACCTTAAACAAGTACCTAGTATCTGCTTTCAAAGAGTGGATCTCTCGTTACGTTCTGTAACATCTATAGTTACTTAACTAACAACTTTGGGCATAATAGAAAGATTTCTTGGGTATAGTAGAGTTGTTTAGAAGATAAGTTGGTAGGCATTCGCGATTCAAAAGGATTGCCCGATGCCGTGACCAGGATTCGAACCTGGGTTGTTGCGGCCACAACGCAAAGTACTAACCACTATACGATCACGGCTCTTCTCGGACGATGCATTGAACGCGAGAGTCTTTAAATTCCTTTCACGCAATGTAGAGATGCTATGGGAACGAAAATGCGCCATTCTTCAGCTTCAGACACCGAAGGACCTCCCAGAGGAAATGTAACCGAAATATTTCACCCAATTGTTCGCTAACTCAAGAGTTACTTGACAAAAGGGAAATTTACTGGAGAGATATTTCGCTATATGCGTATGCAAGAAAAAACGTTTTTGTCACTTTTACAGTCAAGTTTGAGATAATTATTGTTATTTTTCTTTTAGTTCTTATTTTCGGATTCAATTTGCTGATACTTTATTCGCATCTCAGAATTACACTTGGCAAAATACCTCTTGGTTAATGTATCTCTTGGTAGAACATCTCATGGGTGAACCGACTCTTGGGTGAAAAGGTCCTGGGGTCTGGAACCTTGGAAAAATAGTCTCATAATAAACAATTTAAGATATAAACGGTCGATTCTGCACTCGAGGTCCTTATCTGCTAGGAATTGCCTTGGCTGTTTATAAAACATACTCCATTACGATACGGCGTATCTTTGCTTTATTTTGAAATGTTGTCAATTTTCTTTTTAGCATTTGTTACTATCCGAATTCTAAACTATTCTGGTTCTCTGGAATACTTTCTAACTTCCTACTTCTTACTCGTATTTCCTCATTACATTTTGCGCTGGAAACGACTAATTATATATTTTGTCAACGAGTATTTACTTTCTAACGTATTCCGCTTTTAACTCATTGTATTTTTGGTGAATAGAATATAATGCTACAATTCCTAAAACTAATTCTTTCTTGTAAATGCATCCTGAATCGCATTTTCTTCAATGAATTATTAGGTGTTATTATTCAGGTCAAGTTATATTAAATTTATTTATTTTTAATTAAAATATATTAATTGCTGATCCCGTTACCTTGGTTTAGAATGAATTCAAAATACAATTAATTTATAAAGAAATTATTTATCGTATAAAACATAATTTTATGAAAGAGAATACAAAATCGGGGTTTCGTATCAAAATTAGGCGTTTATTTTTCTGTACATTGTATAGAAGTTAATATGTGGTGAATGGTTTCGATCTTATTTCTGTGCTAATCCGTTGTCAAACGGACAATTGTGTTTTGACCTTAGCGAAAGGTGCGTAAACTAGAACAATTTCATTCGATATTTATCTAGAATGACACAGTCCACCTATCGAAGGATTTGAATATCAATGCTTACTAAATTACGATTCAACTTAAATTGGGTTCATTCATTATTGACGGGGAGATTACTTACATGACATGTATGCTGAGATGTGCTGTATTACGAACAGGTTTCTACAATCATGAACTCTTTCCCGGAGAAAACTAGTACGATTTTTCACCCGCTACGACTAAAAGCCAGCATTTTCCCTAACAGAACACCTATGTTTGACATTTTCTCAAGCCAGAAAAGGATGAATGTGCGGAAACACTTCTCTAAGAGAGTCTTCTCTTTGATCAGAACGTTTATTGGGAACGATCCGCGTTCGAAATTCCCCAGCATTTTTCCCCTTGGGAGATAATCCGCAATTACATCATTCAATCCCGATAATTCTATAAACGTCCGATGACGATAACAGCTCACGGGGTCGTTGATGAGTCAGTATCGATCTGTGGGTCGATTACTCTAGATTTATTTTCGTTGGTGAAGCCGTAGGATTACGTATTTTTTCCTGATGCAATTTAACTACTTAGGCCGCATCGTCACGACTTTGGGGTGCACTCACCATGCGATAATTCACGGTCATTAGCAGATGAATCGACCCACGCGTATCCCACGCGGAAAATCTGACGTCGGCTGAGCCATTGGCGCGGAAAATATATGCAAACTTCATGGCCGCGCTTAAGTTATAGTGACAGCTTTTTAAGCAATTAAACTTAGCCAGGGGACTTACATTTTTATGAAGATGCGGGGGCGTAACCAAGGCCTCCTAAATGTTTGACCTGACGGAAAATGGCCTTGATTTTCGCGGGCTAATATGGGTATGCCCTTTTAGGTACCGCACAGAGCGTCATGCTTCATTACGTGGTTCGGTTTCGTATGGAATTATGATTTATCGCGAATATCTCTCTTTTAACCTCTGATCTAATGTTAAGGTATTTCTAAGTTAGTGCCTTTTTCATAAATCGTATTTCTGTAACTTTTTGCTTTTACCGTGAAGCACCTGACTCAGGCATGCGTCATTTACGTAATTCTACATCGGTGTACTTTATTCGAGTGTGCATCTATATGGCTCAGCCTGTGTATATCTATGTTTGCCTAAAACTCGACTAACCTCGACTAACGAAGATAACTCATTCTCAACTAAATTTGCGTGTTTTGACGACTCAATCGCTATAGGAAAAGGGAAAGGACGATCTAGCGCAAGATGGTGCGCATTCAGGAAAAATCCCAAGGAAGAATGGACTTTTTTCTCAAGTCCATTCTTCCTCGGAACTCAATCGCTGTTTACTTATTTGTCTGAAAAGCGGTCAGGTTTGTATCGCTGAAGAAAACAATTGAAACGTCAAGGATGTAAGAGAAGGCACAGAGAGACAAAGGCAAAACGTATTGGATGATCTAGTTGGATATTCGAGGTCAATAATGAGGATGGGTATAAAAAATTTAGGAAAGGATAAGGAAACAACTTAATTTAATTATGAAAAAGGGAATTTTATGGCACATGATCCTATCGTCCGGGAGAATAACTACGAATCCATACGTATACACTGTAAAACCCTTATAGAACGCTCCCGCTGTTTTCTCCCGTTGCAGGTCTTTTTCACACAAAACATGCAGTAAAAATATCACTTAACAGCCAATAAAGCGGATTTCTTCGACCCCAGATGCACTACAATCTTCTTTAGCCGATCTCATCAAATATTGTTTAAAATATCCACAAATATCGTTTACATTATCTCTATCGTCGCTCTACGCTTTTCTCTTCTGCTTCGTCCGGTCTCTAAAGAGATTGACTCTCTTGTTTGCGATAGCTAATTTTGTGACGGTCTCCGACCTAATTGGTTAGGCAAAGTCTTCGTTAGACGAAACGTGACGTTATCAGACATCTCACTTCTCGCTGTATTGAATATTAAAAACATATTTTGGTTATTGGATGTCCCTTATACATACATACATGTGACTGTATGATGTGGTCAGCTTATTTCTTTGCCTCACATAAAGATGATAAAAATAAGATACTGGAATGGCCCGACTACACGTTTGCTGCTTTATGTACAGTGCGCATCCACTTAAACATTCGTTAGCCAAGTCCAAAAATAGCGAAAAAACCTTCGTTATCCGAAACATTCGTTAGCAGGGTCATTCGTTTGCCGAGTTATAAGGGTGCAATAGCCATAATTAATAGGGATATGAAGCACTGTAATCGAACCTGGATAAGCGGAAAAACTCTGTGATGCCATTCGCCAGGTCCCATCATTTTCGCAAACCTCGACGAGTGAGAAAGTAGAACCTCGGCAAGAGAGGTCACGTCCGGACATCTAATATTTAGACCGCCTCGCTTTGGAAATGCAAAACATTGTGCGTGTTTTGACGACTCAATCGCTATAGGAAAAGGGTAAGGATGATCTAGCGCAAGATGGTGCGCATTCAGGAAAAATCCCAAGGAAGAATGGACTTTTTTCTCAAGTCCATTCTTCCTTGGGACTCAATCACTGTTTACTTATTTGTCCGAAAAGCGGTCAGGTTTGCATCACTGAGCAAAACTGTTTAGCTGAGAAGTGTCGATCGCTGAGGGAGTAGTGTCTTGTCCTCAGGATGTCTAAATAAATAATTCAGGTGTTTTCGTCGAGTGATATAATTAAAATTGTGAATGCGTTCGTAGGTGAGAATTCGCGAAGTAAAATGCGGAGCGAGTTTGAACTTGCAGGAGTCCACCTTTTAAAATATCATACGATAAAAGGCAAAGATTCCATGAAGCCACAAGAACACGGAAATAGAAACGGGAACCGAATTCTGAATTTTAAAGGGTCAAAAACTGCCCCGTAGGATGGGTTAAACAAAACCTTTGTCAAAATTCTCAAAGGTTAGACCCAGATTAATGGAAACCTCTACAAAAGAAAAATGTTCCAGAAACTCTATAAGTAGGAAAATGGAAAACTGAAAAACCTCTATACGGGAGAATAAAGTATCGGTTCCTTGATTTCTCCATTACCCATGCTCTGCTGTACTGGGTTCAATTTGAAAGATAGGACATTGCTGCTAAACTTGTATTAAAACGGAGTTAGGATAGCTGATGGGGAATCAGAATAGGCAGGTAAGGAAGCTGAGAAAGCTCAGGGTGCCTTTCATCTCCAGCAAATTTTAACATACATGCAGAAGAAATGGTGAGAAAAGCTCGGGAAGGAATCGATAGAGGAGTGAATGATGGTGGGGAAGTGGTGATGTCAGTTAAATATACTGCCAACAAAGCTGTTGTACGTAATTACGAAATGGGTTCACAAACTATTAAATGCACTGAATGATGAAGCAAGGTAGTTTGGGATGAAAATAAACGTCAGAAAACTAAATTTGAGACTTGCCGGAGATAAGGATACTACGTTAACGACCAGGGTTTATGGGGAAGTAAAAGAACAGGTGGATTTGTTCCCCTACTAAGGTAGGTTTTTTTAGATGGAAGATGCATAGATGGAATGGAATAAAATACGACTTTATTGTGGGCGATATTTAGACTTTATAGTCTCCTCTTACCCTATGTCATTTTAGTAGAAGGAAAGGATAAAGGAAGATAAAGAAATTAAAAGGAGTAAAGAAGGAGGAAACTATTATGTGGGCTAAATAAACCAAAGTCAAGTATTTAGGAAAAAAATTTCTTCTTTAGGAAAACATCCACAAGAAGGAGGGCGTGAAAAAACTGTAATACCCACTGATAGTATTAGCTAAATTTTATACTTATAAAAAGTCATTTCCTGAAACCTGAGAAGAAACCCTTTATATAAATTAAACGAAAAGTGTGTATAGATGTGCGAATGTTTCACACCAGAAGACATTGGACGCAGAAAATATGAAAAGAAATAAGAAACAACGAATAAAAATGTACAAAACAAAACAGATGATTAAGCTACTAAATACACGAGAAGACGAAAACGAGGGGCCAGAAGAAGAATTACAGTCGGCAATGAAACGACGGGATTCTTGATGAAAGCCCTTGATAGGTAATTAGAGAAAGATTAATAAAATCCCTGGTGAGGAGTTTCTTTTTGTGAAATGTGCATCCTGACGAAGGAGAGCATCATAAGATTGGAGGATTTTGAGATATGGATAAGGCGCAATATGGAAAAAGTAACTTGGCTTGGTAGAAAACAAAGATGGTAGTGATGGGATGTGAAAGAGTTTGATTGAAATGGGTGGGTCACATATTCAGGGGCGGGAGACTGCTGAAGAAAACAATTGAAACGTAAAGGATGTAAGAGAAGGTATAGAGAGACAGAGGCAAAACATATTGGATGATCTAGTTGGATATTCGAGGTCAATAATGAGGATGGGTATAAAAAATATAGGAAAGGATAAGGAAACAACTTAATTTAATTATGAAAAAGGGAATTTTATGGCACATGATCCTATCGTCCGGGAGAATAACTACGAATCCATACGTATACACTGTAAAACCCTTATAGAACGCTCCCGCTGTTTTCTCCCGTTGCAGGTCTTTTTCACACAAAACATGCAGTAAAAATATCACTTAACAGCCAATAAAGCGGATTTCTTCGACCCCAGATGCACTACAATCTTCTTTAGCCGATCTCATCAAATATTGTTTAAAATATCCACAAATATCGTTTACATTATCTCTATCATCGCTCTCCGCTTTTCTCTTCTGCTTCTTCCGGTCTCTAAACAGGTTCCTATTGACTCTCTTGTTTGCGATAGCTAATTTGTGACGGTCTCCGACCACTGCCGTTATAAAATTCGCCATTCTTTCCTAATTGTCAGTTGGTAACACTTGCTTCATTGCAGAGTGAGGCCAAAATGAAGTAGCTAAAGAAGGTCTTTTTCGAAAGGCTGGCCATTCTTCAAAAATATGAAGAGGAACAGTTTCACAACAATAGGTCGTGGACTCTCTAGATAACCTTCTTCACACAGCTGAAGACCTCCTTACCAATAACATTGACAAAACACCGTACGCATTCTGTGCTTGCTTTCTGAGAGTTATCCGCCCTCATAAAAATATGTGCACAAAAATAATCGCTAAATTGTAGTTAACAATTACAAAACTTGTTAAAACTTGCGAATACTCCTACCGAGAACTTTATAACGAAACTACTAGGAAAAGTTAGCTCGAATTTTACGTCCATCCATTCCGTAGAAAATGTTTTTCTATAGAATCGATAACAAATTTTTTTTCTCTGAAGGAAACAACCTGAAAGTTTTTGTCTCAATCAAGAATAAGTATTTAAATTTTACATAAAAATTCTGTTTCGACTAGATAAATAATGACTGAGATAAAAAGTTTCAAATTGAGCGCGAAGGAGCGCGAAAACAATGGGCACTTTATCCGTTCTACCTGAGATGAAATTCCAACCAGATACAAACAAAATGTTTTTGCATTGTACGGTTGAACGCAGGTTGAAAAATGCGAACATTTGGAGAAGCTTGCCTTTCTTTGGAATCGCTAGTTGAGAGCTTATTCCTCTCCACATAGAAGTACCAATAATAAAAAATCCGACACAACAAACTAAAGCAGGTCGACTTATAGTCGTCACATCGAGATCGCCGATCAGATGTGAAAGACGATAGAGGATTTAGAAAGAATCGAAGAGGAAGCAAATGCTCGTGTGTCAAATTGTCAGATTGAGGGTTAAATTGTATTGGAAAGAATATTGAATTAGCACGTCAAATTTCAAAAGCAGAAATATCAAATTCGATTAATCAAGTGATAGGGTAAAGGAAATTTCTGTTTTTTCAAAGTAGATCGAGAGATAGATAGCCGATGTCGGAGTGAGCTATTCTTTCTCTGAAACTTCCGATAACGATGAAAGATTTTGCTTCTCAATTCCCTTTAATTCATTCCGAGTATATCTCTCATCTTCGTGGTATAACAGCCAACTTGTCCCGAAAAACGAGTATTCTTTTCCCTTGTGATTTCTTCCTGCATGTCTCGCCTACGTCTATATTGAAGATGCAGTGGGGCCAGAGAAAGGACTCTTAGGCTATGTAACAGCGTTTCCAGGGGTAGTCAAAATCGAGAATCAATGAGATGGCCTTTTTTACAATAGTTCGTCCGTTGCTTGAGTACTGTTGCACGTTGTAGAATCTACACGAACAGGGTTTGATCTTGAAGCTAGGGCGCGTACAACGTACAGCGGCTTGCTTTGTTAAATGAGACTACAGGTTCGATAGCAGAGTATCGGAAATTATCAAAAATTCGGCTGGGAATATTTTAAGGACAGAAAAACTTTTAAGGACAGAGAAAAAGAGTGTTATAGTGATTTATATGATGAAATATGCAACATTTTAATTCCCGTACTCAGCAAGCACGATTTTCGAGGCCAGACGTCAAACACATTTCGCAAGAGAAGACAAATAGCTATTATTGGTCTCCTTTTCCGGATAGAATAAGGTACATAAATTAGATGGCTAATTAGGGAGTTCGTTTTTTTATCAGCCCATGCCATACAGCATATGGTGGCTCGGGGGATATTATTTTAATGTAAATATAGGTGTTTTTTTAATCGATTTTTGCATGTCTGCCACTCGCTTTACTTTGGCCCGGTATTATAATGTATGCTTAAAATGGACTTCTAATTAATGTTCTTTTTAGGGCCTAGTATTATAATGATTGGTTTGAGTTAAAGTGAAGATTATAGTTAATATCCATGCTAATCCATCATATATTGGAGATGAATTATAATATCCTCTTAGACTCTAACAGAACGTATTATCGGGCCCTAAAGTGAGCATTAGTGTAAGTTCATTATAATTATAAATAATAATACAGGGCCTTAGAATGGTAAATCATGTAAAAACCTTCATTGTATAAATTTCAGCGCGATCAGTCGAAATGAACCTTAGCCAGTTGTTATTTTCCTTAGAAACGTGAATATTAAACGGAAAACTGGTGACTTCAAGTAGAATTCTGAACTCGAGAAAGGGAATAATATCTGCTTTCGTCACCCGCAATTAACTTTTAGTTTCTGTCGCGACATAGACTGGTGCATATCGAAGGCGGATATGTGTCACTTGGAATCGTACGTGCCGCGTGCTTACTGTACAATCTGCTACCAGAGATTATATAAGAACGAATAAGAAACCTTGGTGCTCATTTTAGCGGCTGTTTAACCGAAGAAAGGCTTTAAGAAGTCATGTGACGATAAACAGCGTGGGTTAAAGTCTGTTGAGTAGGTTTTATCAATAAATCACGTCATTGAGGTTAATAAATTACAGCCCGACAAAGAAAAAGTGTTAATTAGTAGTGAAAGAAGCACCCATCCTCAAAATCGTCTGTTAAGAAGCCAATACCCTCTTCTGCAAACTTGTGAAGAAATAGAGCGAGTGGATTCTCAATGATTAATTTGTATTCAGATGTGTTAGGGATAACGTTTTACAAATCACCTTAACATGCTGCTCTTACTTGTTATTCGTGCTCTTGCGACGTTTTCCCAAAGCAGCAAAAGAGAACGAAGCTGGGTCAATTCTTATATTAAATCGTCCGAATTTAATCGTCATGTAAATTTGAGTTAATACTTTGTAGGAATGGATGTCGGATTGGCAGCGGAGAAAATGCCAAATCTTGCTTGGAGTAATTTGGAAAATCCATGTAGAAGGAAGTTAAGGTAATGAACCCTTTCCTAATTAAGATTTTTGCGCCTTATAAAGACGTAAATCACCGAGACTGATTACGAACGCTAATGATGTGAATAATTATTTCCTACATATTCCTTAGGTATCTGTTTTTTTAGTAGAAATTTCTTTCTATGAAAATTAAGTAAAATAACGCTTCATACGCCAAATATCTTTTTCTCAGGGCAGTGAAAACATAACGTCAGTTAGCCCTACGTAAGACTTCTGGCGAAACATATCTAAAAGAGAATTTTCGTACTTATATGGATGATTTTTCTGTGGTCGATTTTCAAACAATCGCTTGTAATTAATAATTAAATTCTTGAAATTCGTCTTAGAAAAGAATAACTTCCATATACATCCACTTTTCATTTTCAATTTTTCCTCTGAGCCACACGACCACGCGATCCTTTAACACGAACCCTGAGAGTCATACGTGGCTCGCGGTCCGAAGTTTGCTGTTGCAGTTTATGAATAATATAAACAATCCGATAGTGTTTCAACTCGACGCGGTGTTACAACTCGAAGAAAACCCGTCAATAATGCATGATATTGCGTAAATACCGTTATTATTGCTAAATATCTATAAAAGTGTGTATAAGTTTTGGAATCTCTTGAATCCTCGAGATTTCCGGATTTCTCGATTCCCGACGATTCGGGAAAGTGTCAGGAATTTTGAGAGGCAATTCAGGATGATCCAAGATACGCCCATGGTATTAAGCCGCTTCAGAGTTTACATATAGTTTCCCACGCATTCCAAGAAAACCGAAGCCGGAAAATTTTGACACGCATCCGATACATTTAGCGCCGTGTGTATAATTAAGTACTTAACGGTTCCATCCCTCGGGATTAAATCATACGTCAGCAAGATTTTTTATCGAGGATTTTTTCAGCTATACGTGGTTGTTCATAAAAGTCGGGCTTTCAGTAATTTTCTTGCTGTATTATTTATTGCAGTGAATTTTCAAGATCTACCCGAGTGGAAATGTTGTTTAGTTTTGAGAGATTTCAAACAGAATTTCTCCATATTTACTGCTTATCTATTTAATCTATAAGTGTTTGCCGTATCTAGTTTTTGTGATGATTTAAGATTCAAGTGTTGAACACAAGCGTGAGAAGAGCTGGCCATCTCTTGAAATGCAGACCGTACCAAGAAACAGAATGAATAGAGAACTGCACCTCAACCAATGCAGCTAATACCCGTATTTTTCCTTTAAGAATGTATTGGAACGTATTTTAGAAACTTTGGATGGTTTTCTCAACCCGATAGAGAAAGGCAGCCTAAGATTTTGTACTGAAGTGATTTAATCAATTCTTTAATTTTCCTTTATGATCCTGGGTTTGATGCAAATTCACGCGGGATTCATTATTAATTTCCCAAGAAATTTGTATTTTGCGGAATTAAATCAGAAGAAATGGTCGCAAGATGATCTTTGCTTTATTAATTTAAAAGAAGACACTACTATTTCAGTGAACATCAATTTTTTACATGAATTGCGTAATTTTTGAGGGTACATTCCAAAATTTCATCCAACATTTTGACTTTAAAACGTCGTTGTTTTCATGGTAAATGCCGTCGTTGAAGTCGAGCTATTATTCATCTTCTCGCACAAATAGTTTTTCGGAAAGGGATTGAGAAGGCTTAAGATATATCTTCAATTAATCGTATTATTTAGTTTTCAATCTCATATCCCGAATATAATTTTCGGTTTGATTTAATCTATTAACATTTTAATTTAGTTTGCAATTAGTTTCTATAGTTTATTTTAGTCCTAAGAATAATATCTCCCTGCCATACGCCATGTATGTACTGTGTACATATGTATGTGGGGTGTGAATTTAAATCTAAATCTTTTACGCTTATCTTCTATATTTATGGGTTACGCGAAAGATTTTTAAATTTATAATTTGCAATAAACTTAAATTTAAGACATTTACTAATCGTACTGCAACTGCGCATTTACAAGTGTATCTTGGATTATAGTTACATTTTTTCATTTTTTAATATGTGAAGAACCAGTATCATTTTATCTTCCATCTATAACGAAATAAATATTACTTCTGTGAATAATCAGAAGTGATTCCATTACTCCTGTCTTGAAAACTTTCCATGTTTTCGATATAGTACGAAGCTCTTTTTTTAAAATGATTCTTCCATTTTTCTTCTTTCCTTTTGCGTTTGAAGAGAGTTAGACAAAACGCATTCGCAGAAGGCGGTGGTTATTGAGATGATAATTCGTCATGCCACTCTCCCGACTAAGAGAGTGTTATGACGAATCGTTACGCAATCGCATAAGCATGTCACTGTTTTTCAAAGGAAGTCATATCAAAGAATCCTTGGAAGAAGTACCAACAGATTTAAATTCTTCTCATTGTTTTGTTTTTGTTCCTTTGTCCCGAGATAAATAAACTGCCATAATTATATCCATGGTGCAACAGCCTACAGTGTTCTTGATAAGCTTAGCTAACTAACAATGAGTGATACTTTTACTTATATGTACAAATGAAAGTCGTTTTGTTTTATTTTCGAAGCTCTCTTATCAAATCCACTTTTACGGTGGATAATATTATATAATTGATGTACTATAAAAATAAGCCTTAGGAAAGAAAAGTATTTTAGATTCTAATAAATCACTTACATTTCCGTTTTTCTGACTATACTTTCTCTAGTGCATCCAAAAAATATCGATGCATATCTCACTCTCTTAAATTCCACTTTACGAAATCCCGAATTTAATACTCTTTAGAGAAATATAAGTAAATTTTAGCATTAGAAATTGTCAACATCTTAAACCCAATGTGCTCCAAGGAGTGAATGGAAAGGTGGTATTGTTTTACAGCGAAAGAAAATTGAGAAATTATTCGAAGGTTTTCATTTGGGTCTTAGCACATATCCGAGGCGGAAATAGGATTTCTTGCAGCTGATATTACGTCGTCACACCTGATATATGAGAAACAAGGATGCATGGAGGTCCATTCTCATCAAACGAATATATTTCAATTTGTCACCTGGCTTGTAACCTATCTGCAAGGATTTAAGCAATAATAATTAAAATGATTTTTTCGCAAGTTAGTGTGAGATAGAAGTGGCAATTCAGTCCTATGTACGAGTATAATCCGTCATCGGAAGGATGACAGTATGATGCATGATGACAGACTTTCTATAATAAAGTATTTATAAAAGTGCTTCTACAGCTGAGGTCATTTCGTACGTCCCCTTTCGTACGGACCCTCAACGGGAAACGAACCCGGGACCGCTTTCACCGAAGTCGAACGCGTTGCCCACTTGGTCACCCGGAAGCCTAGCCTTACTACATTTACAGTGAAACCCACTCAAGAAGTTTTTCAGGAGACAGTAAAACCGTGTCATAAGCGGGATAATGTTTTAAGTGGGATATTTTAACTTTTCATTTCTTGCACGCTGCAAAACAAAAGGGCTTTTTGGCTCTTTTACTTTAAATAAGTGCTTTACACCTTAAAATGAAAACTTCTACGGTACTACCATAGTTTGCTTTATTGTCCACAACTTTAGATCGGGTATCTAGAGTATCTATTGATGTGTAATGCTGGTTGCCTTCTCGTCATACCTTTTTTATAATATACGTTCTTTAGCCATGTTTTCAAACGATGTTAACAAATCACTTTGTTTAGATTTAGAGAGTGTTATATTGCAGGCATTTCCGAAAGGGAGAGATTCTGAGGAGGAAAGTTACGTGGCGTTTTTATCGAAGGTCACTCCCCTTCCAAACTATAACACCTCCGCCTTCCTCAACACTTTCCGCTTAAACGTCGACTCTCCTTGTAAAGTGAATGTAACTCATTGCAGAAAAAAATCGGAAATAGCGTACGATGCCTAGAACAGATATAGCAAATTTTTATGAATATTAATTCTGATAACGGAATATTCTTTTGTAGGAACTGTTAGTTGGCATTGTTCCTGGGGTTCCTTAGCTTATAATACGAATATTATAATAGTAAATGCGAATATTACTCGTAATAGCGTGTCGCATTAAAGCGTGGAAAGTTTTGGGAACGTTAATGAACGCTAATGACCCCAAATGGGTCGTTTTTGCATTATTTTCTATAAAATCGTGGAATAGTATTCGTTTTGTATTTTCTTTGCGTTTAACAAGGTAGTTTCAACATACCCCTGAAAAGCTTTCTGTATATTTCAGTTAATTCTAACTAAAATTTCATAATAGATAATAGCCTACTGATGGTTGTTGTAGTCAGACAAAGACACACCACAAGCACCAATGAAAAACTTACCAAATCCTTACAAAAATTTACAAGAGGCATTTTGTATGTTTTTCTTTGTTGGTTTTGGTGCGTTTTTGTCTGACTAAAATTTCATTGTAATTAGTTGCTGTTTTTTCAATTACAAAAGAATAATGCTTCGTGTTTCGATAGAATAACTCTTTCTGTGGCTCTATTTCCATCTAGAAATAGCACCATCTGAGTTGGTGCTATTGAATCTATTGGAAAACGTGCTTCAAAGGCAAATGGAAGATATACAGACTGCTAGGGTGGTATAAAATCAATTAAATGCATGCAAGCGACTCGAATATCGCGATTTGGGCAGCAACTTTGAACCATAGAAATTGAAAACTGACTCGTGGTCAGCACGGTTTTCTCTAGAGGATTACTAATTCTTCATCACCTAATTATTAGGTAGTATTTCATAACGTTCTTTTTCTGTTTATATTTTAAGCAAACTTATTTCCAGTTGTTTTGTCTATCTATGTAATACAGTGTCTGTATAGTTCTTTCCCTTTCAGATCTGATTTAATCTGCGTTTTCCTTAAAACTTAGCTAAATGTCAGTGGGTTTTGCAGATTTTTCACACTTTCCTTCTTGTGGGTGTTTCCAGCTGAGGTGTATTTTCTCCTAATTACAAACTTACGGTTCTAAACCACTCTTTTCAAGCTTCCTCCTTTACATTTCGTATGACGAAAGGAAAGATGTAAGAAGAGACTTGGTAGTCTCGAAATTGTCCTAATGAAGTTATTTAATTATTATTTTTAGTATTATTAATTCCGCGTTGAAGCGCTTCTCGAGTTATTTCCTCACCACACACTCACCAATTAAGGGAACGCGGCGAACCAAGTTTAGTTTCTCTACGAAGGGACATCAGTAAAGTACCAAGATATAAGTGTAGAATAATGTTTGGTAACGAAGTTACTTTTGAAATTACTCCAAAGAATGTAATTTTGCAAATTTAGAGGAATGCACACAGCGAAGTGAAGAGCTCTGCCAACTCTAGGGCATTATGCGCTACGCCCAGAGGTTACTTGCCGTGCATCGGTTTTAGAGGCTTAAGAAACTTACATTTACATACGTTAAAAATGTTTTAGAATTTCTCACAGCCGTGGAGACTTGAAGAATTTGCATGCAAGTAGCCGAGCAAAAATGTGGAATACGCCGCGATTTGAAGTTAAATGATGCAGTTTTTCATTTCTTTTTTAAATGTTCGGTAGTTTCTAACCAATACAAAGACTAAGGGCAGCCAATGTGGAAGCTTGCCAATGGGGAACGTTTCCCTACAATTTTCCTATATATTCATCTTGAAGTAATAATTGTATAACTGCCATAATTTTCTACTCTTATATGTTCATCTCGATGCAACGAAAAATGCAATACACGCATATGGTGATCGTAAAAATGTCTATAAAATAGTCTTATCTAAGGCACTCAATATACTGCATATGCATAAAACATTCTCCTAAGAGAGGTTTTCCGAGGGGTTTCCTAACCTTTTTGGTCAGATGCCAGTCAGATAATGTGAGAGCCTTACGTTTTAAAATGTATGTGTTATGAAGGCTATTTGTATTTTATCGGAAAGTTATTTATTGTATCGTCGTGTGATCTATGTTGCTCTTACATTAACGCATGTTCATACACTGTCTCCAGGTCCTACTCTAATCTGTTATGTAAACAACAAATTGCAATGTAATTCTTTTTTGTGAATTAAAACATGATGTATTGAACAAGATTAAGACATGTGAAAATAACAAATAATTGTTATTCTCATTTAATAAAACATAACAAATGGACTAATATGCGTAAATGCTTTTAAAATCTTCTTCAATGAGTTTGAAAATCGGACTTTTTATAATTAGTAATACTATTTAGAAGTGATATACTGTTAATTTATACCGTTCATACTTATCGCTATCTCAGTCATTACAATGGGAATTGTAAAGTAGACTTCATTGAAAGTATGTACTACTTATTGTTCGAATTAAGAAAATACTGAACTCCGTAAGATGAAACCTGACTTCGTGAAAAATTTGTGCACCTTTTTTTAAGAAAATAAGACACAGGTGGGCGGATTTAAGCTATTAAAGTCCCTAGGTGCAAAAATTAGATGCAGGCCCCCTCTAGGAATATTGATAGTAAAAATTTGATTTTTCATAAATTACATAAAAATATATGCCTTAGAATAATTATTCGCTTTACTTCGGCAAGAATGAACAAAATACTGAATTACAAATGGTATTTCTATAAACTGTAATGAATGACGGATAAACTTAGTATTATGCTAGTATAGTGACATAAACTGTTTAATATTTTCTACGAACATATTACTAAGAATTTTCAATCTGTAGATCTTTCCTAATGCGGAAAACAAGTACCCCTAAACTCGTCGTACCTCTATAATATTTAAAACCATTTGTAGCGCATTATTGGAGTGTAGTCCATAGGCACAAACTTATTAAGCCCCCCCAAATGGACGAAGCCCTCAGCTAGAGCCTATTGCGTCTATTTATAAATCCTCCCTTGGACACAGAAAGAAAAGAAAAGTTTGATAATATACAACCTGTGGGTTACAAATGGTCATGAATGTTACATGTAATAATTCATTGTATCCTAATTAGTCTAAAAATGTAATAAACTTTTCTTCTCTCCTGCAAGTTCAAATTGACGTTGAGATTTAATTTCTCTGTAATGTAAATGGAAATCTGAAAACAAGTCTCAAATTAACAACATTGATTCCATTTTAACAAAATAAAACCTATGTACTAATTTAAAATAATACTACCTCACTTGTACTGATTCTATGTAATTTTCATTTGGCAACCCAAGTTGGAAGGCTATGAAGATTGAAGAAGGTTTGAATAGGGCACTGCCGCCCCATTTCCTCCTACTGATATGTCGCTGACCTAGGCTGACGTTGACCCCACAATATTAATTGCGGAACGGATGCACCAACGGATTAATTCTACCTCCGGGGAATGCTCCAGATGGACCTGCATCCGCACTGTGGACGGGCCGTAACCCCATCATCCGATTGCCCACCTTCTGGGAGGGAGAAACCGCGGAGTCTCATTGAAGGGAGGCCGGCGAGGATAGCAACGGTGTCTCAGTTAACAGTCGCAAGTCGTCGTCAGGGCTGTGCCCACTCGCACCGCCCTCCCCTCCCACAATCGGCCATCAAGCCGCTTCCTTTCTCACCCGCCTCCCCTCGAGCCCCTCCTGCACGCCTACCACAGGCAAGCAGACCGCAAGAGAGAGTAGAAAGACGGGGTAGGGGGCAGTGGAGGGAGGCGTCGGGGAGGCCGTGTGGAGGGAGTCCACGCGTGACTGCCCAGAGGAGAAAAAACTCCCTCCCACTTTCCCCACTCGATAGTCCCGCTCTCTTGAGCCAGGCCACGCTCCATCCACGAGGAATCACTACGACCCGTGAAGTGCCGGCGTCCGTTTGTTCCGTAAACAACGGAGGAAATGCCGGGTGTGGAGTTGTGTCGGATTTGAAGTAACGAGCGTAAGGAAGTGTTAACGCTCCGAGAGATTGCGCGGAACGGCGGAATTTGACGTTTTCGCGTGGGGGGTCTCGTCCTCGTTGAAAAGTGTTTTGAAAACGGTTTGTTTTGAAAGTGAAGGTTTTTTCGTGTGTTGTGATTTCGCTCGCGGTCCGCGCCAGAGCTCGAAGTTTACTCTCGTCGGAGTGGAGTGTTTTTGGTGCGATTTAACCATTGAACGGATGTGTATTTTATTTACGCACCACGCTTGGATATTTCCTCGGTGTTTGGATGTTTCTCTGTGGCGTCTTTAAAGGTATACTGTGATTTTTGTTCTTGTGATTGTTTGTGATGTGATTTTTATTATTGTGTTTTAAACGTTGACGGTGATCAACTGAAAAGTTCATGCGAGTTTTCAGTGAAAGGTGTCGGTGATTTTGGCTTATTAGTGGGGGTAGTTAGTGGTGACATTGAATTTAAAGATATATTGATGTCTCCTAAGACCAGCGTGTCCCAAACATTGTCGATTTATTGCTGAACATTGAGCTTGGTATTCAATAAGGAATTCGATTTTCTCTTGGGATTTTTACCTGGAAATTGGTCACTCATAATGAAGCATTCTCTGGCAAAACTGATAGGGTTGACAAGATTACAAGATTTAGTAAGCAACTGAATGTCCATGTGCATTTTGTTGAAAGTGTTGGTGATTTAGGCTAATTAGTGGGCGAAGTAAGTGGTGACATTGGATTTAAGAACTATAAAAGGTCCTCTGAGACTAGCGTTTCCCAAACTTTGTCGATCTAGGAGCCGGTTGTTGAACATTGAACTCGCTATTCAACGAACGGATTCGGGGATCCGAACACCGGGAAACCGATCACGCTTACTGGTACCCAGCCTTAGACAAAACTTTTAAGGTTGACAAGATCTTAAGTTCTGTTCAGCGGGAACAAGACTTCTCAATACGTCGACGCTCTGTTTGCAATCAGATTCAAGTCATTGGACACGGTTTGAATACGACGGGTAAGAACCTTATTAACTTTTAAGACCCCCACCTCCGCCCGCGTGTCGTGAATAACTTTGCATCTTCCGCCGCAGCCTCCGCGGACGTGATTCCATTCGCGTCCATGCGACTCGCCGTTGCGTCGATGAGTCGGGGCGGCAACGGCGAATCGCGGGCCGCGGTGACCTCAGGTGATGTTGGCTAGCTTCTTCTAGCCGATTGCCTTTATTCGGTACAGGAGGAAAGACTCGCGGCCTCGGATTCCGCCATCGCAACACCTGCGCCCTCGCGATGCATTCCCGCAAACTCGACGCTGCCTCAGCGAGAGTACCCGCTTCGACCCCCGTTTCGGACGGTTCTCCCCCTCTTTCGCGTCCGGCAGGGGTAGGGCGCCGACCCCACCTCCCTCTTAACCGTTCCGAGCGCCAAGGGCACTCCAAGGTCGGTGGAATCCTCGCCTCTTCGGAGAGCATCCCATTTGCAGACGCGGATGACGATGCCCCCGGGGGCGTCAACGGAGGGCAGCCGAGAGGCGGAAAGGCCCCGTTTCACTCACTCCCCGCGCAGCCACCTGCCAACGTATCCCCCTCTCCCTCCTCATCCTCAGTGTCCTCCTCGTCGTCATTTTCGTTCACCTTTTCCCCTTCCCATTCCACACCGCGGATGGCTGTGGATCCGCCGACGCTGGACGCTGCCGACGCCGACGACGCCAGCCTCAACAATCTTCTGGATGCGATAGAAGAGGGGGATAGGGAGGAGGAGAGGATGGAGGGAGAGAGGAGCAAGGCGTCCTCCTCGGAAGAAGTGTGGAATGGACCAGAATCGGAAAAGGAAGGAATGGTGGAGAAGGAAGGCATAGCGGAGGAGAAGGAAGGAGAGGAAGTTGCTTCAAAGGAAGAGGAGGGAGTCAAGAGCGGCGAAGGGACTCTGGAAGGGGTGGAAGACGCCAGGAGCGACTCGGCTAAGGTGAGTGTGCCGCGCGAACACGTGGTTGCATCTATTCGCGGGGGGAGGTTAATAGTGGGTATTTTCTCCCCGTCTTGACTCTGGGTTAGCGCGGGGGAGGCGAATTTTCCCCTGGGAGGATCACCTCCCCGCGGAGACTTCAACTCTCGTGAGCGTTAGAGAGTTACGCAACGGGGTAGGGAGTTTGTCATCGATGTCGGAAGCTCGGCCCGTATATCATTCCGTAGAGGAGGAAGGAGTCGGCACATCCGAAACTCTTCCTCGATAAAGGAGGCGTGACAGGTCTGCGGTTGGCCGGTTTTCGTGACTCACTCCTCATGCCTATGGTTCGTTCCGCAAAATGGTAGGGAATCGCCCGTGTGTTTAGGACGGAGCGGGGCATATGCATTTCACGCTTCTCGTCCGCCCACTATATGCCGCTCGAGAGGAATATTGGTGTGGGATAGACGGGTTAAAATTTTGACTATCGTCGGAGATTTGGCCGCAGAAATATGATCTTTCCTACAATAGCTGTTCCCTCGTAGAAATAATCTTCTCTGGCCTATACTCGCCAAATAAAGGGTGTAGCTTTCTTTTTTAAGCCTCTTCTTAGCCATTTCCTTATTCTCGCACATATTCTTTCCATCTTTTCCTAATCGACCAACATTTTCTACCCATCTCTCGAAATCTTCGCTATCCTGTTTTCCTCCATTCTCTTTCTGTGATAATTCATCATTCTTCGCTCTTCTACCAAAATACTTTTGGGGTTATTTTGCATTCTTTTCTTATACCGTTGTTGGTTAATCGATCTATTCTAGTTCTTCCAACTAATTTTCTTGACGTTAATCATCGCGGTTGTGTCTTGTAATTGCGTCGTTGTTTTCTCCAGCGAAGGATGTAGTAATAAATGTAATTTATATTTATTCCATTTTCACTTATTATTTCACAGAATAAAAACATAAGTGATGTCGTATTAAGGTGAAACGCAACACATCTAAATATGTACCCAAATTAATTTTTTAATTTATCTAATTTGTATTTTTACCGTGTGATGCAACTTTTCTGAGGAGTTGGTCATATTTTCTTATTTACTAGTGTTGTTATGTATTGATTCCTGTAGTATAATGTATTACCCAAAATTTCCAAGTGAAACATTCCTTAATTTAGCTCATATGAATTCTTTCAAGATCACTGCGTTTTTTGTGATGATTGCCTTGGATCGAGGCTTCTCAGGTTGCTTCGCGGCACGCTTTGGTACTAATGCAAACTGAAGTGGAACGATTAATCAAGGTTTTTAAATTCGTCTGTGTTTAGATATTTAAAAGTTGAAATGTAGAGGAACTATGCAGCCCTCAAAATTCTCGGCTAATGATTTAATTTCACCGTTTTTCATTTAAAAATATTATAATATTATCTCATATGTAATTTTGACCATAGTCAACGAAATAGAAATTTTGGGCATGTATATATTACTAATGAGACCTTGATGGGTGGTTTGTATGTGTTTTGGAAGGCTTCGTAAGATTTTTGAGTTGGACAAGTCTGAGAAATCCTGCATCAGAGCTGCTTAGAGCTGCTGGTGGGAGAGAGGCTCATTTGAGCCTAACCTCGCCAATAAGGGGTGTATCTTTCTAACTATCTATCATTAAACCGTGGTTGTTCTGTTCTGGTGGGATAGCTCAATGGATAGAGCAACCAACCATCTTTTCCTGAAACAACTAAGATTTGTTAGCATAGGTATGTATTTATTTATTTATTTAAGAATTACCCGTCGCGATTGGATCGTGGGACCCGGTGGCAACGGTTGAGGGGGTGCAAAACAATGTACTAACTGTCCGGCATTCGCCCAAAGACGGGAGGAAAACCCCTCCAAAAACCTCCCGTAGACAGTACACATTCTATAAAACCAATTAATACATACCACATACCATATTTTGCAATGACTATACACATATATACATATAAGTTATACATAGTCGAGTTCAAGAGACTTAAGTTAAAATACATTACATAATGAACATGCAATAGAACTACATAGAATTTAGCAGCTTTTAATTTTTGCTTTGAACATTTTAATGTTTTTAGGCATTGGGATGAGAAGTTCTCCAGATAAAGCATTCCATTCCCTTATACCCCTGTTAATAAATGAGTATTTCACTACATCAGTTTTCTGTTCCCGTTCCTTTATTTTTAATGAATGATCGCCACGTCCTCTATTGTTAGGAGTATCAAACCTCGCTCGTAATTCCTCCCAACCATCTTTACAGTTCCACGCATTATATACACCCGCTAATCTAAATGTCCTCCTTCTCGATGATAATGATTCCTATCCTAACTCATTTAACATTTTACCGACACTTTTACCGATATTCACTGACTTCAGCGAGGCATTGGTCGTTATCGGTACAATCTTAATAAAAGGTGTGTAATACAAGACAGTCTTGTCTAGATTATTACACACCAAGACAAGCAAATTCTTTGCGATTTCTGCTCAAAAACAATATTGAAAGACGGGAACATAAATCCTCGTTGAGAAACCTTTGGATAAGTACTTGGCTAGATTTAGTACGACTACAGCCTTTGTGTTTCAAAGTGGATAAAGAAAACTTTATGTAAGGCTCTCACGGAGTTTTTCCGGTTGTTTGGTAACAAAACCAGGATAGTTTCAGTGAAAGTATTTATGGTTTTTTCAAGGCGCATTTGGCACTCTTGTTGTTCCCTAAATTTCATGAACATTTCATCCATAAATCTTATGAACTCTGCATTGTATAAAGTTCGAAACGGAGTCACATAGAATTTTTTCTGAAAAATTATCGACTCCGTATAAATTTTTTTTATCCACACTCAACGGATATGCTTTTAAAAAGGTGATTACCACGATGTAGTATGTCTACCACGCCAAAGAAAACATTCCGCAACCGTAGACGCACCTTTGTTATCACCTATTCCAGTATTTAATTTATATGTTTGTAATCCTCTACATTCGAAAAACGAAACCAAAGAAAGTCCTTCTTCACGGCTTACTCTGGGATGTCGCTGCACCGTATTTAATCTTGGCTTCCTTGTGTAGTAAGCAGCGTGTTTATCTGTACGAGTAGTTCTCCGAGATCATCCTCGTAACTGTATTACTCAATTACTCGCCGAGTATTCCCCAAGCCAATGTAGGTTCATTACTAGCTCCTTGGTTCGCGAAACCTGAGGGCCTTAATTAGAAAAAGGAAGCAAAATACGTTTGCGTTAGAGGTAATTTTGTTCTGGGGAGTGCAATGTAGCAGTCCCGGCATTAACTGAGAAGTACACGACGCCCATAGATGAGATGTATACCATGTTAGTCGAGATATGTCTAGTTTGACTACTGTTTTCTTATTCGCGAAATCTCTTTCTATTCGAACTGAATCTAGCGGATGTTAGTGCTGGCATTTTACTAACTCACCTATGTCGTTTGATTAGATTATGCACATTTACCGAGAGTAAAATTTCACAGAGGTCGTACTTAGGCTACCATAAAAAAATCCAAATTATCTTTTTCTTTCTTAACTATATTTCACGTACTAAGCAGGGGGAGGTACTCGTCATTAAATATGATAATCGCCTATTTAATCACAAGTTTATTTAGTAGACGGTGAACCTTTTTCTCAATTAGACAATGTGTGATGAAGTTTGTTTCAGCACACGGTGACTGCATGCAAATACCTTTTTATTGAGGAATCAGAGACTATTGAAATACATATAACTATTTATTATAAACTATTAATTCTCAACTGGGAGAATAAAAAGCTATTCGTACATAAGAGAAATCAACATCTCGCAAAACAAAAATTTCTAATCAAAGTTCGAAGCCGAAATCTACATTCAAGGATAAGAATGTATTTTTTTATGGAATTTCGTTCGTATGAGACTTGTCTCAAGTTAATGTGCAATTTAGCAAGATTTTCAACTTCTGGTTCTAATCGTAAAATATGTCAAGAGTCCGAATTGATAAGCAAAAAGTTACTCATTCATCTCCAGTAGTTCATTACGGTGCTACGTATGTTTGTTGCCCCTGCGATTCATCACTACAAATTGTTCGTGACTGTAATAGCAAAATTTCTGAAAAATTTCCTACTCTTCATATAGTCAATTTCTTCTAAAGGGGTNAATAAATGAAAATACACACAAATTTCGTTTGAAATAAAAAATATTCAATGTGAAAGGAGCTTTACTTTCATATGGTTTTGTTACAAAGGTGCGGTTATGGGTGAAAGTGAAAAGGTATATTATATACATTTTGGGAATGGTAATTTTATATCCATCGGAAACGTTTTTTTGTGTAATTTTCGTCAAAAGTATCCCTTATACATGAATATGTAATTTATTTTCAATTTTAATCAGCAAATGTTGGAAAAAATAAATGAAAAATTGTGAGGTCGTATTTTTAAACAAGTTTGCTTATCAAGGTAGCATTTTGAAGATGAGTGACCAATATAGAATGTAATTTTTAACTTCAAAATGATAATAGCGGTTTCCCTGAATTATTAACAGATTAATTGATTGATTTAATTGGCTTAAAATTCGAATACATTTATAAATCCGAATTTTGCCAATCACACCCTTTCCTCAACGAGTAATTAAGCGTAAATTTTAACTTAAAACCACATTAATTATCTCTCTGCTTGAAAAATATGCAGCTGTAGCTAAGTCCATGTAAACGGTCAATGCAAAGTTACACATTAATAATCATCGCGATAAGAATGTCACGAATGATCTTAAAATCCGCCGATTCAGTTACGTGGAATAAAAAAAGCGATTAATGGGGACTTAAATTTTAATGCATCCGTCTACATTTAGGAAATAGAAATCCAAATCAAACTTCCTTATTCTCCATAAGCGGGTTTTTAAGCTATTTTCTTTTCAATTTATTCCTTTTATGGTCTTTACAGTTTACCTATCTACCTAGTCTTTTCCTACCTCTTAGTATGTTGGGTTTTGGCAGATATTAAGTAAATCACAGTGATATGTTTTAACGCAATAAATCTTCAAAAATAAAAAATGTCTTTGAATTTTTAGATGTTGAATTTGATCCAGAATTTCAGAATTCTGGATTTTCTTAATAAACAATACAATAGGTATTGTTTTTCCTACAATGGGTCACGAAGAAGGGACTAACATAAATGTATCTTTCGGCAATGCCTAACCTTGTTCGGTTGCCTGGGTTCAGTATGGTACGTTTACCGTATGAATGACGGAAATAAGTGAATATTTGACCGTATGTCCTTGCATTTATCGCAAGCATAGCTTACAAGGCTCAACTGTTATGTCAACCTTAATAATTATTCTACGTTAAAGTTGCCACATTCATATTACCAAGCTTCAACTATTGATTTTTACGAGTTTCGTAAGGTCCTCTCACTTTTCTGCGCTTATTTTTTGCAGCTAAATTAACTGTTGCTTCCCTTTCGCGCTTAGTCTTTAAATAACAAACTGGTTAATCATACACCAAATAACGTAATTTTCTCCTTATTGTTGATGTATATACTGTGAATAGGAATATGTGAACAATTGTAAGCTAGGAAACAGTGCTAAATCACATTCAAACAAGACAAATCAGTGTCTTAGTGCATGGACAAAAAGAACTAAAACATGAATACAAATATTTTTCCAAAATTAGGAAACTTGTAGTTAAGGGAGATCTTATTTTCTGGTTGATATCCGTCACATTCTCATGAAAAAGATAAGTCTCTGAGAAAGTTGAGGAAAAGTAACTGGAACTTAATCTGGCGTGTATCTATATGCGTTGGTCAACAGGGAAACTGGGACACCGTATCTCTATACCCATAATTTCTTCTGTTTGCCGTTGCATACAGTGAGTACCATCTCTGCAGGAGCGAGGATAAGATGTCTATCGGAAAACTGGGATACTGTATCTCTATATCCATTACTTCCTCTGTTTGCTATTGTATACGGTTAGTAACATTCTACAGGAGTAATTTAAGATAAGATATTATTGTAATAAGCCACAATGTATCCCATTAGTGTGCTTCATCCTCTACTATTCTATAAGATTACATCGGAGGAAAATTTTACAATCTCCAAATCCTATTTAGCTTATCGCAGAATATTATTTTACCGTTGGATAAAATCTTTAGTTCCAAAAAATTGGCACACCTTTTTCCTTAGAGGTAATTTTGTTCTGGGGAGTGCAATGTAGCAGTCCCGGCATTAACTGAGAAGTACACGACGCCCATAGATGAGATGTATACCATGTTAGTCGAGATATGTCTAGCAAGGTTTGACTACTGTTTTCTTATTCGCGAAATCTCTTTCTATTCGAACTGAATCTAGCGGATGTTAGTGCTGGCATTTTACTAACTCACCTATGTCGTTTGATTAGATTATGCACATTTACCGAGAGTAAAATTTCACAGAGGTCGTACTTAGGCTACCATAAAAAAATCCAAATTATCTTTTTCTTTCTTAACTATATTTCACGTACTAAGCAGGGGGAGGTACTCGTCATTAAATATGATAATCGCCTATTTAATCACAAGTTTATTTAGTAGACGGTGAACCTTTTTCTCAATTAGACAATGTGTGATGAAGTTTGTTTCAGCACACGGTGACTGCATGCAAATACCTTTTTATTGAGGAATCAGAGACTATTGAAATACATATAACTATTTATTATAAACTATTAATTCTCAACTGGGAGAATAAAAAGCTATTCGTACATAAGAGAAATCAACATCTCGCAAAACAAATATTTCTAATCAAAGTTCGAAGCCGAAATCTACATTCAAAGATAAGAATGTATATCTTTATGGAATTTCGTTCGTATGAAACTTGTCTCCAGTTAATGTTCAAGTTTGCAAGATTTTCAACTTCTGGTTCTAATCGTAAAATCGTAAAGTATGTCAAGAGTCCGGATTGATAAACAAAAAGTTACTCATTCATCTCCAGTAGTTTATTACGGTGCTACGTATGTTTGTTGCCCCTGCGATTCATCACTACAAATTGTTCGTGACTGTAATAGCAAAATTTCTGAAAAATTTCCTCCTCTTCATAAAGGGGTACACAATGTATTCTTATGGGAAAATCATGAGCTCGGAATCAACGATCGCATTGGTCGTCAGGGGGACGGGTTGTTTACAACCTCAAAATTTCACAATATATTCGTATATTTTATCTAAATTCTCGTAATTTCGAAACGAAAGAGATATTCTACGGCAATAATAAGAATTTATATTCAATTTACTTTCTTTTAACACTTATCTAGATTTTATACGACTATTTCTTCTATTTTAATTTTGCAAAAGAAATAAAGTCTGCAACCGATAAAATCGAACTTTACATGTATTCCTTAAGGAAATCTATCTGAACGACCTTGGTTCAAACTCAGCATAGTTATGGAATAAAAAGGTGACAGTACTTCCTTCCGGATCTTAGAGAACACGCATGCAAAGTTTGACGCAAATCAGAGAAACGGTGTGGACTCTATTTCAGACAAACAAACAAACCCACTGAATTTCTGTGTTGTATATATAGATTCAAGACTTCAAAGCTATTAAAAAAAATTAGAATTCCTAGAAAAATAAAATAAATAATAAATGAAAATACACACAAATTTCGTTTGAAATAAAAAATATTCAATGTGAAAGGAGCTTTACTTTCATATGGTTTTGTTACAAAGGTGCGGTTATGGGTGAAAGTGAAAAGGTATATTATATACATTTTGGGAATGGTAATTTTATATCCATCGGAAACGTTTTTTTGTGTAATTTTCGTCAAAAGTATCCCTTATACATGAATATGTAATTTATTTTCAATTTTAATCAGCAAATGTTGGAAAAAATAAATGAAAAATTGTGAGGTCGTATTTTTAAACAAGTTTGCTTATCAAGGTAGCATTTTGAAGATGAGTGACCAATATAGAATGTAATTTTTAACTTCAAAATGATAATAGCGGTTTCCCTGAATTATTAACAGATTAATTGATTGATTTAATTGGCTTAAAATTCGAATACATTTATAAATCGGAATTTTGCCAATCACACCCTTTCCTCAACGAGTAATTAAGCGTAAATTTTAACTTAAAACCACATTAATTATCTCTCTGCTTGAAAAATATGCAGCTGTAGCTAAGTCCATGTAAACGGTCAATGCAAAGTTACACATTAATAATCATCGCGATAAGAATGTCACGAATGATCTTAAAATCCGCCGATTCAGTTACGTGGAATAAAAAAAGCGATTAATGGGGACTTAAATTTTAATGCATCCGTCTACATTTAGGAAATAGAAATCCAAATCAAACTTCCCTATTCTCCATAAGCGGGCTTTCAAGCTATTTTCTTTTCAATTTATTCCTTTTATGGTCTTTACAGTTTACCTATCTACCTAGTCTTTTCCTACCTCTTAGTATGTTGGGTTTTGGCAGATATTAAGTAAATCACAGTGATATGTTTTAACGCAATAAATCTTCAAAAATAAAAAATGTCTTTGAATTTTTAGATGTTGAATTTGATCCAGAATTTCAGAATTCTGGATTTTCTTAATAAACAATACAATAGGTATTGTTTTTCCTACAATGGGTCACGAAGAAGGGACTAACATAAATGTATCTTTCGGCAATGCCTAACCTTGTTCGGTTGCCTGGGTTCAGTATGATACGTTTACCGTATGAATGACGGAAATAAGTGAATATTTGACCGTATTTCCTTGCATTTATCGCAAGCATAGCTTACAAGGCTCAACTGTTATGTCAACCTTAATAATTATTCTACGTTAAAGTTGCCACATTCATATTACCAAGCTTCAACTATTGATTTTTACGAGTTTCGTAAGGTCCTCTCACTTTTCTGCGCTTATTTTTTGCAGCTAAATTAACTGTTGCTTCCCTTTCGCGCTTAGTCTTTAAATAACAAACTGGTTAATCATACACCAAATAACGTAATTTTCTCCTTATTGTTGATGTATATACTGTGAATAGGAATATGTGAACAATTGTAAGCTAGGAAACAGTGCTAAATCACATTCAAACAAGACAAATCAGTGTCTTAGTGCATGGACAAAAAGAACTAAAACATGAATACAAATATTTTTCCAAAATTAGGAAACTTGTAGTTAAGGGAGATCTTATTTTCTGGTTGATATCCGTCATGTTCTCATGAAAAAGATAAGTCTCTGAGAAAGTTGAGGAAAAGTAACTGGAACTTAATCTGGCGTGTATCTATATGCGTTGGTCAACAGGGAAACTGGGACACCGTATCTCTATACCCATAATTTCTTCTGTTTGCCGTTGCATACAGTGAGTACCATCTCTGCAGGAGCGAGGATAAGATGTCTATCGGAAAACTGGGATACTGTATCTCTATATCCATTACTTCCTCTGTTTGCTATTGTATACGGTTAGTAACATTCTACAGGAGTAATTTAAGATAAGATATTATTGTAATAAGCCACAATGTATCCCATTAGTGTGCTTCATCCTCTACTATTCTATAAGATTACATCGGAGGAAAATTTTACAATCTCCAAATCCTATTTAGCTTATCGCAGAATATTATTTTACCGTTGGATAAAATCTTTAGTTCCAAAAAATTGGCACACCTTTTTCCTAATGTAATTCAGGTGTTTGAGTTTTATGGTTAGATGCTCACGAGATATGTCTAGTTTGACTACTGTTTTCTTATTCGCGAAATCTCTTTCTATTCGAACTGAATCTAGCGGATGTTAGTGCTGGCATTTTACTAACTCACCTATGTCGTTTGATTAGATTATGCACATTTACCGAGAGTAAAATTTCACAGAGGTCGTACTTAGGCTACCATAAAAAAATCCAAATTATCTTTTTCTTTCTTAACTATATTTCACGTACTAAGCAGGGGGAGGTACTCGTCATTAAATATGATAATCGCCTATTTAATCACAAGTTTATTTAGTAGACGGTGAACCTTTTTCTCAATTAGACAATGTGTGATGAAGTTTGTTTCAGCACACGGTGACTGCATGCAAATACCTTTTTATTGAGGAATCAGAGACTATTGAAATACATATAACTATTTATTATAAACTATTAATTCTCAACTGGGAGAATAAAAAGCTATTCGTACATAAGAGAAATCAACATCTCGCAAAACAAAAATTTCTAATCAAAGTTCGAAGCCGAAATCTACATTCAAAGATAAGAATGNCCCAATGCGATGCTACGTCAACTCTGGGTTTTTATTCCACAGCTTGACTATTCATCGAGTGTCGATTCATCGCTCAGCTATTCATCTCACTATAAAGCCATCCCTAGAGAAGGCAGCTTGATACGAGTAGTTCGACGCTATAAATTTAGGCACTGCCTCATTTCAAATCTATAAGGAAAAGGAACACTGCGATAAGGCATTAATATTTGAGAGAAGCTCTAAAGAGCCATAGTTTGCTGGTTGGAATTTCCTAACAGTTAATTTGCTGGCAAACAACGGCTTTTCGGAGCTTTTCTCTAACTCTAATGACTACCTTATTTATCTAAGTCATAATGATGTTTATAAAATAATAATATTTTTATTAAGCACTATATGGTCTTCTGGATATTAAGCACTAATATGGTCTTATTGATAAGATCCTATTATTTTGTCAAAATATACCAATACAATCCACGTAAGGCATATATGAGATTCTATCTGTATGTTGTTTGTTCTACAGCAGTGGTTCCTAAACATTAATAGGCTTATACTAATTACTTTCTTCCCCCAAAATATTCTGCTTTTACATGCATATTGAGATTTTATTTTGATTTCATGCATCATTGAGAAGATACAATAAATTGCGCAATGCCTCCATAAGCATCCATTTACTGTACAATTACAGTGGTGGGCTATAAACATTAACAACGGACAAAACACACACCCATTCTATAAAGATACATTAAAATATTCTTTGCCGAGACTCGAACCCGGGACCTTGGGGTTGGGTCACCGTTTCATCGATATATTAAACTGGAAAATATAACAAAATTACATGAAATAGCGAGTTTGAATACTATATTAATTTAGACAAACGTTTATAGTCACGGACCCCATCGGGTTATTTCGCGGACACCTATGAGTCAGCGGACTCTAGGAACCGCTGGTCTAGTTCATTATTAGGTGAAAGAATATTACATTTATAGAATCAAATATTCTTCATTCACTACATTTTCAAGGACACATCTTAAATCTAATGTATTATAATCCTTATCGCTGATAACGAAAGGTTTACTAAGCAGTAATTATGTAATAGCCATAAACTCCCCACTAAGATTAAAGGGAAGTGAAAATATTAGGGGTCGAACTTAGATCTTCCACTCTTCGGGCAGATTCTCTAACGCAGGGATAACCATACTATTATCTCCACTTGTTTTCTTTCATTCCCGTGGAAACTTAGTGGTCGCTGAGCTAGTACTTCTCTGTTTTCTAAAATATTACCCGTTATCAAAGATCCTGATTTTTACTTGATTGCCTATTAAAGTGAGAGGCAATCCTGCCAATCTAACGCTTATCATTAGGTTTACGGTGATATAATGTTATAGGTTTACGGTGATATAATGTCATGTGAGTGTCCGGGAATAATTCATTGCCGTCCGAAGTAATATGGAATAGTAAATTATCCCATGCTGCAACTGTGCGGTTGATGTTTTGCTCAGCGAAGTAATTAACATCAACGTTGTGTATAAAGCATCTAGAATAGGATCGATCAAATAGCAATTAACTGGTATAATCACTCTATAAGGTAGTAGAATGTGGTCTGCGGATCCCTGTGGGTCTTTGAGACCCTTTCTTGTGTTCCCTGGGGTCCACCTAATACCCTAAATTATGCTCGAACCCCAAAATATTATCATAGGGTGTACTTTGATAATACATTAGATATGTTTGCTTATTCAGTGCGGCATACGAGAAAATACGTCTTCGAGAATTGATTTAATGTTAGGTCTTCTAGTTCTTTTTATAGCTAACCTTTTTCTAGCCACTAAAATTTACTTAATCTTAAAATCATCATCCGGGAATCGTTTTGAAGATCCACCGTGGACTGTTGGATCTTGGATTTGTGAATATGACTCCTACTTAATTTCATGTGGCAGTTGTTCAAGATTCTGATAATGGAGAAGTCGGTATGAAATGCCTTCCTGACAAAAATATTAAGCTGGGATATGCGAGAAGTTGGTTTGGAGTGGAAAGCGTGTATGAAAGTTAACAATAGTGAAATAAGTAGCAGTCTTAAAGGAAATTGATTCTCTGTTCATTTTTATCGTTTGCAGCCTTTATTTATTTGGCAAAGTTAAATCTAAAAGAATAGTGGAACTTAATTGAGAGTGGCACAAAAGAAGGGAAATAGGATGGATATTCTTATTTTGGCCGTGTAATATTGCTTTCGATTCAAAATTGTGAGACTTTTGACTTTTTTATTTGAATAGATGAAAACAGTAACATTTTGTGGTAAGCAACCCGTCCCCTTGACAACCAAGGCAACTGTTGAATATAGTTCATGCATTTTCGTAATAGCAAGCATGGGGAATTACGGCCCATTTGAAAGTAATAATAAGAATTTGGTAGTATTTATGAAGAAGATGCAATTTCTTAGATTTTAGCCTTTTAACTTACAAAGAAAAATCACTGGGTCAAACGTATGGCGTCTGGTTTTCCTTTATCTGCCTGATTTTACATATGACTGTCATTTGTTGCTTATCATGGTCAAGGAGATGAAGAAAGAATTCTGTGATGGGACAGAAAAGGGGAAACATTTGGGGGACTTGAGATTTTTTGCAAAATCGATGTACACAAAAATTTTATTGGTTATTCAGGGTTCGATTTACCGTGTGTATTTACGTCTGTTTCATTTCTTAGATCTTTATTTGGTCAATTTCTGGGTCTTTACTTACAACTATTAAGTTTGAATCCTTAGTTAGCATATTCCCTACATTCGGAAGAGAACCGAAAACGTAAACGCTATATAAATAGTAAAGCTCCTACATGACCTTCTGTTTCTAATTCGTTACATTAGATTATATATAGGAAATTAATCAGTTCTGGTGATACTTGGTGGAACTTCTCCATGATTAGTTCAAAGAAAACACGATCAGGACGGAGCCAGATTGAGCTAATTATCATCATCTAAATATTCTCATTTTTACATTATATATATGTCTATATATAAATTTATGTAAGTATTATATTAAATCAGTATATATTCAGGGCCCCCGATTATACAAGTGGGCTACGCGTTCGACTTCGGTGAAAGCGGTTCCCGGTTCGATTACCGGTGGGGGCCTACTTGCGAAATTACCTAAGTTGTTGAATATACTATAATAATATGCTACAATACTGCTACTGCTGCAGTATATATTCATAGTCGAATTAGATATGTATTAGATCTCTAAAGCCATACGATGGTATTGCATTGCAATACGGCGACTTAATTCGTTTTAGGAAGAATTATTTGCCTGATAACAGCAGTAACTTAGGTGAGGAGAGTGAACGTGGAATTAAACTCTTAATAAACGACAAATTGTAGGATTGGTTGATCTGTGCCATATGAAGGCAAGTACTTAATCCAACGACGATCTTCCGGTATTTTCTTGTTAAATAGTTTTCTCGGTCGATTAGATTACACATTACTATTTGTTGATAAAAATGAGTTTGGTCGTTTATTTTTCTTAATTCAAATCACTTCGTAAATATTTTACCAATCCTTTGCGGACACCGTTAATTTCTTCTTCTTGATACATTCTTCTTGGAAATCTGGACTTTATTCGTTCCAGTTCGAAGTTCGTAACTTGACAAGTTTGCATCCCGAAAACCAATTTTATGATATATTTCTTATCATTTTATGGTATGTATCTCTAAATTAAGTTCATAGCTAGAGAACATAATGGAGTAAGAAAAAAGTTCGTCTCCCGAAAATTTCGTAATTCGAAAATTTCTTGTGTAAAGCGGTTCGAAAGCAAAGGTAGATCTGTATTATTTTTTCGTAGACGGTGATCCATCTTATCGTTCTCTTATTTATTAACTTTTCTGTATTTTATGTTCTTCTGTTCTTAATTTAATAGTATTTTGGACGGAAGGATGAGTATTAAATAACGAATAAAATACACATTGTTCACTGCGGAAACACTAACTCGATATTACGTACTCGTAAGAGCTGCAAAGCATCCATTGTAAAATAACGGAGGGATCAGTCATTGAGCTTTGCTTGCGGTTTATTTTCATAATTATAGATGAAATTGGTGTGTATGTGGAAAGTATTCTGTCCAAAGTACAGTGTGAACTTGAAAAGCTCACCAATTATTAATTATAATAATAATAATAACAAGTAATTCGTTACGAAACGGCCTATAGAGGAAGAATACTTAGCAGAGAGGATGAGGAGTGAGGTAGTTTCCCCTTGTTTCCTTCACTTAGCCAGAAGGTTAGTAGTGGAATATTTCCATGAAAAAGAAGCTAAGTGACCGTATGAATCAAAATTACGTAGCACTTAATTAGGAGATACCAAAATGAACGCCAGTATTCAGCATCACTCATACCTCAGTAACTGTCCTAATTATCGCAGTAATCAGCAAGACTGAGACAAAAGTACATGTATGAAGGGTTAATTTTTCTCTCTCCAGTAACAAAAAAGCAAATGAAAAATATTCCATCAACCGAGGTATGGTTGCAGGAACAATATCGGAAAGGTGACTGACGTATAATGTAGTTAACCTAGTTATAACTTTAAAGTTCAAATCAGCTTTACAGCGCAATTAGGAAAATATTAGTATAAATATTTATACATTTATTGCATATCTTTCGCAGAATATGTAATAAATATTGCAGCCGCGGAAGTTATTCTTGAAATTTCTACATTTCTACGGAATGAAGCGGTTTCCGTTATCTATCCATCAGCAGATTTCTATCGCGTCTGAAGTGTACAATTTCACGTTCATTCTCCCCACCTAAACTGCTGATGATATCGGGCAAATGAGTTTCCCAAGAACGAATTAGGTTGCATAATAGGCATCGAGGCCTATTAAAACGATATCAAAGAGCTGCCGAGATAAAGAGAGATGGGATCCCATCGGTTGCTCCCCTAACGCAATAACCCCGCCCGAGGCGTTTCGAGGCAGTGCAGAACAGAAGCATTCAAAAGACGCCAAGTGCTTCGGGTCCGAATGTAAAAAACTTATATAATTCGAGTTTTTTTATTCTTCTTTTTCTGCGTCTACAATTATGAACCAGAAGGCCGAGTCACTTCCGTGGTCTGCTTTCGTGAGAACGTAAAGCGGGGCGGATAGCTAAAAACATCAGAGGCCATTACTTATGGCTGTGGGAAGGAGGGAATTTATATTTGTGTTGTGGGAGCTAAGATTAACAGTTCCTTGATATTAATGATGCTCTAGGTCGATATTCGTTGTGGTAGAATGAAGAGTTGTAATTTAGGTCGCTTGCACGTTTTCTATATGGTGGCCTTAATAATGAGTGTCCAATAATGTGCGTCCATTATGCTATATTGATTGTACCACCAGTAATGCTGATAAAATCAAGAGCATATCCAGAATTTTAGCGCGGGGGGGGGGGCTGAATTTAAGAATTATTACCAAGAATCTCTTTTTCACCTTCCAATTTACGTTATAATGCGAACTAATTGATTCTCATGATAAAGAAAGATTGTCTAAAAGGAAATGTTCATAGGGCCGAATTATATATTGGTAATTTTCGTCGACAACCTGAATGTTTACTTGATTAGCTATTTATATATGTTTTAGGGCCTCGGGGATATTAAAATTCCATTTATGGCAAATCTATCATGTAAAATAGCAAAGGTTTGAAATATAGGCTTTTGGAACAACATAGATTCTTACTTAGGTTCCCTAATGGCCCTCTCTCGATTTATCGAGGTTTCATTACAAAAGGCCAGAAGTTGAGGCCCCAAAGTACCACTGTGTATCCGTGGTAAGGTTATAAGCCTTCCTATTCAATTTATTGGTCACAATATAGAGCTTTGTAATTACCGATTGGGAAAAACTTTTGGGGGATTAGTGGCAAATAATCACTCCATAGCTTGTAGGATGCAAGCAACATTTACTCGTATTGAAAAGAGACTTGTTAATTTGGTTCCGAAGAAAGAACTTTTGGAGGGCTTCATCAGCCACCCTGGGTGAAAATAAGGTTATTAACGTCAGAAAACCAACCATTTATTCTGCAAAAGTGTTTCCCGACAGCTGGATGCGTAGACAGAGCGGGACTTCGAAACCTAGAAGGAGGTGCTCGAGTGGGTTGTTTCTATTTTTTTCGATTCATTTGTTATTTTTCTAACATTTTGATTCAGATCAGATCTGTACAATAAAAATGTACGTACATATTATTAATCCGAAAAGTATCCTTTTACAAAATATTAAATCAGCTAGAAAAACAAGCTGTTCGTAACTTGGTGGGACTTGGCTGTTCTAGCACTCGAGACCACAAGGTTTGGATACCACTGTTCTATTTCACATTCATTTCCATTGGTAGAAATGCCCACTCAGCAAGCTGTCATGCAACATTTATTTAACTTTGAGGTATTAGGTAGAGTTATCAATAAATATTTTTGAAAGCAATAGGTGAAATTGGTTCCAATCAATTACTCTAGTTTTCTCAACAAACGAAAGAGATCTCCAAGTGTTCTGGTTTAACTTTGTGTAACGACTAAAACGACTCAAACAACAGTGCTTGTGGCTTCTGGATAGGCAACGCGTTCGACTTCGGTGAAAGCGGTCCCGGGTTCGTTTCCCGGTGGGAAATGACCTCAGCTGTCGAAGTACTTTTAACAATACTACTACTACAACGGTGCTTCAAAAATGTCATTCAACACGACCTGTTTTGAACTCGACGGTCATCATCATCATTAGTACCTCATGATGAGCGTCCGTGTTGAATAAATTTAAAGAAAAAGAAGTCGTTTTAGTAGTTTTAAGAGATCTGTAAGAGATTAGCATTGATGTATATTATTATAGAGTAGCTATTGACAAAAGAGCTTAGTAAAATTAAAAGTACTAAGTGAAATCTGGTGGAATTTCATTTTAAAGAAGAAATAAAAGATTTACTATAATTCTGTGGAAAGTAAATCTTTTATTCCTTCTTCGTTTTTTAAAGGAGCTTAGCTTAAATATAGAAGTTACTCATACTCCCCTAATACGTAACTCTCCCTTCTCCTCCTTAACTCCCTATATAGTTACTTTAATATGTAAGTATCTTGCCTAGAGATGCTAGTTCGCTACCAAAACTAGTCCCAGAAAATAAACTCGTGGAGACTAGAAAGTTTTGCACTATCTTCTTCACAGTAATGACTTATTACCCAATACTGTAATTTGGTGGAAGTTCTCCTCGCATAATCTTGCCTATTACTGAAACGAATGTATTCTTGATAAAATTAGAATAATAAAATTAGGTATGAATGAGAAATACGTATGGCTACGTCATTAAATTTTATATTGAAGAATTTGAGTTCAAATAACTTAAGAGTAAGAGAATGGCGTTTTTTTCTTAGCCTGCTTTATTTTCAAATTTACTGCTTCTACTCTCGAAATATAAATCAGTAAATGGTTTAGATTTCGAGACTCATCTTGGGAGGGTATAAGTTATGTATAAAATTTATTTGGCTTAAATGGTGGCCTTAAAATACCACATGTGGCTCGCGAGCTTCAACTCGGTCCAGTCTTTTGATTAACGACCTTCTCGATCCTTATTGCGTGTTGGGTTTGCATGGATACTCGATGTGTCGAATGACCTCTGTCGTCGAAGAATTTAAAAAATACTATTTTATTATGTTTGATGTCTTTTTTCTTTTAAAAAGAATTAATTTTTAACGCTAATATAGTGGTGGACAATTAATAAATAAATTCACGCTATTATTTATTGGTATAGATTTCAACAGTCTTGATAGCTAAAATTAATCACGTGCAATAATCGCGTCGTGATATGAAATGGAATAAGAAAATTGAAATAATTAGAATTTCTCCCTTAAGTTGAAAGAATAACATTGAAATCTCCAGTTCAATTTTCATTTTTCAATGAACAATTAAGGGAGCTCAAGTTTAATGGAATTGATCGCACAATGTATTGTTTCGACGTAATGTAATGATTTTTTTAACTGATCATATATTTGTTTAGAAAAGAGCCTCGAGCAGCAATATCTGCGCGATGAATACTCGAGCCTAGCACCTAAAGGCGTGTGACGTGTTTAACCGATTATTATCGCCCAACACTTCCTTATCTTTCACATTCTTCATTCTACCTTTTAAGAATCGTAAAGGACAGAAGAATCCTCACAAGCGCAGCGCATGGTTATGTTAACACTCACGGAAAGAGTTTTTTTTCTTCCGCCGTCGTTTGCTCGATCACGCCTTCAGTTGGCAAGGAATCCAAGGACAAGATTTGCGGAAAAAAATGTAACTGAGGTCTCTCCGAAGCAGATGTTCGCAACTGACACGTCATACGGCGCCGACTGTTTTCAGCTGTTACGCCACGTAAAAAAGTGCAAAAGAATCGTAAATTGATACTTAGGGTTCGTTTTGTCGGAGCTTAATTCACACATTACGGCATCTGTAATCTTTTGAGGGCAAATTCTTCCAACGGAGGAGGAAGGACGTTCGCAGGTTCTTTTCCCAATGCGATGCTACGTCAACTCTGGGTTTTTATTCCACAGCTTGACTATTCATCGAGTGTCGATTCATCGCTCAGCTATTCATCTCACTATAAAGCCATCCCTAGAGAAGGCAGCTTGATACGAGTAGTTCGACGCTATAAATTTAGGCACTGCCTCATTTCAAATCTATAAGGAAAAGGAACACTGCGATAAGGCATTAATATTTGAGAGAAGCTCTAAAGAGCCATAGTTTGCTGGTTGGAATTTCCTAACAGTTAATTTGCTGGCAAACAACGGCTTTTCGGAGCTTTTCTCTAACTCTAATGACTACCTTATTTATCTAAGTCATAATGATGTTTATAAAATAATAATATTTTTATTAAGCACTATATGGTCTTCTGGATATTAAGCACTAATATGGTCTTATTGATAAGATCCTATTATTTTGTCAAAATATACCAATACAATCCACGTAAGGCATATATGAGATTCTATCTGTATGTTGTTTGTTCTACAGCAGTGGTTCCTAAACATTAATAGGCTTATACTAATTACTTTCTTCCCCCAAAATATTCTGCTTTTACATGCATATTGAGATTTTATTTTGATTTCATGCATCATTGAGAAGATACAATAAATTGCGAAAAGTTTAATATGTTTTAAAATATTTATTTCCCAATGCCTCCATAAGCATCCATTTATTGTACAATTACAGTGGTGGGCTATAAACATTAACAACGGACAAACACACACACCCATTCTCTAAAGATACATTAAAATATTCTTTGCCGAGACTCGAACCCGGGACCTTGGGGTTGGGTCACCGTTTCATCGATATATTAAACTGGAAAATATAACAAAATTACATGAAATAGCGAGTTTGAATACTATATTAATTTAGACAAACGTTTATAGTCACGGACCCCATCGGGTTATTTCGCGGACACCTATGAGTCAGCGGACTCTAGGAACCGCTGGTCTAGTTCATTATTAGGTGAAAGAATATTACATTTATAGAATCAAATATTCTTCATTCACTACATTTTCAAGGACACATCTTAAATCTAATGTATTATAATCCTTATCGCTGATAACGAAAGGTTTACTAAGCAGTAATTATGTAATAGCCATAAACTCCCCACTAAGATTAAAGGGAAGTGAAAATATTAGGGGTCGAACTTAGATCTTCCACTCTTCGGGCAGATTCTCTAACGCAGGGATAACCATACTATTATCTCCACTTGTTTTCTTTCATTCCCGTGGAAACTTAGTGGTCGCTGAGCTAGTACTTCTCTGTTTTCTAAAATATTACCCGTTATCAAAGATCCTGATTTTTACTTGATTGCCTATTAAAGTGAGAGGCAATCCTGCCAATCTAACGCTTATCATTAGGTTTACGGTGATATAATGTTATAGGTTTACGGTGATATAATGTCATGTGAGTGTCCGGGAATAATTCATTGCCGTCCGAAGTAATATGGAATAGTAAATTATCCCATGCTGCAACTGTGCGGTTGATGTTTTGCTCAGCGAAGTAATTAACATCAACGTTGTGTATAAAGCATCTAGAATAGGATCGATCAAATAGCAATTAACTGGTATAATCACTCTATAAGGTAGTAGAATGTGGTCTGCGGATCCCTGTGGGTCTTTGAGACCCTTTCTTGTGTTCCCTGGGGTCCACCTAATACCCTAAATTATGCTCGAACCCCAAAATATTATCATAGGGTGTACTTTGATAATACATTAGATATGTTTGCTTATTCAGTGCGGCATACGAGAAAATACGTCTTCGAGAATTGATTTAATGTTAGGTCTTCTAGTTCTTTTTATAGCTAACCTTTTTCTAGCCACTAAAATTTACTTAATCTTAAAATCATCATCCGGGAATCGTTTTGAAGATCCACCGTGGACTGTTGGATCTTGGATTTGTGAATATGACTCCTACTTAATTTCATGTGGCAGTTGTTCAAGATTCTGATAATGGAGAAGTCGGTATGAAATGCCTTCCTGACAAAAATATTAAGCTGGGATATGCGAGAAGTTGGTTTGGAGTGGAAAGCGTGTATGAAAGTTAACAATAGTGAAATAAGTAGCAGTCTTAAAGGAAATTGATTCTCTGTTCATTTTTATCGTTTGCAGCCTTTATTTATTTGGCAAAGTTAAATCTAAAAGAATAGTGGAACTTAATTGAGAGTGGCACAAAAGAAGGGAAATAGGATGGATATTCTTATTTTGGCCGTGTAATATTGCTTTCGATTCAAAATTGTGAGACTTTTGACTTTTTTATTTGAATAGATGAAAACAGTAACATTTTGTGGTAAGCAACCCGTCCCCTTGACAACCAAGGCAACTGTTGAATATAGTTCATGCATTTTCGTAATAGCAAGCATGGGGAATTACGGCCCATTTGAAAGTAATAATAAGAATTTGGTAGTATTTATGAAGAAGATGCAATTTCTTAGATTTTAGCCTTTTAACTTACAAAGAAAAATCACTGGGTCAAACGTATGGCGTCTGGTTTTCCTTTATCTGCCTGATTTTACATATGACTGTCATTTGTTGCTTATCATGGTCAAGGAGATGAAGAAAGAATTCTGTGATGGGACAGAAAAGGGGAAACATTTGGGGGACTTGAGATTTTTTGCAAAATCGATGTACACAAAAATTTTATTGGTTATTCAGGGTTCGATTTACCGTGTGTATTTACGTCTGTTTCATTTCTTAGATCTTTATTTGGTCAATTTCTGGGTCTTTACTTACAACTATTAAGTTTGAATCCTTAGTTAGCATATTCCCTACATTCGGAAGAGAACCGAAAACGTAAACGCTATATAAATAGTAAAGCTCCTACATGACCTTCTGTTTCTAATTCGTTACATTAGATTATATATAGGAAATTAATCAGTTCTGGTGATACTTGGTGGAACTTCTCCATGATTAGTTCAAAGAAAACACGATCAGGACGGAGCCAGATTGAGCTAATTATCATCATCATCATCATCATCTTCCTTTCAAGGTTAGGCATTCTGCCTGTTCCGACTTCACCAACGTAGTCTTGGTCTTCCCATACTTCTTTTCTCTTATGTTCTAAATTCTTTCTGGGAATCCTTTCTAGAGGCATGTGATTAACATGCTCTCTCCATCTTTCTTTGTAATTTGTTGCTAATTATCTTTTGGTATATATTTAGTCAATATAACGAATACTCGTATATAGAAAATGTAACGAATAGTCCTTGTAGGGAACATAGTATACTATATTAGTATTGTACTGTATTCGTTAATATTTATTCCCCGTTGAGAATCAACGGCCTTTCCTGCAAGTGCGACATTAATATTACAAACGGAGGTTAGTTGTTTTAAGAATAATTCTCGGGTTCAATTTTTTCCTGGTGGATAGTTTGTGCAAATTGTTCTCAGGTTAAAACCCAGGTAATTTGAGGGGCCAAGTGGACCAACGGTCCCTGCTCAACCATCACCGGTTTCATTGAACTTTTGTATGAACATAACTTCATATCTTCTATGAACATTTGCCAACTTTTACATCCATCGATGAAATATTTGCTGAGATATAGTAATTTGTTTCACCCCCTACCACAGCCTTCTACAGTTAGACATCGATTTTTAGCAATTTTGAGACACGTTATCTCAGACATTATTCCGTTGAGCAAAACAAAACTTGGTATTCCTACACAACCTTTGTTGCTCCATTACACAAAATAATAAGAAAAAAATTTAAGAGTAAATTCCGCGAAGAAAATTTGAAGCAAAATCGGCCAAAAAAAATATGGCTCGAAAAAAAAGTAAAAGTTTGGCATTTTATATCTTTTGAGATAAACATAGGATAAACACGAAACTTTGTGCCTTATAACTACTCTACACAAAGTGTTTGAATAAAAATTTTCATTTTCTTAATGCCGTCCGTTAGTTTACAAATTGAGTGTTAATGTTGCGATTTTCGTCACGACGCCGAAAATTGGGTATATTCAGCTCACAGTTACAAAAAAATAAAGCTTCGTAACCCAGAGCCGCGCCGTCCTATGGGTGCATCGCACCCTGGCGGCGGCATCTAAAGGGCGGCAACAGAAACTTAACCAACCATTATTATTATTACAACAACATTATATGTGGTTTTCTGTGTGATACACAAGAATTATTTTTATGTTGTACTCCCGTCCAGCATTATCACCTGAACAAATTGCAACGCAATAACAAATCAATAAATGATATATGGGTGCAGTGGATTTAATCGAAGAATCGGAATCAATAAAAGATTTTTTTGTATCAAGAATAAATCCTCTTATGGTTTTGGAATATGTATTTACTAGAGATTTGATCGGAGTCTTTTCTAATTTGCAAATACGAAAACTTTGGGTGTTTCATGTACACTTCCGGAGACCGTTGCTGTTAAGATAATGATACTCAAAAGTGTTGTGAACTATTAATTCATATTGACTATTCATTACGTCAGAATACGGAATATGAATTATTAGTTTTACTGATGTTTTGTGACCATCAGTAAATGCAATAGACCAATCAGGAAATGCATGGTTTTGGCATTTCATTTTAAGGGACGGCAAATTATGTTCGCACCCGGGCGGCTTCTGCGACAAACGGCGTCGCCATCAAGTTTGTACGCGACGGAATCTGTTGCTGTAATGTCTGAATCGAATATGACACCTGATTTCACGTGGATAATTATTCTTGCATACTAACTGTAGGCGTGTCATTTACTGTCAATAACCTTTGTGGACTCATTTTGCATTTCCCTTTATTTTCACCGGAAAATGACCTTCGTATTTAGGTTTATTTATTTAAGCGTTGCTGTAGCATGACGATAATTATGTGGCAGCCATAACCATTAGATTAAATCTTAAATATTTGCGCCTAAATTTTTAAAATTAATACAACTGGTAATTTTACAATTATTTTGCTCCTTCTGTCAATCATAAACATTTATGCATCAAACAAATCCAAAGCCAACGTTAATCCCTCTCAAACAACGCTTTAAGAACTAGTAATTATGGAGTATATCCAATACAGTTATATACGCTGTTATTGAAATATTATATTTAAATACATTACATTACATTATTATAAGATCTTTTTACTCCTACGTCTAAATTCCATACATATTTTTAGTAAAGGTTTGAAGGCATCTTTCGGTAACATATTCCATTCCTTTACCCTTCTGTTTTGAAACGAGTATTTAACCACATTCGTCTTTTGTTTTCTTAATTTATTTTTCATTATGATTGACACACGCAACATTATTTGGTTTTTCCAATCTGTAACTTAGCTTAACCGTGCTTCGCCAGCGTTTTTTACTCGAAAAATTCCTATTCCTATCCTAGCCTATTGACTTGCCTTCTTTTTTATAACGATTCCCATCCAAGAACTTCTAAAATTTTTGTTGCGCTATCTTCTGTTGTGTCTATCTAATACATGCCTAGCATCTTTTTGTTGTTATTTTCAATTTTCTCAAGAATAGTTTTGCTGCGCGGATCCCATACATTCGTTGCATGTTCTAACATAGGCCTTATTGTTGCTTTGTATCCTATACATCCTGTTTGAGAACCATCGAAATACAATAATTATTCATTTGTATTCTGAAAACTCAAGAAAACTATATTATTAGGATAAGAATGGTTTCTAATGACTGAAACAGTATGCTAATATCGCACGAAGTATTGATTTGTTACTTGCCTAGACCAACTACGTAACTTCGAATTCCGAAGGGGTGACATAATGGCGTGTACAGGAAGATTCGTCGTCGCGCTCATGTTTAACGATTGAAATTCCACAGGAAGTGAAGTGGAAAGGGTATTTTGTTTGCATTGTCGGCCTTCAACACCTTGCAGACGGATGTGTGAAATCCGAAGGCGTCAACGTAAACGGGTTCTTTATTAACTCGCCCTATGCGTAAGTAAAGGAAAGTAAAATCCTGTTATGGTTGCTATCATGGCGGCTTCTGTAAACTTTCAGTGATGTCTTTCTCCCTCAAGTATTTAGACGAGCCCATTAACATCCGAACGTGTCTGGTGTAACTAATTCCAAAAGATCGACTCGCACTAAACAAATAGCCAGTGGAACACGCGACGAGTATTTTCCTTCGTCGGCGTCTTCTATTCTTAGAAGCGCCGGTTCGTGTTCTCAGAGTAGTGGTGATTTTTCGGAGCGGCGTTGAATTTTAATTTCGGAAGGTTGCTGGGACATTGCGTGACTTCAAATTCTGAGTTACCGTTAGGGTTTCGTTTATGAGAAGTTAAATATGTTTTACAATCCTTTGCTATTGTGTGTAAGGATGCACGGTTTGAATATCTCCGCTTGAAGGGAAGCACGTGTTCGTAAGAGCACAAAATTAGAATTGGACGTCCTTGGGTTTTCTTTTTAAATTTCCGTTTATTTACATTCAAAAGCTGCGGTACGTAGAATTATTGTCCAAATATTTCTGGAGAAGCCAAAACTAATACAAATGTAATGAGGAGAAGAGTTTCTTGCATTTATTCAGAAATAGTTCAGGTCATGTACATTTTACAACTCTTGGATAGTCATTTTCTTCTTGAACGGTCATTTTTATGGGTGCGATGATATGAAAGCTTCTGAAACATGATTGGTGCTGAACAATGGCTTTCAAAGTCGTCAATCTCTTTTGAAAAGTACAAATAGTGCTGTTCATTGGATCATTGTGCTCTCACGTTCTCATACCGTGGTTCCGGCTGTACGAAAAGCAAAGGGCATACTACCTCACTCCTCATTTCGATTAGTTCGCCTGTTTCTCCATCAAAAGTTTTTGCTTGGTAATAATAATAATAGCATAACATGTGGAGAAATGCCTGATGTTTTAAGAAAAGTACTGCAGCTCATGGCTTGCAACCCCCTATAATATTCTGAAAGTATTATTAAATTAATTTTTAAAAACATTATAATGATAAAATACAGGGTTAATTAATAACGAACAACAATAAGTAATAAAAAGGCAACAACAATGATTAATAACAATAATTAATAACATAAAGTAATAACTGTAAGTAATCACAATAAATAATAACAATAACAATATCAATAATAATATAGTTAACAATAGATACTGAATTCAATTTAAATAACACACCCTAAACGCTGTAATACTCACTGATTTATGACTTCAGTATGGTACGAAGTATACAAATTTAATAAATTCAGGAATTGTTACCGCTTCATTTGACTAAAGATGCAGCTAGATGATAATATTCCTGAAAGTAATACACCGTAAAATCGACATTTATCGTAAAGGAAGCGTTACTCGTTGGAGCGAATAAATTCCTAAGGTGAGATCTTCTTCAGCGAGCGTTCTTGATTGGTTAGGGCTTTATTTGCCGTTCGTTTCACCGTCTCCGGGAATAGATTGCTGTAATTTCAGTTAAGCGGAATTGGCTTCATCCCTCAAAGCTTGCCGCATTCACTCGCCATTCAAAATCGCCGCATTTGTCGGAAGCGTGACTAGCGCCAACGTCAAAGAAAACGCTGAGAGGATTTTCTGGTTCCGATGCCGTACGGTGCACTGCAGGTGAAAACTCTTCACATTTAGCTAAGTGGGATCGCGAGGAAAATGTCTCTTAAGAGGGCTGAATCCTCTTAAAAAAGCCCTCCGGTCGTAATAAGATGCGTGGGTTTTAAGTGAGGTGGCTCGAGTAGGACAAGGAGATTAATGTCACGTCCCCATTATGGCAGAGGGTGAGGCTTCCAGTCATTAAATGGGGAGGAGAGGGTAGCAAATGGTGCGGCGAGATAGATGCTTGCCAGAGAATGCTGTACAGGTAGGAGCTAAATTGACGTTGGTAGGTTTACGCGATTAATGTAGGAGGGGAATAATGGTGAGAAATTGAGACAAATTGGTATCTACTAAGATCTGGTTCTTGACAGGGGGTGTCCAAACCTCTGGCGGGCCGCATTAACTTTCATCAAGACGGGCTGCAGATAGTACTCTTCGCTGGCTTTCAAACACCAACAACCTATTTAAAATCGTTCATTTCAATGTAATGATTTACAGGATTGCACAACTTGTAATTGGGGAAAGGCTGTATGAATTTATTAAAAAGTTATCGCGGGCCGCAGATTAATCTTTGAAAAATGTTATTTTTAAATATACTAATAATATCTGTCTTAATAAAATCAATAGACGATACCGAAATTCTGTACAATTTCGTAATATGTAGAAAGTATGAAAGAAATAACTCTCTAAAGTTATTTATTTTATGCTTCCTATGATTCATTTGAACAAAAAAATAAGAATAAAAAATTAATGCAATTCATTACACTTCTTTCATTTACAAGGATTTTTAACTGAACTATTGAAGAAGATACTTGTAAAATCTCTTATCAATAACCTATTTTTGATCAATGCTATTCGTTCTAAATTTAAATAAATTAATTTAAAATAAGAATAAAAAATTAATGCAATTCATTACACTTCTTTCATTTACAAGGATTTTTAACTGAACTATTGAAGAAGATACTTGTAAAATCTCTTATCAATAACCTATTTTTGATCAATGCTATTCGTTCTAAATTTAAAAATTACAATATAATCTACAGCAGGCGCCTTCACTCTGTAGAATTCCATAGTCAGGTAGAAATGAAACACTGTAAAAATTAAACAGAAACAAGTTTCTATTCATATTAAACCGTGTGTATTTTTTTACAAAATCTTTCATTTCTAATTCTGTGAAATATTAATTTTTTTGTAAACAAGAGTAACTTTCGAAACCTATCGCGAACCACAATATGACTTCTAGCAGGCCTCATGTAGCTCGCGGTTCTACTTTATGCAGACCTGGGGTTACGTAATAGGACCTAAACTATTCTTAGTTTAAGTTCAAAACCTTAGAAATTAGACTGAACATGAAGTTAGGAGGAGAAAAAGGGCTGAAAGTGACTTTGCACGTAATGGCGCGCACACATAAAAATTCCCAAGGAAAAACGTTGACATTTTTACAACAATACTACAATATATGGGGAAATAAAAACCAAAATGATAGATGATTTTTGTCCGCGAATTTATAAAATATGAATTTTTAGGACGATGATTGTCGCTTAAATTAGGACAATTTTTAGTGATTAATTCCTTCGAAAAAAATCAGTCACATGAATATTCGTACAGCTTTAAAGAGAGAAGTTATGAACAGTATAATACAGCGAAACATCTTGTTGTCACCTTCACGAATGATTCAACATGAGTTACCTACATCCGTAACCTAAATGTACGAGCACTCAAGAAACTCTGCTTCGTCAAGAGAATAACCGGTAGGAGCGAGGCAAAGGTCCTTAAGCGATGTTAACTTTTCGCTAGCGAAATGACCTAAGCTGTCGAAGCACTTTTAACAATACTACTACTACTAACTTTTCGCTAGTTAGATCCCATCCAAAGTATACCTGCAGTTTATTATTTCGGCATTCTTAAATTAGAAAATACCAGCGTAAATCTGTGCGCTTTGTTAAGAACTGCTCCAACGGATCAAATTCACCTCCTTGAAATAGGATTGAAAAGCCCTTCTCAGTGCCATTTTCGTTGCTTCATTCGTTTCAATGTCAGGAAAAGTCTCGCGGCCTACCTTAGTTGTCTTAAGGAGGACATCTGGTATCCAATATGAATATACGAGTGTATATAAAGAAAGAACTGCCATTTTCCGCTATATATTTAAATGTGATGATATATTTGCGCAAAACAACTTCATGGGTGTTTTTTTTGCGTCTAATACTTCCCAGTTTATTGAAATCAGTTGGTCTGTAAAGAAATCATGGTATACATCCTCTGCTTAAGACATCTATACAACTTTGCCGTTCATTCATTAAACAATATGCGTCCCTTTACGATTAGCTTCCCTGGGTGGAACCATAATTTTCTCATCTTCTTCTCCCTTTTGAACAACTCGCATTCTTCAAGTTCAAACGGACATTGTAACGCCGATTTGAGACGAAAATCGACGGGAACAGTTTTGTAAATTCTTCGTGAAGGAAGAAGAAATAAAAATTCTTGCCATCAAACGTGTTTTCGGTTATAATTTTAATTAAATGTGCTATAATTTTTCTAATACTTTCTTTCTCAATTCAATCTAATCTGGACAACCAAAGGAATTTTTTACTCATTGTATTAGTAAGTGTAGAATTTAATGTTAGTTTTGCGTCATAGAAAATTTCACAGCATAATACCCTTCATTAGTTAAATTATAAGGGAGTGACAGAGACTACGTATTTTACCTCAGGATTCCATAATTTTAACGGCATGGCAGCAGTTCCAAGAGAAAACTGAGAGTGAAAATAATACATTAAGAACAAATTATTGTATTAAATTACAAATTAGTATATTGTAGTATAACCTCCTATTTAGATACGAATCAGATATTACAATAACCAATATTTAGTTGTTGGTTCTCAATCATCTTTTAGTTCACAACAAAATGGATTCCACAGAGCGGTCAATTATCATGATTGCCTCTATGATTAATTCAACGCTTCTTAGATGGACATTGGTCCTTTTTTGACTTAAAAAAAAACATATGAATACTTTTTACCGTCATCGTAAGACTTTCGACGAAATATACGGTTTGTTTACAGTATTCTTACTTCTGCACTACAGTAAAGTACTACTACTACTAGTACTACAGTACTAATTATTCGATATTTTTTGATCAAGAAGTATTTTCCGTCCTTATATTTCTGCAACAGAGATCACCTCTTCATTGTATGTACGTTATATCTTTCCACAACTAGTTTCTATTAATTTTAAGTATTGCCTTTCAAAGTTGATATTTGTAGTGCTCAATATTTATAGATAGATAGATATAATAGATTCCTTAATACCTTCGTGAATTTTTAAGAATATGTTTAATTAACACGTAATAAATGATAACCATATACGCTCTACATAGTTTCTTCTTTTCGATAATAATATATTTTTTGTTCTCCATGGTCATTAAGTGATTTCAATTTTTTAAATTTGTTAATTCCATGTTACAGTTAGCGTTTTGTTGGTTTATCAATACGTAGTTTTAGACGTCATTAAATGAAATGAGATATATTTGTACATTCTATTAATTCCAAATAATGCCATTCACTTTATGAATCGATGTCACAAGTCGCAGAAAAATTCATGGGAGGGTTTGTGATGTTTAAATATTTTAATAGAAGCTCGTGAGAGGAAACCCGTTACATTTAATGAGTATTCATGAAGATTACTTTATGAAAATGATTACTAGGGTTTGAACACAGTTAAATTGTTATTCCTAATTGCCAAGTTAACCGTAAATTGAATATGAATATCATCCTCTTAATATGAAACACGCTAATGTAATAGGATTCCCTCGACTTATTAAACAAGAGAAGTGGTTTGTAATTTAAATTCCATTACTAGCCCAAATGCGAAGTAGACCCTGAGGGCAAGATGGGATGACAAGAATAAATTTCTCGAAACCCTTCGGAGACGGCGTCGAATCGTAGTCAGTGACTGGAGGAAAGAAGTAGTGTGGGAAGAGGGAGGACTGGCGGAGGCATTGAGTTTTTTTCCGAAAGAGAAAGGGATGTAAGTGCCTCTTCTTTCGCCTAACCTGGCGACGTGCTTCTTGTTTCAATGGATTGGGTCAGACGCAACACCGCTATTGTTTGAAAGATGTCTCGTCGCCCAGCAAAAACGATTTGATGTGAAAGTCGATATTAAACACATGAATGTAAACCTGCTTAGTCAGCTGTCATATATTGTAGTATCAATTTAGCGCGAGGAAATGTATTCGAAGGAATATTTGGAAATTGAATATTCTTTATCCTAAGGTATATAAATTCAAGAAGCTTTCAAGAAGCTTTAAGGAATGATATTAAAGAGATATTCGCTAAAATTTTACTCTCTTTGCCAGTATATTATGAGTATTGAATTTCCGCATAAGCTTAAACTTTTAACTGTACAGGAAACCTATTCTCATGCTTAAGTACGAATATTACTCACAGTGCGAAGTCTTTAAATAATGAAAATTAACCGACTCTATGGACGTAATCTTTATGGGTTAAGACAATTCATGGATAAGGAGTTATATAGTAGCATTACTGTCGAAACACAAACTACGCAGAGGTATTGCGTATAAAATTATTATATCATTTTATACGCAGTTCTGTGTAATAAATATTAAAAATAAGATTTCGGTTGGAAGAATTACATTATGAGTGAGACAAAACATGAGATTATACCAGCTCGAATCAAAATAATTTCGCTAGATTTTTAAAAATTAAGTTTAATTATTAATTTTTTTCCTCTATATTTCGTATTTTCTATTAGGTATTAAGATACAGTTGTTATTTTAAAGGAAGGTATTTTTAATAGCCTAAAATTAATTTTAGTTGATGCAGTATATTTCACCGTCATGATTTTTGAATTTCCAAAATTGATGGTCGCGTATCGAAAAGATGTGTCATTTATGTTTAAATGTAATTTATTAAACTTATTTAGAAAATAATATTCTAAACATTTTTTCGTAAAATTGTAACATTTTTGTTTCTTTATTGCAGGTAAGAAGTTCGTCCTCGAGACATCCCTCTTTGCTTCGGTGAGTTTAATAATTTCCATTTTAACTCATTTTTCTAATCTCATAGGATTCTCTTTGAATTCTCGGTTAGGAGTGCTTAAGCTTCAAGACAATCATTTGTGAAAAATTATATTTCCCGTATCAAAACCTACAGCTTCCTTTCATGAATATGTTTCATCAGAGATTATAGGATCACCATAGAGACAGTTTACGTATAATGATACATTTAATTGACGTGAGTATCTAGTCAGTAAGCGGAAGATCCGGGTTCGAGTCCCAGTCATATATGACTTTTTCACTTCCGTTATTTCCATTCGTTCCAGGAGCAAAACGCTAAGTAAAAAGTATTTCATAAAAATATCATTTAATACATATTTTTCCTTAGTTAGAATTTTGTACATTCATTATGCCCTAAAAATTGATACGATCGTTATTTTGAAAAAAAATTTAACTTAAGAGTTGTGTTTTCCGGAGAAGAGAAAGGTAATATGCGAATATAGGGGGAGTATGTGCAGATGAAATGGCAGTTGTCTCGGGAGAAGAAAAGGCAGTGACAATTCACCGAATCCGGTCGACAGATGTCGACTTTAATTAAGAGACCCGATTAAGCAGGCCGAGGAGACCGTTCGGTTGAAATAGGAGGAATAGTGGGTTGCCTTCGGCCGGAGGACAATTCAGTCGTACAATGAGATCCGTCGGGAGAGCTCAAAAAAGTTAGCTCTCTATATCGTGTTATGTGGATGTGAAATCTATGCTAATCTACTCGAAATTCATTGCTAGCGCGGTGTCTTCGCGACGAAGGAATTGTCGAATACTATATATTCCCAGTTCGATCTACCTTTCAGAAGTTTCATCTTCCGAGGATTAAATATCCTTTTCGCGGGTAACATGGCGCTTTTTGGAACATACGGCTGCTTAGATCAATATTTATTTCTTGAAAGAAGAGTTTTCTGACCATGGCTATTCGAAGAAAGACTTAGACCTAATCTGATATTTTATGAATTTAAAACCGATGCTCTTCCAATACGTCATTTACAGGCCAGTATGCGATCTACGGCCTACGAGTGCTATGAATTGGGTTGAGTTAGGTTTTCTAGGTTAATAAAATAGTTTGAGTTTGGTTGTCTAGGTTGAGGAATAGTCTGAAGATAGTCTTTAAAATTTCTCCTATAAATTTATGGTTCTCCTACATTTTACTTAACTTATTAAATTTTCCTTTTTTTCGATGGTATTCTGATTCCCATTAATATTTTCATTACGTTTTCTGCAGAGCGTTCTCTGGTGTATGAGAAATCTTCGCAATAAACCATCACTTCTTACGAAATCTTTCGAGTAATCCTCGCAAGTTTTCGTTGATTACATATTTTGAACTCGTAATTCATTCAGTTATTTCATTTCGGTGGGACGGATTCAGCGAAAAATTCTCGTTATTGGATTTTCATCATTTAATAAAAAGGGCGTTTGAAATTCGGAGCACAACTTTTCCTCAGCTGATTCGAGTCACGTCGATTGTATCGAATGGAGGAAAAATTGACGAATCGATTCTGGGGAAACCTCCAGACCTCCGTTGAAAACAGCTCACGGGAATGGAGAATTTCCGGTACTTTCTAGACATCCTTTGTCAGAATGCCCGATAGCACCCAAGGAAAGAAGAAGAAGAAAAAAATGGAAACCTTCGAAGTAATTTCCGGATGCGGTATCTCGATCCCGGCCATGCACTATTTAAACGAATTTTCGTGTGCAGTCCCTTCCCGTGACCGTACAATCACGGTCCTCCCCAATTCCACGCACCGGGCGATGGAAGATAACAGTTGCAGAAAGCGAGGTCGGGAAGAAGGCTTGGAATAGTTTGTGGTGTGGTTTAGAAGAGAGGCAATCAAAACCGTTGTCCGAGCTTACGTGAACGACTCCTCGATTAAACTTAGGACTTAGCCGAGGACCGATTCTGATGTCTTCTGGAGGAATGACGAGACGATGCGGTTTCTACAAGGAGAGTCCCCTTTCTCTAGGAATGAATGTTACCGTCCCAGCTCGATAACCACAGTAGTTTTGATCAATTGGATTAGCCCTAAAGAGGCCGAAATTAAGAAATTGACACGAATTATTTCATGTATGTCTATGTAAGTTCCCTGCAAGCCGCCTTTCGGTGTGCGGCAGGGGGGATTTCCCTAATCGATTACTTTCGCATATCGTTCGCAGAAAAAATGAGTTCTTAAATCGATTCGTGCTAGCATCTATTTCCCTGATCTTTCTCGCTCTATCGGAACGACCAATGTAACACGGTGGACGCATTATATCGGCTACATCATCTCTGAACGCGATTTCTCTGAATTTATCCAGTAAATTAATCCTTTGTTGAAATCTTCTAACTTCTAAAAATTCCCATCTTGCGTCCTGAAGCATCTGAGGAATGCTCACTGTTTTCCCCAGGGGGACTACGAATACTCTACGACTGTACGAAGAATACGAGTTTAATGATATTCAGGTGTCCTAAGAGAAACGGAGATGAAAAAAGTCTGACGGAACCGGGACTTGACCTTCCTTCAGACTTTTTGCTCTAGCGCAACCAACCGGCAACTGGGAGACCCGGATTCGAGTCCCGGTTCCGTCAGACTTTTTTCATATCCGTTTCTCTTTGGAAAGTTTCCTAGGTGCACGCCTTATCGTGCCAAGTTACCTAAACCCTTTTCCTTGTGTGAATATTCAAGTGGACAAAGGAAATAAGGCAGTTCTCTTCTAAGGTTCTCTAAAGAACGTATGGATCCAATGTTTCAGACTGGCGTAAGCCGAAAGAGGTAATAAGTAATAGTTGTACTATTGTTAAAAGTGCTGCAACAGCTAACCATTTCGCTAATATTAGCTCCCACCGAGCCCGAAACCGCTCTCACAGCGAACGCGCTATCCTTTTGGCTATCTGGGAGCCCTAAACCTTATTTCTGATCTGCGGTTAAGATTATTAGTTTAACCCTTGCTGAATTTCTCGATTTAATAAAGTATTGTACCTCTTAAATCGGTAAACGTATCCATTTATATAGAATGTGCTACCCATTATCATCGGATGATTGAGTGCGCAAGCGATAGTCGACTTTTATTGTATATTTAGTTCGAATAACTGTGCGCAGATGAAATATAGCTGGTGATTAATTTTGAATAATGTTTCAAATTTAATTCGGCCGAGATCGTTAAATTAGCAATATCTCGCTCATTCCAAATGTTCACAAGTGAAGTTACATGCTGTCAAATCTAGCGTTATCGCTTCTAGTATCAAAACCATGATGGAATGGCGTCGTATTTTGGAAAGGGATGGAAGGAAATGAGGATGGATTCATGGATGGTCCAAAATTTATAGAGGCTGTTGAGTTAGATAAAGTTGATTGGGATTATTTCCTTCAGTTTTAGCTATAAAGGAAGGAAAAATATACAAAGCTATAGTATACGTACGAACACTTCCCGCGTCAACGTAGCTTGTCTATCAGAAAGCAGGTCAATGAGTATTATCCTTTTCAAGCACAACTCTCAAAACAACGGCGTTCATCAACGAAATTTTATTTTATGATCCAACTTTAAGCCCGGACTTGGGTATTACACAAGATACCATGCCACCTGCTCTTTTTCTTTTTAGAAAACATTTTTACATCGTCACGAGTCTCTTTATCTTTATAAAGTTCGTCTTTTATCTCTCTCGTCTCGTTTCCTGAAATTATCCTAGCCCCCAATTTTCTTTCTATAAATCCTTTGATATCGTGTTCCCCTCCAAGTTGATAAACTATCATGCATCACTTGTCACCTTGTTTCCATTCCGTCAATTTCCTTCTTTACGTGATCCCTCGGGGATATCGTTATCTTGGAAATGTTAAGGAAAGTAGAGGCTTGCCATTTACTACCGTTTCTTGTGTTTTCAATCTGGAAGAAGTCTGGTAGGCTGTTCCAATTCAAGCCGAAACACGAGGATCAGTTTTTATAGGTATCCAATTATGATAATGACCGTCGTGTATACATATATTTATAAAATTAATCTTCTAATAATTTGTTTCGTGAGCTATATTTCGTAAAATTATCACACAGATTTCATTAAAGATATAGCGTAATCTTCGATACGTGCTTTTTGCTCTCGTATGTTCTTGGATCATGCCAAACACGGTCTTTGCGAAACAAAGCAACGACAGTTTTCACTTTGGGATGTTTTAATCACATTTATATCTAAGTTATAACTTGTCGAGGTCCCAAAATATGCTTTGTGAATTATTTTACGTGTCCTTCTGCCTGAATTTAACGTGTACATGCAATGAATAAAAATGTACGTAAGTTTTTTTAGAGTAAATTCGTTGGACGAAAATACTAACAATTCTACTGCATATAGAATTCTGCGATTTTCCGTGAAAAATAAATTTGCTTCTATCACTGAGATACGTAACAGTGAGAATAGTTACTTAAGTGTACGATTTTATATCTCACTTGTTAAAAGCATCGTAAATTTTCATGAAATCTCCATATATTTTGTGTGGCACGTAGTATTTATATCCAACCGATAGGAGCCTATAGCTCGCAGGCCGTGACAGGCACGCAATACAATTTTTCTGGCCATGCAAACGTGACTAAAATATGATCGATGAGTTCTTGGGAAGATTTAATGCTGCAGAGATGTGGTAAATCATTTATTATGAATATCGTTTTCATCGCTATCAGCTTCGTGTTTTGGTCAGTGACCCGTAAATTTATTTAAGAGCGTATATTAGCGACAAATTTGGAAAATTCCAGTAATATCAAATGGCTTTCAATGTAAATATTTTAATCAAAGTATTTAGAGTTAGAATGTCTTGGGTGAGCTTCAATGACTGATATTCGTCGGTCATGAAGGAACAAAGGTTCTCAGACACCTTATTAATACAACTTTCTTCCTCTGTTAAGTACACGGCGTCATTAAATGTAAGACATTGACAGTATTAGTAAAATAGACCGATTCTGTGTACCACGAGGGTAGTTTACAATATATTTAAGGAGCAAAGCGGAGACGAGGGATGTTAATATTTTCTTCTATGTTCACGGAAATATTTTATTAACTCCCCCGTAAGGATCAACGATACCGGTAGCTAAATTAGCGACTCGTAGCGTAGTTGCGTAGCGTAGCGACAATTGATGTTTTTCGCTACTTTATACAGCTCATGAGTAAATGTGTTGAAAATTTTTAGATTTTATATTAAAATCATAGATTTGATTGCCTGTTATTTAGATTCTAATGTTATACATCTTCTAAATAATAATCTTGTGTTAACGAACTTTTATTTAAAAATCAGAATGATTAAATTATCTTCTTGCCATTTATTCTCTTAACACTGAAATCATCGGTCAGGAGAGAGCATCCTGTTCAAACTTATGCATATTCATATAGGAGAAATAATTTTAAAGCTCGTTCTCCTTTTTATACTTGGCTTTTTGAAATGGTCGGACTCAATTGTTTTTCCTCTGATTCTCCCAAAGTTTGACCGAGTCTAGGTCATAAATCTGGGCAGCTCTCCGTACGAAGGTAGTGTAGATAAATCAATGGACGAAAAAAGATAAAGCAGTGTTTTTCAAGCTCGGGTTCGAACAGGAAATATAGATCCGGTAGTAATAGCTATTCGCTAACGTAAGAAAGCAAAGATTTCCATTGAAGTCAAGGAATGAAAAATGCCAGAAGATCTTCTGAAGCTTTGACTGAAGTACTTGGATATATTAAGGAAGTGAAGCTCAGATCAACCGATCTTCTTTTAAACCTTCTTTTACTGAAGTCAATTAAATTTATCTTCATAGCTGAGATAATTAAATAGACCCTGTATTAGCGAGGCTAGGACCAATACTCTTGCACGTAACCTCGTATATTGTTGCAGTATATACTGATATTGACATAAAAACAGAGAGAAAGAGTAGATTGTGGGAAAAATCTTTGCAAGGTTTACAGAAAAGAAACCACGTTGGAGAGAAAACTGTCACACACAGGGATAGGGGGGAGGGTGAAAAATACCCACGAAAACCCAAAAAACATTGGAAATATTTTTCAATGAAAATTTAGCACTTAAAAGCATAGAAAAATTTTACAAAATGAAAAAGAAAGTTAAACTCATTTATATTTGAAAAAAAAAACAAATATTTCTAAACTTATCGCAGCTTAAAATTATAAAAATATCTTTACACCGTTAATTTACAATAGCACCTCAAAATAACAATAGTATATAGGTTAGCTAATAGATATAGATTATAATTTCCACGTTAGGCTCTCGTTGATTAATCAATGTCATAAAAGGTAATTATCGTCAATTCATTATATTTTATTCAGTTCTTGTTAGTAAGAGTTGCCTGAAAATGTATATGGAAAGAATACGAAGATAGGATTTATTCATAATAATTCGTCATAAGTTACAGAAGAGAATGAACTGCTTAAAATCGGGCACACATTTGAAAAATATGAGCGATCAGTTATAAGAGAAGGAATAATTGCGAAGGGCTAATGGGATTGTTAATGCTCTGAGTTAGAGTTTTAGTGATCTCCCACTTAAAAGTGGAGAAAGATGACTGTGTTAATTTGGGATGAATAAGTTCATTCCAGTATTTTACTCCTAAGACTAAAACGATTTTACTGCAAATTTCAGTTCTACGGATTGGAATGATAAGTTTACTAGAGGGACGAGCTCCGAGATATTGTGAGTTATTGAAATAATTATTAAAGTGGTTGGGACAACTCTGATTGAAGACTTTCTGTACGAGATCGAGAGTGCGAAGTTTTCGTCTTGAATGTGTACGAAGCCATTTCAATTCTTTCAAGAATGGGGTTTCAAGATCAGATTATTTACCGTTGAATATAAATTTTACTACGAGATTAAACACCCTCTTTAACTTAATTCCAACTGTTTTGTAGGAGGAGCAAAAATATTACGTATTTGAGGGCGCGGGAGGGGAGACCAATCAAAGTTAATTAGATTGAAGCCACTCATCTTTAATTGAGATTTAAATTATTGGACTTATCTGTGAACTGGAAGACTAACATTATCTCCATACAGTTTCGTACGAGTTCAGTCTTTTTTAACTCCGTGTTGTCACGTGCGTTATACTGGTTTTCTTACTTTATTGAGGAAATTTAAGGTTTAAAAAGCAAAGGAATATTATTCTTAGGGATCGATTCGAGTTAAGGAGTCTATTGGAGATCGACAAAAAGATGCATATTAAAATTTACTAATTCAGGAATTAAAATAGATTAAAGCGATATGTTATGTGTGACAACACAGTATTGTGAGGGACTGATTTTTTATGGAACTCCGAGAAATAATGAGCGCCTCCGAGTATGCAGATAAATCGCTTTAATCAACTCATCTTTGAGTGGTCTTCCTCCCCGCGCCCTAAAATACGTATTATTTTTTTTTTTCGTTCCGCCTCATCAGCAGCGAAGATAAATTTAATAGACCATAATTCTCAGAAACTCCTTGGGGGTTACGTTGATAGCATCTTACTATGTACTCTATGAATATTGCTTTTTTTGAGCTAACGCGTGAAATTATGAGTTAAACTTTCAAATGTCTCTATTCATAGTTGGTTTTTGATACTCTCTTTATTGGCGGAACTTCCTATGGATGCTATTTTCATCTCATTAGTTCTTAGAAAGGGTTTAAACTCTTATATAAACTTCTAAAGAATACAAGATTCTGCCATATTCGATCATGCGCCTACTTCCTCATTCCGTTGTTTTCCATAGAATCTAGAAATGTTTTCCTTCGCAGAGATTGTTCTCGTTTCGTTGTTTTCTTTTGCAAGATCGAATAATATGTGTTGAGTAAGGTATTTGTCCTCGACGAATAATTAAGATTTTGTTTACTCCTTTTTCCCGTACTTCGAATACAGCTATCGGCAATCATCACATTCGAAATCACAGAATATTACACCTTTACCTCAATCCTTTAAAAATAAAATAATACAAAATAGATAATTGATACCCAATTAACCCCTTGTTGCTGTTTTATTTAAAGAAATAATAATACAAAATAGATAATAGTAACATAATATTTCATTGAACCTTTGGCTTTATGTAGTAGAACAGTTCCATGTCGTAGGTATTCATAGGAACTCATGTGATTAGTCTGCGAAGCGGAGCATTATTCTTGCAATGTCCTGTTATTTCTGATAGACAATTTCCAGAAAGTGTGAAAGTAAACTTTATCTTTCATTGGACCTAAGAAAATTATGTATACTTAAAGTTATCTTTATTGAGAAAAACAGGGATTAAAAGTCTATTTATTAATAAAAATCCCTTTATTGAAAACAGGGAGATCCTGATTACATCCATTGTAATAATTATTATTATTGACGAGCATTCGTACACACACACGACCATTCTCTAACCAGAAAAATTTGATTAGAAGGTACTCGAACCCGGGACCTTGGAGTTGGAACGCTCGCACGTTAATCACTCCGCATCCGCAACCAGAGAGGTTTTAATCAATTACCAAAAATGCTGAGATTACAATGATATTAACAAAATCATTCACATGATAAGAAACTAGGCACTTACACCTCGAAGGCGAGAAAATGTGACGTAGAAAAATAAAGGAAGGTTTTGTGAAGTAAGAAAATTGTGATATTGTATGATCACAGAAAGAATGTTTCAGAAGAAGCACCCACAACGAGAAGGGTAGGGTGCGAAACCATCGCCTGGTAGGCATTGAGGATTTCCTTGGTACGTTAGCGTCCCGTAAAGGAGAGTAGGCTTGGGAGCACCGCTATGTGAAATGCATTTACGTTATTCCGCTTTAATTTGATAGTTGAATCACTGAGAATACTCTAATTTCGGACACCAATGGCGAAAATGCCTTCGATCATCCTCGTTAAATTTCAACAGGCATCTCTACCGCGCGAAATGAAATGTATTGAATAGAAAAGTCTATAAAGTAGCTAGCATTCATCATCCACTCCATAAAGGATCAGTTTTTCATTAATCTCACCTCCTAGAATTTTTTATAATGCTCGAAGAGATATTGCTTTCCTCCACTTAAAACGCCTTGCAGTAGGTAGAGAACTCTCGCATGAAGCTGATAAGAATATTGATTAGACCGCTCGGAATTTAGGGTGTGGGCGATTTTTTTCAGGAAAGCTGATTTTCGGATCTGGGGCCGTGCAGCACAGCACTTTCTGGAGTGGGTGCCTTCAGCGCCAGGAGCCTCCCAAAAGGGAAAGTCCATTTCAAGGGCCTCGAGTATTTTTAGTCGTCGCGTATCTCTTTTCCGCGGCAATCCGAGCGCTCGTTCCCTCTCTCTCGAGAGCCTGTGTTCCATTGTTTTTTTCCTTTTAAAACCCTTTTACTCAGCCGACCAACTGGTCCCCTTTTACGCCAAAGCCGTCTTCTCTACGCGAGCCAGATGTACCGGAAAACTGGCGAGAAAGAAGTGGATTGATTCTTTAATGTACGGTCTGACTGATTCGACGGTATTACCGGAATCCTTTATGTTTTATCGCTCGGCTTATAACGTCTTACAGTTCGTTTTATGTTTGTCTATGTTTCGGAAACTTACGAAAGAAATGATGACGTCAGAGGCTTATATAGAACGTTGAAATACTGCAAGGTTAAAGAGATAATGCACTTTATTTTTAACGTCGCAAAACTACAGGTAGGCTCTATGCTTAATGATGCTTCCCTTCGTTGTATGCATATAAAATTTGTACAATTTTCATACAACATGCATAAAATATGGATAAAAACTCATAAAACATCCCTAAAACATTTATACAACATGCATTCAACATATGTACTGCATACCTTCAAAATGCACGTAGCATACGTACAAAATATTTACAACATGCATGCAACATTCATACGACATGAATACGGCATGAATTTATACTACATGGATTCGTGCAACATATACGCAATAAGCATGCGAAATGTGTACCAAAGACATACGACATATTTAGATAAATCCGCATAGAAATCACAACTATATAGATTCGAAAGAAAACCACCATCAAGTTCTTACTGGATTTGAGTTCATAACCGACCCTTACGGCTAACCAAGTGGTAGGTATATCCCCAGAGCACTTTAGCCTATCGATTAACTTCTTGCTTCCTCTTGAACTGCCGTCATCACAGTGAATAGTAATTCCTGTATTCTTTTTCCAAATTGTACGAAAAATTATCATTTACAAATTATTAAACGTTTGGATGAAAAGGCTTGAAGAACGACTCGCGTTACTCATTCCATTCTTAAATACCTCCATTTGGTGAAGAATATTGTTAACCGAGCGACCTAATTAAAACGGATTTTTAGAAAATTTGCAATCCAATGAATAAGAAACGTTTCTCTACGATACAGTTAAAACTTGGATAATTCATTTTTTTCTTTATTTTAATTTGGTATGTATTTGAACTGGGAAAGTACTGCATCTTTTTACGATGGAAATTATAAAACTTTCACTTTTGAAGGGAAAAATGCAAAAATATTAATATTTATACATAATAATTTTTTATAGGAGAAATATTTTCGTCAAAATAATAAATCCTCCCTGGCTGTTGCAGGGAATTTGGTTAAAATCTTACCGCTCATAATAATTAAATGTTTAAATCATTTGGAATTGGCACGAATTTAAATAAATATATAATTAAAATTTAGCTTTGTAATAATAATTTTCCAAGATCGAATCCTTGGAATTGAAACACGCATGTCTTCAATGTGAAAATAACAATTGAAAAAAATTTCCGGAAAAACCTGAATTTTCTTGCGTTATCGACGTAAATTCATTGTTTTTTTATCCAATGCCATTGACTGTGATCTATTGCCGAGGGCAGCAACGTATGCGGCATAGTTATACGTAACCCACGGTCGCTGACCTGGCCTATCTACCTTCTCCAGAAGTGTGAGCCCCTTGAGGGATATTCTCGTCCGTTGAAGAATTTCGTTTCAGCACGCAATCTTGATTATTTTCAGCACTCTAGGTGTGAATAATAATAGAAGAGTAACTAGCCCATAACAACACAGAGTCAGTTGACTGAGTAGATTTATTTAAACGATACCAAAAAATGTCAAACAACACGATGTTTTGATGCAATGATGATGCCAGGAATCGAAAGCTGGGTCGCGTCGTTTGCTATTTTTTGTATCTTCGTATGAATAAATCTATTTAGTCAACTCGCTCTTGGTTGTCATGGAATACCACCAAGTTAAGGCCGACAAAATCGACATTATACCCATATGCCGATATTATGGCGATACGCCCATAATCTGCTAACAACCGAAATCAGAACTGTGCTTTTGAGTCTTGAAGCGTACAATCAATTCAAGAATAATTTAAATGGGAAATGTAAAGTATATGACGAAGTATCTAAGGTATAATTACCAGAGTAGCGCGTTATTGGTTATGACAGATTTATGAATCTATTATTGGAGGTGATAATGAAAAATTACTCGTGTTTTTGCGCTCATTAGGCACATGCGATAAATCGGTGGCAATGAGACTTCATTTGGTCAATCAACTGTGCTTCGTTAGTCCATATTCATTTTCAATAAATGTTATTATTAAAAAAATTGGGACTCCGGATAACCATATGTGTATTGCGTTCGACTTTGGTGAAAGCGGTAACGGGTTTGATTCCCAGTGGAGGCTCACATGCCAAATGACCTTTGCTGTAGATGCACTTTTAAAATTACTGCTGCAGCTTAAAAAAATTCCATTAACCACTCCATCGCGATTCCAATTTTAAATGCATACATTGTCTGTTTAACCTAATTAAACCACACGTGATTTAATTCTCGGCAGAAATTAACAGCATATGAGGTTCGTTTCGATGAAATATTTGAATCCTTATTTCGTATTTTTAACCGATTTTGTATTCAGATGTACATATTGTATATATTTTTCATTCCGTTAATAAAGCCGTGAAAATAACGAATCTGAATTCCGCAATCATTCCATTTACTATGCACTCTTTTTTGAGAAACAATAATTTTCGGAAATTGATGAAAAATAAATAAAGTCATTTGTTAACATTTATATTGATTCTGTGACTAACCAAATGAAAATTCGAGAGCCTGAAAATTTTAATTGGCTCCATTCAGGATTGTCTCTTTGTTCGTTAGTTTTCTGTTCTCTTAACAGATAATAATACTTTTGTTTAAGAACTTGAAAGTAATGTGGTATGAGGGTATGGGAAGAAAGGTCCTTTAAATTCCTTCCGATTCAATAAATTTTGCCAAAGATATCAACATCCTATTAAAAATAAGCTTTAGAACGCCACAGTGTATTAATTTTTCCAAAATACGAAATGAATGCATCAGTTATTTAGAAACGTATTAACAATTTAAAATTCTTCGAAAATGTCTGATAAGGAGAATTATCAAAAGTGATAAGAAACAGGAAGAACTTTTCACAAGAAACTAAATCCTATATTCAATAACTAAGCAAAAAACCACAGAATAGGCACACATAAATGGCACACGACATGTTTCAACGCTTAAGCGTCATCTTCAAGTGAAGAGGAAGCCAGAACAACACATATTTAGACAAAAGGAAGAGGGTGGGAGGGGAAAGAGAGAGGTGAAAGGTAGGATTCATGGAAACCATTAACTAGTTGGACTGGAACTAGGGGAGAGGGGCGGACAAGGAAGGGTGGCAGTGAGCAAGGGAGAAGAGGATGGAAAAACATATTCGCTAGTCAAAATATAATTTGAATTTTGATTTTTTTTTATTATCTCCATTTTTTCTAGTATGTTGAGTCGGCTACCCTTCTTCGCTACATTCAGAATCTTGGGCTTAAAATCAGAAGAATGGTTGTATAAAAGCAGTTGTTTAGCAAAATGCGACATTTTGAAAACATTTTAGATGTTCCCTCGCCCTTAATTTAAAATTCCTTCCGCTCTGGCCAACATAAATGGAATTGCAATCGTTACAAGATGTTGGTGTGAATCAGGTGTTGATAAAAACCTGATTTTAAATCCGGGTCAACTGGATCTTTACCATTACACATAAAATTCTTAATACAACCCTTTGTGAAGGGAAGCTTTGTGTCGCACTGATAAGAGCTTTTCCGTTTTTATAATTCTCGTGAAATTTGAAAGGAATGAAAACTACCGTACTGCTCTTCTTGTCCAGCAGTCGTAACCCTTTCCATTAGAGTTCCAAGTGTTCTGGTTGAGGATTCAACGAATCTCAAGTGTGACGACAGTCAGTTATAATCATCGATTGTTTACTTCCTAAATTTATTAAGTTTGAAATGTCTGAGTAGAAAGAAATGTACAATAAAAATTATAGATCTTCCAGTAGCTTGTCTAAGCAAAAAGGGATCAATGTCAATGGGTGAGAGTCGGTGTTAGATGAGGGGATGTTCTATTTTCTAATATAAGTTCAAAGAGCTCTCTCATAGAAAAAAACTTTTCCGGGAAGTCAAACTCGATTCGTTTACTTTAGTTTCTCCGGCGTAATTTTATCTCTACCCACTTAAGATGCAACCTCTTGATATTTGTTGGCTAAAAATAAAACTCCTTGCGAAAGGTTTCTCATATTATCAAATGAGACCTCAGATTTTACTTCCCTTCATGGCTAAGCGATCTGCTGACCTAAAAATTAGAATGAAATCCAACCGCTGACCGGAAATGACGTAAGAGGGTCACTTGCGCAAATTGGAAAACTCGAAATCAGAAAATGGATTGTGCTGGGTACGAATAGCTGAAGTTCGCAATTTACCGTTACGCAAGGAAGGAAATGTATTGATCGCGAGATGAAGCGGCAATTAGTCTAAATTCATGTTTGGATGCTTGATTACTTTCGCTGGAAATGTGTAATTAATCCTGTTAGATTTTTTCCTTAATTTAACTTCGTTTATCGAAGGAAGCACTCTTATAATTAAAACCAGATTCAAAAAAGTAATTATAATCGAGCAAATTTTGGTGTTTGGACATAATTTTTCTATATAAACTTCAAAAGTTGCAATTAGAGTATTTTTTGTCAAAGGTTAAACATTTGAACATTAAGAAATCGCTAAAAGTGGAATAGTTCTAGTGGTGATAGTACTTTCAGTGGGCAGTAAATTATTTCTGAATCTGCGAGAGTTTTGTAATTTGAACTTAATCGTTCCTGGATAGTTAGCGCAGTGCGATAGACGTTAGGGATTCCGTATTGAGGGAAATAATTATAGCAGTTGAAGTAAAATATAACTATAATTTTGTCCAAGCTGAATTAAATTCAGCTACAAGTGTAGGAAAACTGAACTTGTGGTCCTAGGCTAGAACTTAACAGAAATATAGATATATAGAAACAAAATTTAATCTCATACGAATTAGAATGTGTTTTGTCAAGTTGACGTAAAAGTAACTTTCGTGTTTACAGTGAACTACAGTAACACAGAGAATTATCCTGTTCTTATCAATTCTTCAAGAAAGATTGAATGGATAAAATAAGTTTTAAAAATTTTATTAACATGTACGTTAATACCCTTCAGGCTGCCTTTCGGTTTGTGGTAGCGGATGTAAATACGCATCATTGGAGCAACTTCTTTAGCTTATAATCGTCGCATACAGCTCGCGGTAAGAATGAGTTCCCAAAACGACATGTGCTCACATCTATTCCTCTGATTTTACGCTCATTGTCGGATCGACCGAAGCAGCAGGGGGTCACTTAATACCGCTTACGCCTTTGGCTATTCCACTTGATTACAACTAATTTAATTAAGCTATAACTAAAGGATAGCGAGAATCGTTCGTATCTTATGAATATCAGCCTTTGTTCTCGTGGAATAAAGTGGGATAGGTCTTTACGGTTTATCACTCAAATAATTTCGCCCAAACACCCAGGAGATGGTTAGCCGTGGGGCATTTAATTCTGGAGATTTTTACTAATAGACGGCCAAACTCCTCACCCAAGGATTTTTCACCTATTGAAGGTGTTTCCAAATTGTTATACAGATACATTTTATAATCTCAACATTCTTAGGTTGATGAGGCACTTCCAAATTCCAAATTGTCCCGTGTTTGACGCCAGGTCATTTAGAAAGCCTTCCATAAGAAATGTAATGCTCTTTTTTTATCTATCGAAGAGGTTAAATATTTTGCAGAAAGAAATTATAAGCTGCGTGCGCTCAACTGAATCCTACTCGAACACTTTTTCAAAATATCATTCGGAAAACATCTTTCCGGTCAAGTATTCTTTGGGTGAAATGTCTCTCGGGCGATGCGACTCCTGGTTAAAATATTCTGGGGTGAAATTTCTTGGACATGTAGTCTCTGGATGAAACGTTTCCTGGATGAACTGTCGTCGAGAAAACTGTCTCCTGGACAGTTCCTTGTATAAAACTTCCGGACGTCGTAAAAAAGTGCTGTTACTAAGTCCAAAATTTTCAGTTGCGGCGATGGTGCTCGGGGAACATGTTTTCCGTATGGCACGAGTAGGCTTACTTCGAAAACGTTTTCATCAATACGAAGGAAACGAAATTTAATAATGGGTACCGATCGCCAGATTTCCCGGAGCAGCGATAATGTTAATTATCCTGTTTTCATAATTAGTTACTGTCTAAAGAGACATTAATGGTTCTGCATCGTCGCTCTAAACTCCACGCGAAACAGTAAAAGCCATGCCCTCCCGTCACTTATTTCAGATCGTTTCATGTCGTGCTGTGCCTTGATTAACTTTTGATTAAAATCCACACCCGTTGAAATGCAACCTCCTTTTATGTGGCCGTTTCAAACGCTCGTAAACAAGTTCCCGCAGACATTTTGAGCGATGTGTACCGACGCCATTAACGGCGGAGTTCTAATGAGAATAGTAAAACGGAATTACTCCGAAACAAGGTAGAAATTAGGAACGTAAACTCTTTGAAGAAGAATTGTGATTCGGAAAAACAATGCAAGGGAAATTTTATGTAAATCTCATGGCCAGCCACTTTGTTTATCTCCCTTAAAGAAATGTATGAAAATTTATATTTCCTTTTCGAGATTTGAATAAGAAATGATCCATTTGAAGAGGAAAGGGAATCTTATTTTTATTTATTTGTAGCGCTTCAGAATATGAGACCTTTTGATGACGCTTAAGCTTGTTTCTATTTCAATATTGAGTTTGTGCATAAGATTGATACGGCAACAAATGTCGTTGTTTTATTCCAAATTCTCGTTATAATCTTCTTTAATGGATTCCTGAATGATGCCATTCTTATTTTTTTAATGATGAAAGGAACACCTGAATGAGTAAAAATCTGGCCATTCATAGCCGTAGATTGGCAATTTCAGATAACTCCTGAATCTTATGCTCATCGGGAATGCATTTCAATGTGTTACAATAAACCTAAATGTGCGATAAATGATGATTTCATTGTATTCAACAATTTATAATCAATTAAGTTACTATGGAGACCATGTATTTGGGATACAAGATACAAGATAAAAAACCTCCTCAGAAAATAAACCTGTGAAATAGGTCGCGAGTCATCTGAAAGAGAAATTGCATCTAAGGTAGAGTAATTGCGAAATATCATGCATAATTTTGTATATTTCCTTTTGAAAACTGGGTAATGCTTAGATTAAATTAATATGGGAAATTCTGAAGGACTTTTGCAGAAAAATTAAGTCCCGGACACACCCATCAAGAATTGAAGATTGAAAAATAATTATATATAAAATATCTAAAGAATAAATAGTTCATAAATTTTGAATTAATAATATACTTTAAAATTTGCCAGGGAAAATTGGGAAATAACAACAGATTAAATGAAACAGAATGCAGCAAAAGAGACACACTGAATGAAAAACAGGAGATGATAAAATGAGATAAAACATAAATTTGGATATTTTTTATAAAAGAGTGTCAGAGACTCCTCTTGGTGTATGGAGTATTAACTTTAATCATCAGGGTGACTTGTGCAATACGTATAGTATACTCTTAATTAAAAATTTTGTCAGAAGTGGGATTCGAACCCACGCCCTCTTACGAGGACCAGAATACTCAACCACCCGTCTCATACGGGCAAGGCATCGCCTTGAGTCTGGCGCCTTAGACCGCTCGGCCATCCTGACAGATGGATGCCCATGTAAATTATTTTATTGATAAGTAAATATTCTTTTCTAAGGGTGGTTTACTTTTTAGTCGAATAAATTATACGTCTAACAATATTTTTGAATTCTAATCTCCTCCACGTATCGTTCGTCCAAAAATATTACCATGGCATTTACCTGTGATTTCATTTTAAAAGCTCCAGAAATTTAAAGGCGATGATGAACTGAATTTATGTTCAATATCAGAATCGATAGCCCACGCCAGGACCAGAAAACTCAACTACCCGTCTCAGGCTCGGTCATCCGGATAGTTAAAGGCACTCTGTCTATAAAAAATGATAATTGCATTATCATCAATCGTTTACTGGTTTTTAGCTAAATAATCTATGAACGAAGGAAAAGTTCCGATAGATTGAAAAATTGCGAATGTTACTCCAATATTTAAAAGTGGTTTAAAGGAGGATCCAAGGAATTATAGGCCTATATCTTTGACATAATTGAGCGGCAGAATAATAGAACATATAATAATTGGTTCCTTAATGGACTTTCTCGACACGTCCAAATTCATAGTTAGCAACGAAAATGGTTTTCGTAAGACACGTGCGAGTCTCAGCTAGCGTTGTTAGTTCACGATGTCTTGAAATCTGCCGGAAATAAAAGGCAAGTCGACACGATATTACACGGTGCTTCCACCCCATGCTACACGTCAAAAGGCGGCTTGCTGGGTACTTGTGTAGATGAAGATGCAGAAATGAGATTATTTGAATCTGAAAGGCATGCCCTGATCTCTTACAGTCATTGTTTGTCATAGGATTAAGAAAATATTTTTTCTGTTTGGTTTATCGAGAACTATCTTTCCTTTCTTTTGTAGCTTTTTCTGGCGTGCTATTCAAGTAGATCGAGGGATAACCGAAGTATTTCTGTGGATAAGATGATAAGAGAATTCGTTGATGCTTCTGAAATTAAACCAGTCCAGTTATTATTCTTTCACGATTTAGATGATTTCTTTAGGGGAATTCCTCAGATGAAATTGTCGCCAATTTTGCAACCGTACTATGATATCAAAGTAAGCTTAAATAAAAAAAAATTACTTACTTGAATAGAGATTACAAATAATGTCGCTAAAAATCAGCGTTCCCTAACCGCTCATCGAATATATTACTATCATTAGATTCGCAAGTTATGTCTTCGGAAGGCTGTTTTGGTAATTCTGAATAATGCTGTCGTATGGTGTACCGTAGGCTGTCATTATGATATCAGCATCACATTACCAGTAATTTTTGTTTTGTTACAGTTTGCCTTTCAGATCTTTCATGAACTGCTTTCTCCTTAAAATTTGGACAGGTAGCAATAGGTTTCGCAGGTTTTTCGCTTCTCATTCTCACTAGTGTTTTCCTGTCGTGGTTCTTTTTTCCTTGCTACATTACTGTTTAGATTGCATTAAAAATCTTCGTCGAATAATCACATTTGCGTTAGCGGTTTGATTTATAATTATGGTTCATGGTTAATGTATTAGAATTAGGGTGACCACCTGTGATGAATTTGGCTGTACAGTACTGCTTTCTGCGAACTTCCTCCGCAAAAAATGTTATACTAGTCGTGCTGCTTTTTTCGTTCTATTATGTAAAATAATGCAAGATACAACGTCCGTATGCTTTTAGTAAATATTTATTACCCTCATGTTTTAGGTCCTGCAGTAAAACATAATTAGACTTCCCTGGAAGAGCTGTGCTGTTTGCAGTATGACAAAATTTGGATCAGAAACTGTTGTCCGTTTTTTGGTGGTACTCGGGATAGCATTTAATTTAGGTAGTTACACAGTGTTTTTAACTAATTATTCAATGTGTGCATGTTTAAATGAATTTGTTGAACTTTATTTGTATCAAATTTCTGACCGAGCTACCTAATTCCTATGCTTTTAATGTATTGGTGAATTTTACTTCTCATTCGACCCACTTGTGGCTAAAACAGATATTGTTTCCACCTCTGGTCTAGAAGTGTAGTTGAAATATCAGTTAGCCTACTTCCAAGGGGCACGCTTCCAATTTATACTGTATTCTTGTTCGCATAGTTTGTTCAGAATAAATGAATTAATACAAGTCGCTAAACAGTCGCCAAGCTGAACGTGGCTGAAAGAGAAAAATATCATCTTACTAATTATGAAGTATATTTTACGATAGTTGTCGGTTGTTATATATATTCTGTTGTCAATGATAAAACAGACATTCCGAATATAATAATTATAAATATCGCAAAAATACTTTAAACTAAAAACACAAACAGGTTAAATCATTGGCTATTAATGAACACCGACAGTAAGAGTATATGATGTAGCAAAGCGAGAAAGATAATTAAGTACCGTAAAATAAATTGTAAAAATTTGCAGCTTAATATAGTCAAATTCTTTTCTTTAGCACCTTTCTTTATCTTCAAAGAAGTGACAGAAAGGACTTAGGAAAACCTTGGGATGAGAACCTCATATCTCCATGGATGTGTTTATCTTCGCTATAATCGTATTTCTCCAGCCACCGAAATGATACCTTGTTTCATTTTCCTCTACAAATTCAAGTACCAAGAATGCTTTTTCACTCTTTCCCTTTGATATCTGAATAACAAGCTTTGGCAATGATCCCCACCTCGGAATCTTGGCGCGTTTTATCCCAAAGATATCTCATTTTTCTCTCGAGAGGCTGAAGGAAAAGAAAACTTCGCGATCCAACTCACCTTCGCTTTTTTTCGGAAGTTTTTGAGATCCCCGCAGACAATTCTCTGCTCGATTTCAAAAGCGGACTGCAAGATATCCGAGCTGAACTTGGCGTGTCTCAAGGACAAAGCAATCTCTTGCTTGTCAGGTTGGCACGTAACCGTCGCAATGGTGGAAGATGCCATTTTTTCAAACCCGCCGGAAAAAGGTAAAAGAAAGACGTCTTTCCCACGAGATCTTCCCTAAAAACCGCACTATGCCGAGGGCTGGGGTACCAATAGCTCGGTATCGGTTCTACCGTGGAATGTGTTGCGGAGGGAATTTCTTGTCATCCCCTCCGTAGACATTCCCCCAGATCAAGTTTCCGGCGCGATGCACTTTGCTTCGTTCATGACTGTGGTGCAGCTTTCCCTTTGATTACCTACCGATTGGAATTGCACTACAGTGCCTTACGATACATTAGTACAAGAATTGTTTACCAGAAGCTGAAGATTGGCTTGCCTATATTCATTTTCGTGAATTTCAATCTCAGAACCTTTTATCTTTAGATGAAAGGTGATTCATACGGAGATTTTTCGAAAAATTCATCGGTTCAGAATTTTTAGGCGAAGCAGAAGACAATATAATTCCATTAAAAATCGAACGCGATCTTCTAGAGGCACCAACAGAGCTTTACGAGGAAGTAATCGCTAAAAACAGATAGTTACTTCTGGTCATTCTTTCCATATAGCATCGGAGAAGCTGATAGGGTAGATTAGGCGAGGTGTTAATACACCCTCTGCCATACACCACTGGCAGCTCGCGGGGTATGAATCTAAATCTAAATAAGTTTACAAGCATTCCTTAAGAATTTCATTTTTTGACTAAAGTTATCTTAATTTGTGAACGGAATAGCTTGTTTTACTGTTTTCGTGAATAGAACAGAATAGAAAAGGTCTTTATTCACGGCGAGATTGAGACTAAAATATCTCCTCTTGCATCTAACCCTAACACCTAACCTCTTGCATCTAAACCTAATGTTTTAGTGCATAATTTTAGGAATATAATTAGGAATATTCTTACGCGACTCTCTAGTGTAAATGATCTGCAATAGTGGAAAATGACAACGCGATTTAATAATGTCCATGTCTATGTTTTTACCCTGCAAGCCGCCTTTCGGCGTGTGGCAGGGGGTGCATGCACCATGACTCTATTTCCGATCTTACTCGCATTATCGGAACGGCCTATGTAGCATGGTGAACGCATTATATCCGCTACATCATCTCTAAACGTGCTTTCTCTGAATTTATCCAGTAAATTGATCCTTTGTTGGACTCTTCTAACTTCCAATAATTATTTCCTAGAATAACAATGGACCCATCGCCTCGATTCTCCATGTAATCCGTCGTGATACACACAACAAATTGTTATTAATTGTAGCAATACAGTTGTACAATTATAGCTATCAGTGTTAAGCGTTGGAATCAGGATAATCTTATAAATATAATTAAAAGTGAGGTAAAACAGACACGTTTGGGATGCTAATGCGGGAAATTTAAAGATTTCTTTGCTTCTAATCTGGGACATGCGAACATACACGATACGTACAGTAAGTACTTAAGTAGAAACTCAACAGCGTAAAGATAATGTGCAATAGCTACTATTTATCACAATACTTATATATCACAAGAAAGGAGTTTAGAACCTTGGTCTGCGATTGTTAGATAAATTCAGAGGAAGTGCATTTTCGGAAGACGTAATTGGTATTATGCGACCCCCCTGCTACTTCGGCCGATCCGGTAGTGAGCGTAAAATAAGAGAAATATATGCGAGGACAAGTCGATTTAGGGTCTCATTCTTTTCGCGAACGATACGCGATAACAATAAATCAAAGAGGTAATTCCCACTATTGGTGTTAACACCCCCTGCCACACGCCGAAGGGCTGCTTGCAGGGTATTTATGTAGATGTAGATGAACTTTCAAGTATGAAATTTGTCTTAAATATATAAAGCGCTGTAACTCGAAATCAGATCTAGATAAGGCTTTGGCAATCTCTTACCGATGCAACCCGATGCACGTCCTTTAATCGTGTTTAATCCTTGACCTTATTAGGAAAAGGTTTACGTTGACTTGGCACGATAAAGCGTGCACCTAGGAAAAAGTCCCAAGGAGAAACGTGCATGAAAAATGTCTGACGTACCGGGACTCGAAACTGAATAGTTCTGGCCGGATAGCTCAATGGATATAGCAACCAACGGGAAATTGGGAGATTCGGGTTTCGTATGCAGAACACTTTCAAAATGGCGAAAAATTTATGTCAGAAGTGGGATTCGAACCCACGCCCTCTTACGAGGACCAGAATACTCAACTACCCTTCTTATAAGGACAAGGCATCGCCTTGAGTCTGGCGCCTTAGACCGCTCGGCCATCCTGACAGTTATTTTAACTCTTAATGCAAATATTATAAACGAACTATCTTAGGTTCTTTTGTGCTGATGGTCAGCAGCACTTAATCCAAATGAAACTTTATGAGCCTGAAAGGAGTCTTGGAACTGAAGTCTCTTCCACGCCTTTTTTGTCCAAGATATTTTCATTAGATTTCGTTTCCCATTTAGTTTTTATAGTTTCGGAATTTTAAATGTATTTACATTCTGAATTTATGTACAAAATATGAATCAATACAATAGCGTGATGATGTGGTGCTAACTGGATACTTTGGGGAATTTCTTTGATTCACTTATCATATCAGTCGAATTTTAGCCTAATTTCCCTGAATCACGGTGAAGATCCATCGGACATCTTTCATTCCTATTAAAATATACAATCTATTAAAGTACTCATTTACTTCTCCATTGAAAACTTTTGTTTCAGCTTAAGTCCATGCATTTAAAAATTCTGTGGATTGAATAAGTAACTAGACCGCGGTAGTTTGAAGAACCTTTTCCCACCATTCCCCAAGTCTTAAATACAGAAAGAAGATAAAATATTGTGTTAGAAAATGCACGGGAAGTTGAATTATGCTTTCGGGCGTGAGATTGTTGATCTTCAGAGTTATTATAATTGTGCTTCGCGCGGTGATTGTAGAAAAATTTTGTCAGAAGTGGGATTCGAACCAACGCCCTCTTACGAGGACCAGAATACTCAACTACCCGTTTACACGGGCAAGGCATCGCCTTGAGTCTGGCGCATTAGACCGCTCGGCCATCCTGACAGATGAGTATGTGAGGAAAGATTTCCATTTTACTGGATTTATTATAATAGATTTATAATAGAGACGTAAAGGAAAGTTTTCTTGTGTTTTCTATCTTAAAAAATCTTTCATGCTCCGTTTTATGGTTTTTACACTGGGACCGTTGACATTATACGTTTCTTTTGCTTGTTCATCTTCTTATTTCGTACCTTTTGCTATGTATTTAAAATTCGAACTTTAGAAAGATTTGTAGGTGCCTTTCTTTTGCGATTTACCTTTTTGTAACATAAGAAATTTTAAAATTACCACCTCAGATGGGTAAGAAAATTTCATAAGGGATACTTACCTTTTACTTTATTTAACGCTGTCTGTGCCAAAACTTTGGTTGATTCCAGTTACATTTCTTTGAAGGAAGAAAGATGGTTTTAAATTACATTTAATACAATTTAACTACATTTAAATACAATTATTTAAAGATGGAATCAGATTTACATTTACAAACATTCCTTGAATCTGGAAAGCATGTGAGAAGCCAACCTCTTGCATGTTTCCATTTATCATTCGCTCTGTTCTCACTAGGGAATTGAACCACCGAAACCTGGCTCCTCCTCTGCACCTATGTGTAGCTTTTTCAATTAAATTTACAGAAATACTGATCAAGATATTAGAAGATGAACTTTAATATATTCTTGTAAAATGGTATTGTATGGATCCGTTAATTTGGACGAAATAAATAACGATTTCCAGTTTCAGTTAAGGTTCAAGAGTTATAATTCTTTGGTTTGGAATAAAAACCTTTTTCGGTTTCGGCTTTCTGTTCGGTTCTGGTTCGATGCTCTGTTAAAAATAGCTAGTCATTGATTCGTTTTAAGGAGAATACTATGTCTTAAAATCTTTCTAACCTTTTAATGATTTCTAGAGAATTTTTACATCAGTTTGAATAATATGCTAAGTTAAAATGATAGAGGAAAACATTGTGAAAAGTAGCGATATGACTGGGACTCGAACACAGGTCTCCCACTTTCCAGGCTGATATTCTAACCAATTAACTACTCTCAAGGTTCGAATACCTACCCGAAAGTGGGAGACATGGGTTCGAGTTCAAGTCATGTCGTTATTTTTCACACCTGTTATTCCTAGGGTTTCAGCCGCACGGCTGTTCCATGCTTAGTAATTTACTTTCCTTAATTCTTTTAAAATTATAGAATGAGATGAAACATACTGAAAGGGGAAGAAAGAGGCTGAAACAGAAAATGGTAATTTCTCCGCAAGATGTCGAAAAAAAGAAAACAAATGTAATGTAGGAATGTGTTGGCTTAAATTTTGCTATTTGAAATGTTGTAATCCCTGAGTATTAGTTCTAATCAATCATTTCAATATAAACTTTAGTTCCTCCTTCGTATGTTGATGAGTAGTATCTGTACTTTCTTGCAATTTTTAATAACATTTGATCGATCTTTCACCTTTCTAATATACTAAAGGGGTGAAATTCTGCTGTTATGAAAAATTTTAAGTTTAATTCATAGAAATTTTAAAATTAATATTTCCAAAAAAATTCTGTTTGCTGCTGTATTTTCTGTTTGCGCTCCTAAATATAATGGTTATTATGATTTACCTTACTAGATGATTAGCAGTATGATGGGAAAGTTACCGTCAAAGAAGTACTATCAGTGATTGCTACAAATAATGCATTCTTTAAGTCCTGACTAAAGGTTCATTCCAATTTTACCTATAACATCATTCTTTCATATGTTAGTAACCTCACAATCATGTGTAGATATGTTCATGTAGATGCGCATGAATACTGAACATGCTGAGAAATATTTTTTTTTCAAGCCGTGAAAAAAAAACGTTTGCGCCTAATTGTAAATGCTTCTTAACTTTTATCAGTTTACTTTACTTTACTCTTCCTCATTTATATCAATGACCTAAGCGACAAGATCGATAGCAATGTGAGGATATTTGCGGATGATTCGGTAATATATAGAGAAATATCAAGTGACGAAGATAGTGCTTCACTCTCAAACGACTTAGCTCATATACAAATGTGGTGCGAAAAATGGCAGCTAGATCTTAATGTAGATAAATGCTCTGTAGTAAATTTCTTCGAAAGGAAACAATTGAGTCAGAACCGCCCGTACAAAATTAGTGGAACGAATTTAAATGTAGTCGACTCAGTAGAATATCTTGGAATCACCCTAACCAATAACTTAAACTGGAGCACACACATTCGAAAAATATGCGGTAAAGCAACTAAAAAGCTCGGTTTTATAAAGCGTATTGTAGGTAGATGCGATGAAAAGGTTAGAGAGCGATGCTATTTTACGTTAGTTAGGCCCCATCTGGAATATGCGGCGAGTATATGGGACCCAGCGGATGAAACGAACTCTCGCGAACTCGAGAAAGTGCAGCGTAAGGCGATACGTTTTGTTAAAAAGTGCTACGATAGAGAAGCAAGTGTAACGCAAATGCTCACAGACGCAGGTTGGGAATCCTTGAAAGAAAGGAGATTAGAAGCTAGGCTGCGATTGTTAGATAAATTCAGAGGAAATACATTTTCGGATGACGTAATTGATATTATGCGACCCCCCTGCTACTTTGCCCGATCCGACAGTGAGCGTAAAATAAGAGAAATAGACGCGAGGACAAGTCGTTTTAGAGACTCTTTTTTTCCGCGAACGATACGCGATAATAATAAATTAAAAAAGTAATTCTACTCTTGGTGTTTACACCCCCTGCCACACGCCGGAAGGCGGCTTGCAGGGTACTTATGTAGATGTAGATGTAGATCAGTTTTGTTACAGTTGTTGTTTGACCCTAGATATATCAGATGCTCAAAATTAATAATAATAATTTAAATCGCCTTTATTTGGGCGAGATCGAGACCAAACGTGTTTTCTACCATCTAACCCAGAATTTAAAACCTTCCATCAGATTGTTGAAAATTTTGTTATTAACATTCTTTATCACAAATATTAATTTTTAGGCACCACTTTTGTTCAACTAAGTCATTTAGCCCACGTGCACTATTCCTTTTCCGCATCTTCTGGCTCTATCTTCAAAGTAAACCGAAAAGGAAGACCAACTTGCCCTCATGCTGACAAATCGTTCCCCCAGCGTGTGATCGTTTCTCCTCCAAAGTTCAGGGGTAAATGTGCGCTTCTGCATCCGTCACTTGACGTATGCTCCTTTACGTTGGGTGAGATACTCTGGAGTTGGGGTAATTTGGCCCTTTGAAAGCTGCGACCTTTCGAACATTCTGTGAAGAAAAAGAGGCGCGAGCTTCCTCCGTGGAAGATGACGTCACACAATTCTGTATTTTCTAGAATTGTAGCGACATTAATTTTATGGGGGAGTGCTAAAACTGCTCATTACGAAGCGCCTATTTTTGGAAACGACCTCTCAAATTTAGAGATTATTTCTTCCCATTTAGGAGTTAAGGTTACCATTCCTACCGTGATATGGCTTCTTAAAATTGTAAGAAATTCGCAAAGGTCAGTTCGAAGAAATGTAAAATTTTCCTTTTGATTGTATCAAATATTGTTTTCAGTGTGTTTAAATTTTGTAAGTTGGCTTGACTGAAAATCAAACGCGGAAGTGTTGGGAAAGTTTAGATAGAAGTTTAAAAAGGAAGGAAATGGGTTGGTCAAATATTGAGAGGAGCTAGATTTTTAAAGAAAGTAATTAAAAGGCACAATTATTTCTATTTAGTTTATAAGTGATATTAAGGGCGAGTTAGGTTATCAAGAAGTAAAAAAGGGTAGTAATTGAGGAGTTTTAGGGAAGATACCGAAAATCTATCACTTAAGATTATTTAAAAATTACATGATTTTCACATTTATTATTTGCTGTTAATATTAACCCTTTTAGGCCTGACTTTTTTATTGATTTTTTTCGATGTATTTTATGTTTTTAGAAATACTTACGTAAATACATTTCACAAACTTTTTTTAAAATTAGCTTTTTAGTATGCAATTTACGGGACGTCCAATATATTGCATATTGGGTTTGAAAAGGTCGCATACCTTCCAGGGGTTGTTTCCTTACACTTCTTATTTCTCATCCTTGCTTATTTTCAAGATGCGAAGCTGATTTTTTTCATGAAAAAATGGCTTCCTTTATATTATATATATGGTAAGAATAATCTAAAGTAAACTTCACTAATTGCAAAAGTTAGCTATTTTAATAACATCTTATACCATAAACTCCAAAAACCATCAAGGAAAACATAACTTATCTATATTGCGCCGTCCATGAAAGTATCTTCAGAGCTGACAGGATAAAATTGTATTTATATACATATTTATAAATCGTATTTATTAAAGTTCCTTGATGGCTTTCGGAATGAATTTTACTATGTACGAATATAACCATCAGTGATTTATGCGACTACCATTCTTTCATGCCTTTTGCATAAAAACTTATCCGCCTTTCAATGAGCCATCAATGAATGGAGATTATTTAAGATGATACTTGACTGTAGCCAATATTATTAAGCCTTACTTGAGGGAACATCATAGAAAAAGAAATAAAAATCTAAGCGTGGAAACCACTAAGTATTGGTAATTTCTTTCTCATCATAAATAAAAAAAATGGTTGACCATTGCCGCCTGGTCCACTGACCAACTTGCAATGATATATTAAATAAATAAATAATGATTATGAAAATCCGTCAGTTGTGATAATTTCTATTCTGTGACGATTTTTAAAATTACGGCTACAATCGATCTTGTAGTATCATTTCTCATCAGGGTTGGTTTGAATTGAGCAATGGCCACTAGCAAAATAATTTATAGTTTATCTTAACGAGCACGATTGGAGTCGAAAAACGTTTCTTCCAGCACATTCAAACAGGCACGATTTCGCGAGGAATCTTTCTTGTGTTTTAGTCTGGAAAAACATCAGAAATGCTCCGAGCACTTACTTTATCAATTCCTGACGTGCCATGGGATTTCACATCTGCGTCATCGTTCTTGCTCGCGATCGGATAGATACAGCCCGTGAGTGGAACATAATAGACTCTCCACGAATTGGGAACATCCATCTCGGCAGGTTTCCCCCTCACTTGATGTCTCGGTGTACTTTTCGCCACGGTAAGGCTTCGCGTGGTATACTCGGCATGCGACTCTAAGCCTCGTTTTTCTTTTTCTGGGTGCTCTCTGTTTTATAACTTCTGCCCCAAATCTTCTCTCGTTGTATACTCCGATCGCTTAAGCAGAATGGAAAGAGATCGAGGGCGTTGGTTACGAGGTTCGACCTCGAAATGCGCGGAATGATTCCCGAAATTGTACGGACGGCATCAGGCTCTGGTTTATTTCTCAATCCATCATGATTTTACGAAAGATCGAAGCGACAAAAATCGCTACGCATTAATATTAAAAAATCTTTAAGGGTTTTCGAGACAAAGATGGAATATATAATGATGTTTTAGTCACTTAAATTAGATTTATTAATATAATTTCAGATGTAAAAATGTCGAATTTAAAAATGATCGTCCGAAAATGTATTTAAGATATAATATATCACATAATAAATGCATTAATTATTAATAACTATTATACAATAAATATATGATAAATATAATAAAACAAAAAATATAATTATAAAAACTATCTTTAAAAATATTTATTAAAAAGAATACCTGATGAAGGNATTATAAAAAGGATAAATCAAATTAGGGATTAATTTTATTAAAAATAAATTGAAACCAGGAAAGACAGATTCAGTAGATATATTATAGTATAAACCATATTTTCATTATAATATACCTTACGAGATGTTTTTCTATTTTAATTAGAAATTGGATCGAGTTTAAACTACTTTTAAATCAGAATAACCGATGACGAATTAAATCAGAAGATAACTGTTGGATGAAATTTAAACTTATAACCCGAATAAATTAAATTAGACCGCGTGTAAAGGAAATCTGTAGAAGGTTCCTCCTAAAATTGATATCCATTTTCATCCTGCTAGCTGTCTGTCTTTAGGGGTGTACGGATGATTCGTTATGCTTTTGTCGCGTATCTTTCTCCGCAATAACGTTCTTTGAATCTGCATTCTCTAAGATCTTTTACGTATTTTTCTCTATTCTGATATGTACTACGTTTCAAAAGCCGTAATCGATTAATGTTCATTTATCTTTTGGTTTTCTCTCTTTCGACGATTCCTATCCTATATTGTGAGGTATCCATGGCATTGGGTAACCGATTTATTATTTTATTACATTCATCATAATTCGCAACCTCAGCTCTACCACACCAGCTAAGATACCCGCCACATCCAAACTTGCCTAATTTTTGGATTATACATGGAACGGTTAATTTCTTTTGCACTTCTACTTTATGTTGATCATGTAACCAGGGTCTTTCATTATAAGTGAACGCGGCACCCCATTTGGTCATCTAGGATTCCTCCAGCGATGTAATGGGATAACTGCGCACCTTTAAATGATCTTCAGTTTTTCCTCTTGGTAAATACCTTAATTTCAAATTTAACCTAATTCCAAAATAATTTAAAAATCAATCTGTTCATTTTTATCATTATCAAGGTTATCAATTGAAACTTTCAATGGAACAACTGATTCCTTCTAGATCGAGCTTTTGATGATGTAAAAGGCTCTGTATGAAAATTAACTAAATATGAAAAAAAGCTTTTGATGATGTAAAAGGCTCTGTATGAATATTAACTAAATATGAAAAAAAGTTTTACCAACAAATTCAGGGGTCTATAGGGGTAATCATATCATTTTGCAGAAATTTGAAAACTATAAAATAGCATAATTTATATTATGAGAAGAACCTGAAAAATTTAATTTTAACGAAAAGGAGCGAAAATTTGTGAAACTGACTATAGTAAAATTTGGTCATGGCAAGGAAACACGTGAATTAGATTTTACTTTAGAACCGAAATAAGTCCATTGAGTAGCCCGTTTACCACCTGATTTTCTTTCATCATTTATCCTCTCGATGTTTGATAAATTATTTACAGCAACCTTGAATTGTTATGATTATTTCACGCTGAAAGAGAAAATATACCGGTGATTTATCGCAACAGTTATTTGAGCCTAATTTGATCCCACGATTATTATTTATAATTAAAAGCTCGTAAATGATTTCGGTTTTGGTATTTCTTCGTTTGACAACTGACGATTTATGTTCCATTCTCATCTCTTATGATCCCGAATTCCATATTTTATTTTTGGCACTTTGTAGGAATCATTCATTACACTCTCAGCGTTATAAGAATATCTTTTTGAGGGAGCTATTCGTTTATGTCAGCCGCCTGCTCCAGTCCATCATTTATGTTGCTCGATACTCGGCACCAGCTTTCATCTAATCTCCAAAATTCTTTCCTCTTTTCCTCTTCCACCTTTTCAATTTCATCCTTCTCCTATGAACATCTTTCCCTGATCACCGTCTGTTTATCCATCGCAGTTTCCATTGCCTTTCCCGTTGTTGAGTGTCCACCTCACTTGCTTCCTTTACTACGGCAAACTTTCTCCTCTCGAAAGCTCTCAGCCGATGGGATCTCCCTCTCACTTCGAATGAAACCACTCATTCAACCGCTATTTTCTTTAGGACCCAATAGTATCTCCTATCTCTCTTCCTTTTATGACCTTCCCGGTGACATTCTGCACGCATTCGGCCAATATTTCAGCTGTCAATTTCTTTAGTTCGATCGTGGTATGAGTTGGCAATTTGATTTGAGGAATTTTTGGGAACGTTGAGAATGTATTTTAAGTGGATTGCTACCGTCTATCATGATGATATGATCTCGCGGAATGTGGCTAATATAGCAAATATTTATTTCATTATTGTTGAATGAGAGTTATTTATTATCATTCATATGATTGAATGTTGGAAAGGAAATAACTTCGCACGGAAAAGTCGTACGGCTGGTACATACGTATGGTATTAGGTATTCACCCAATCCCACTTTCTGAGCAGGTATTCTAACCATGAATATAATTATATTAATGTTATAAAATTTTATCGACATTTAATCATATAATTATTATATTATTCTTAGTGTACAATTACGTATTATTTTTTACGTAAGACTATGATTAACACCAGGTTCGTTTTGCGGTTTCAGATGTATTGTTTTTTGTTCATGTTTTCATCGTCGTCATTCGATAGGTATTAATTTTTATGTTTAATCGCCCTCCTGTTCAATGAACATGAACATTTTCTCTGATAGCAATTTATTATCAAACCTATTATGAAAAGGAAAATATTGTATAGCAAACATGAATTACATTTTCTTCCAAAGGTTGCTTAACCCTCTTTTAATACTGCGTTTGATTGTTCATCGAGATAGCTGTGATAATCAAGTATGTAAATAGTCATCTTATGCATTTCTTATCTTAAGAATGTGATAAACCACAGTGTTGGTGGATTCTCTCGGATTTAAAGCTGCCGTTAAATGAAGCACGTAGTGCCTGGCTTGGGATGGACTTAAGAATGACCATCTGATTTTGTTGAAAATTACTCTTCGTAGCAGTAGCGTACAACCAATAGAATTCACTTTTCCAAAATGTAAAAAATGGTATCCATGTCCCTTTTCTTCGAAAGTCGATTTCCTCTCAGGTGTATTGTTTCTTGCTATAAAATATAACCAAATGCGGATTTGATCTATCGGAGGTCCTAGGCATAAAGATTAGATCGAGGCCCTCACTAGGAATTGTGAGTAAATATTCAAATATATTCATAAAATACACAAATAAACATCCCATAGAAACCTCATTCGCTTCACTGCGAAGAACAAAGAATTAATAAAGTTTTGATTTACGATGCATAGCATTTCTATAAATTACAAAGAATGATTGATAAACTCTACAATCCAATATATTCTACAAACTTAATATGTAGACTCTCTCAAAACACGAAAAATCATTTCTTGAAGCGGAAAACCAGAGAAATTTTATGGAGAATTTATTAATCTTTTTGAGGCCCCCATATAGATGATGCCCTCAGCTAGGGCCTATTGCGCCCTATTATAAATCCGCCCCTGAATATCACTACGTTTTTCTCACATCTGATATTTCCACCGTAAGTTTATGAAGAGATAAATGCGCTACCGCTTCTTGTGGAGTCGACTGATTCATATGTTACGAGGATATAATTTTATTTTCAACGCGAATTTGTTTTCTACGGGAAAAAATTAATATTAAGAACTCAAATGCTATGTAAGGTTCATAGAAAAAGCCAGGAGAGTAATTTCTGTGCTGTAGTAATACTGGGCGATGGACTCTGAGCTACGTCTCATAAAATAAATCGTTGTAAACAACTTAGGTAATTATTCCCAACAATTGGAAACACTTGATGCCGTTACCTTATAAAGAATTTCGCTATCAAAAACTCGAAAAATACCTTTCATCAGAACCGCGCCATCCTATGGGTGCAAGGGGTGCATCGCACCCGGGCGGCGGCATCTAAAGGGCGGCAACAGAAGCGTAGACAACCATTACTATTGAAAAGGAATAGATTACAAGCAACAAGTCTTATTTCAACCATTACTATTATTACGAGTACAACTCGTACATCGACATTATTTGTTACTTTCTATGTGATACACACGACCGATTTAGGAATGATTATGATGTGGAATTAAAGATTGGCAATCAATTAGAAGAATGGATTCGGGATAAATCAAGATATCTCTGCAGTGGATTGAATCGAAGTTATTTATGTCGCAATACGATTTCTATTAGAAATTTCCATATTTGGTAGCGAAAAATAGATACAATACAAATCATATAATTTTAAGTATTAACTTATAAAGATAATTTACTGTGTCAGCTTAAGGAATATGCATAATTAATTGTTATCGATGTTTTTATACCAATGTAAGCTGGGGAACGAAATCATAAAACACAGATTTTTCGGTCTTTCGAAATAATTTTTACCTGAAAACCAGGAAATGTATGGTTTTGGCGTTTAATTCTTTGGGGCGGAAAATTATGTTCGCACCCGGGCGGCAGATAGGCTAGGCGCGGCTCTGCCTTTCATAGTGCGATAAGTAATGTTTATTGAATCTTTGGCGATGAAGGAGTTATTTAATAACATTATCCAATAAAATTCACGGTGGAGGCGGTCAATTAGTGGAATTTCGACGTAATGAGGATTTGCTGAGTAAAACATTTTCAAAACACCAAGGGGATTAATAACTTTTACTAACTAATAATGTATAAATTTCGTCGGTGACTAGTAATAGCCATATTCAAGGCTTGATGACTGTTACTAGCCGAAACCAGTCGCCGACGAAACTTATGCATCGTCGATTAGTAAAAGTTATAAATTCCATTTTGTTTTAAAACTGTTTCATTCAGCAAATCCTCATTACTGTATAAAATGAACTTCATCGGCATCATTGTATAGAACCTAAACAGAAAAATTTCACGTCAAAATGTTGGCGCAAGATTTCAGAAGGTTAATAAGTTAATGCATTTTATTCGTACGAAATATAAAACACGTAACACGGGTTTCTGAGTAGCTTATGTCAGCGTTTTACAAACTGCGGTCCCCTACCCTTCAAAAGGGTCGTAAAATAAATGCAATGGGTCGCAGCAAACGGAAATAATTCACCAAAATTAAGGTTGCTCCTCTTCCTCATTAGCACTTCTTCTAATTGCCTGAAAAATGCATGAGACTTGACGTGAGAGGGGAAAACAAATTAGGTTTAATGTTGCAGAAACGTTGAAGGCCTAAACCCCTGGGAAATTATGCGTAAAAAGAGGGAAAAACCCTCAAAGATACAGTGGTTCGTTCCTATAACTTACTCCCTTATTCTTAGTTTATAAATTTGGAGGGTTTGATTTATCTCTCGAACATCTTGTTGGTCGCCATTCCATTTGATACAATTTTGACACTGTGAACATTTTGGCTGAAGGGGAGTAAAGAATCACTACCTCAGCTTGCTCAGTAAGACTCATTCATAACCCAAATGGTGTATGGCAGTCCGATTGGCAGTAAGGACAACCTTTATGGTCTCAAATCCCGTTTTCCGTGCCCTCAAGACAAGCGGCTCCCAGCGATGTACGCAGTTCGTTTTACTGATTCACGCAATTTAATATTTTATGAATACATATATTGTTAATGAATATAAGTGAAACTAATGAAGCATTTATTTTTAATAAAGCTAAGAAAGATGAATTTTTCGGGTTACAAATAGTGACTCCGGTAGGAATTATCTCCGTAAGCTGAATTATTATCATCTGTATAAGGACTCTGCATTTATTTGATGAATAAAATTTTAGTTAATTGCCAGGTAGCCTTTTTCGCGAAATTTTATGTTAGGTTGTTTCCATTAGACATGTAGGTCATGAGATACTTGTATTTCCGAAGCCCTTCCAAGGTTTCTCTCTCGAAGGAAACGTTTCCTAGGACGTCGGATCGATAGCAGAAAGAAGTAAGTGGACCTGTTCACCAGATGCGTCCCTTTCTCTACCGAGTAACAGTCGCTAATCTCGAAAAATGGACTCCCGCGACACTGGATCAAGTGCCCAATTGATTACGGCGTACTTAGGGCAGAGCCGGAGAATTTGTCATTCTCACACGGATGTGGGGTCTTCGCTTAGCTTTTAAAGCTTATTCGTAATTTCGTACTACGCATTCACGAAAGGCAAAATTTTACCACCTAAAAATAGCTGATAAATCGCATGTCGGAATCCACAATTATGAAATGAACCGGTTAACCGGCATCACACGATCTTTACTAATAATAAACCGGTTAATCACGGTTTTCGGTTATTAAACGGTTTAGCTTCTTTCAAGAAATCGTAAAAAACAGCGTTGAAGTGAAACCGGTGAAAGTTCCTACCACATTCTTGCTAAGTAGTATTCTTCGGTCAATCGGTTTTGTTTCATTATATGAAAGCATATATCATCGAAGTGCAAGAGCTGTTTATTTTAAAAAATTGTTGGGGTAAAATGCCTGTATATACCTAATAATTTTATTCTCTCGATAGTATGTACATACATGAATTGAGTCCAAATATTCAATTTTGGCATTATATTAAAATCTACTGCTTTCAGTGAAGCTTAATCCTTAAATATCACTTAGTCATCCCTTTATGCTGTAGGAAACCTTGTATTTATTCTTCTTAAGAACACGTGCGAAAATTAGAAGTCAAATTTAGGGTCAAACTAGAAGTCAAATTTAGGGTTGCGTAGTATTAATACATAATTGAAATAGAGCTGTTGAGATGCATTACAAAATCACTGGTTAATATGTTACCGGCCATTTCATAGCGATTACTCGACTACTCCCAAAGTTGAGAACTCGAGTATTTTGAGTTCCCTAGCTTACGTGGCCGAAGTGAAGGATAGTCTTTAGAACGCCACCGTAACGTAATAGGCGAGATTATGATTGGTCGAATGGTCGAGAAGGCCAGTGTCTCAATTTAGTGTATGAATTGCGAGGGTGTTTGCACTTATGTTAGTTTGACGCCGGGCCGAGTTGGGTGCGTAAACAGCGCGGTTTCGCACACCAATGCATAATCCCTGCTTGTTAGTCTATGTCTTTCCCTCACGTTTATAATTTAAAGTTGTCTTAGCCTGTGAAAATATAGTAAAATACAGAGCGAAAGAAGTCGCCACAGAGAGTCGCTCTACCATTACGAAATAATCTCACTGGTATAGTATTCTTCTATTAGATTTACTCCGTTCTTCAAACATTTTCTTAACAAGACTGTATAACTTCATGCACATTCTTATGTTATTTTATACATTCCATTTTACTCTCCAAGCCTGGGATGGGAAACTTATTTTTTCGGGTGGGCCGCTCATAACTTGGAATGGCGTATTGACTGCATTTCAATGGTTTAGCATGAACATAGTGCGAAGGGAAACGGATGTAATCGCTCATGAATTCTAAGAAGAACATTTCAATTTTATTTTAATTTGGCATCATCAAGAATACTGGGTGATCAAGTTATACAAATGTGTGTATTTCTTTCCGAAAGTGAGGACCGCGCCGCATATATATATATAT